>VZTA01025943.1:77625-153842 GCA_013398855.1 Mohoua ochrocephala | reverse complement strand
ACTTGGGCTGCCGGCGCACGGCGGCTGCTGTTATGTAAATTACAGCCCCGTGCCGCTGCCAAGTTCATGGCGACGCTGGTCCTCCGGGGCATCGCTGCTGTCCGGCCAGGTTCACACAGCTCTCTCTTTTCCACGTGTGTTACAGGTAGGAAAATGACTCGCCCGGCACCGGAGCAGGAGTTATGAGCCATGTCTCAGTGAGACCTGCGGAATTAAGATCAAATGCCTGGAGAAGTCCAGTTGCACAGAGCAGCGCCACAGCTCTTGTGAACTGTGGACATCGACCCCTCTCAGACTCGCTTCTCTGGCCCCAAGCACTCTGCCAGCATTTCCCGCCCCACGAATGGCTACTCAGAGGAAGCATTTGGTGAAAGATTTCAATCCTCATATCACCTGCTATATCTGTAAAGGCTATCTCATCAAGCCAACTACAGTAACAGAGTGCCTCCATACCTGTAAGTAGTACTTTGCTAAATAGTCACGCCTTCATAAGTTATAGTTTCTTGAAGTGTTAATGTGTTTAATATGACCACTGTGCTTGTTTTTGCTTACTGAATTTTTACATTAAATACTCTGAATTAGTCCAGGCTCTTCTGGAGTTTCCTAAACGCTGGTCTGCAGTCTGGGTCATCTTGAACTGTGCGCAGTTCTGTGCTCCACAGTACAAGAGAGATACAGAGCTCTTGGAGCAGGTCCAGCAGAGAGTACTAAGTTGATCAAGGATCTGGAGAACCTCCCTTACAAGGAAGGGCTGAGGGAGCTGGGCCTGTTCAGGCTCAAGAAGAGGTGGCTGAGAGGGGACGTCATTAAGGTGTGTGAATACCTAAAGGGTGGTTGTCAAGAGAATGGAGTCAGGCTCTGCTCAGTGGTGCCAACCAAAAGACCAAGAGGCAATGGGCAGAAACGGATGCACAGGAAGTTCCACCTGAACATGAGGAAGAACTTCTTTACTGTATGGGTGACTGTGCACTGGAACAAATTGCCCAGAGAGGGTGTGGAGTCTCCCTCACTGGAGATATTCAGGAACAGTCCGGATGCAATTCTGTGCCATGCGCTCTGAGATGACCCTGCTTGAGCAGAGAGGTTGGACCAGATGACCCACTGGGATCCCTTCCAACCTGACCCATTCTGTGAGGGTATGTCAGCTCTGCTGAACACCTTGCAGAGTACAGAGACCCTTTTGTTTTCCCTAAGCTAGTGCTGATTGTGCTGGCTCTAACACCAAACTTGTGTCACTGTGGCCTGTCTGATCACAGGTGAGATCATTAGGTCGTGTGTGCTCTTTTGATGATATAACCATGCTTCTGAAACTTAAGCTAATGTATCTGTTGGCAGTGTGTATGATGGATACACTAGTTTGGTCAGTACTGGCACACATCTCTCTAATGTGTTCCATGGCACAAAGCAGAGAAATACTTGAAAAGTGGCAAAATATTTACTTAGGGAGTAGATCTCTTTCAATGAAACTATCTCATGAAAAGTTGTTTAGGTTGTCTTCTGCTCCTACTACATCTAAAACATTGGCATGTATGAATTATATTAAACGTATGAATGGTCCTGTCAAACTCGGTCATCCTACTTTCACAGGCTTATTTACATGCTTGGTTTTTTTACATTTATTCCTGAATAGGCAGTAGTTTCACTGGACCTTCTTGAGAATCTGGCATTTTTTCAAATAACATTTGAAGTCTTCTAAAAGAAGAGTAAGGGGAACTGTATGTCTTCTGGTAGATTTCCCATTTTAAACCTTTAATAAATATCAATTAAAAGTCTTGTCTTGGCATTTCCTGTCATTTCTGTGCAGTGCTGTTCTTGCAGTTGTTATTGTCTTCACTATTCATTTTTACAATTTGGTGTTACATCCCTACTGTATGAAGCACACAGAGAATTAAAGTAATGGAAGCCACTGTGCAGCAGGAAAACTATGACACAGTGGCCGTCACAGAAACATGGTGGGATAACTCACGCAACTGGAGGGCTGCAGTGGATGGCTATAAAACTCTTCAGAAGGGATAGGCAAGGAAGGAGAGCTGTTGGGGTAGCACCAGCTGTGTTAGGGAGTGTTTTGAGTGTCTAGAATTTAGCGATGGTGATGACAGAGTTGAGTGTTTATGGGTAGGAACTGGGGGGATGGCCAACAAGGTAGGTATTGTGGTGGGAGTCTGTTACAGATCACCTAACCAGAATGAAGAGGCAGATGAAACATTCAATAAGCAGCTGAGGGAAGTCTCACAATCGCTAGCACTTGTTTTAGAGGAAGACTTCAGTTGACCAGATGCCTGCTGGAAACAGCAGAGAGAGACAGTCTAGGAGGTTCCTGGAGTGGGTGGAAGATAATTTCGTGATATGGTTGGTGAGTGAGGCCATGCTGGACCTGCTCTTTGTGAACAGAGAAGGACTGGCGGATGATTTGACAGTTGGACGTCTTTGGGCACAGCAATCACAAAAAGATAGTTTTCAATTCTTGGAAAAGTAAGGAGGGCATTTAGCAGAACCACTTCCATGGACTTCTGGAGGGCAGATTTTGGAGCTTGGTTGATGGAGTCCCTTGGGAGGCAGTCCTTAAGGGCATAAGAGTCCAGGAAGGCTGTATGTGCTTTAAGAAGGAAATGCTGAAGAAGCAGGTTGTCCCCATGTGCAGAAAGATGAGCTGGCGGGGAAGGCAACCAGCCTGGCTGTACAGAAAGCCTTGTCTGCAACTTAGTAAGAAAAGTAGAGTTTATTAATTTGGAAGAAGGGGTAGTCAGCCCGGAAGGACTGCAAGGATATCATGAAGTTATGAAAAGAGAAAATTAGAAGGGCCAAAGCCCAACCAGAACTTAATCTGGCTACTGCCATAATAAACAATTAAAACTGTTTCTATAAGTACGTTATCAAGAATAGGGGTGCTAAGGGGGATCTTCATCCTTTGTTGGATACAGAGGGAAAATAGTGACAAAGACTCAGGAAAAGACTGAGGTACTTAACAGAGGTAAATTGACTAGAGAGAGGTAAATATATTATTAAATTCTCTTTCCCTTTTAAGAAACTGGAAAAATTCCTGTATTAGCTGGAATTTTTTATGGTTGAAGTTTAATGAACCTTAGTAACTTATAAAGGATTGGGGTGAGGGGAAAATAGTTACATCAGAAATCAGTTCAGATTTAAGAAAAAATGCTTTTATTATGGTATCTTTTTGTTTATGTAATTTATTTGTTTATTTACTTTTGCTCCTGTTACAAAACAATAATGGCAGAAGGAGCATTCTCTTCTCAGCAGTATCTGCTTCTTTTGTTCTTTCGTAGTTTGTGAGCTCTTCACTGAGCCAGCTCTGTTACTGCCTAGTTCCCAGGTTAGAGCAGGTGGATTTTACTGAGCTGCCATATAGTTACACAGGTCTCCTCACTGAAAAACTACCACATGTTTGGGTCGTTAAGTAGAAATGCAGGAAAGAAGGTGGTGTTTCTTTAAAGCAAAGTCTAGTTATAGTTGCCAAAATACAAAGCTTACAATGATGAAAAGGAAAATAGTAAACTTGAAAAAAACGGTAACGTGCAAATCTTATGTCTGCAGAGGAAAAGGTGATGGCAGAATTCAGGAAGGTACTCTGATAAATTACCTTATACTTGAAGAAAATATTTAATCTTTTTAAGTTATAATTTTTTTTTCAAATACAGGCATGGTACCATACAGGTATGATTCTTCACTGTCAGTATTGTCCAAATAGATACCGCAGAATACAATGATTTTAACTGTCTTTTGGTATTTGTCTTGTACTTGCTAATTGCCATAATTGAAAGCAGCGTTGTACAAATGATCTAAATCTGCAGATATTAATGGTTGAAGAAGCAGCATGAATTCATTAGATACTGGGAGTACAATGTATTACTCTGGACAAGATAAAAAGCATGTATTGACACAGATGTTCTCCAGTGATCGTAGGGGAACTAATGTGATCGGTAGTAACCAAAGCAGGGCATTAGCAGTTAATTCACCTATTCTGTATTGCTGGAAAATATTAAGTCCTGCTCTAAGAAATGAGTGCCTTTTCAATAAGAGATGTTTCTGAAGGGGCTTTTGAAAATGTTGGGCAGATAACTCCACTATTCACTGGGAAACCTAAGTGCAACTCGGGTAGCAGAAGTGCAAACTTTCCTCCTGCTGTTGGGAAGGAAATGGTTTTGTTACTGCAAAATTGCTTATTCTGCAAATTCAGTACTTCATTTCTTTTTTGCTACTTCCAACAGAATGGTTTTGTCTTATGGACTGAGACCTTTTTCTCTAGTCTGTTACACAGTTGTCAAAGATGTTTAAGAACCACTGATGGAAGCAGGCTGGATGTGAGCTAAAGGGCATGTCCCATCGTCTGTCTCCCGAGTCACTCCGTTGTTTAGTACAGTGTGCACTTACAAAACTTGAAAAATAAACTTTCCTCAAGAACATTCTTTAGTATCTTAAAAAATAACAGACTGTTTACACAATCATAAAAATGTTGGTTGAAAGGGACATCTGGAGGTTGTCTAGGCCAACTTCATGCAGGAGGCAGGTTAGTTGCCAACACTCTAGCAGGTCAAGCCATGTCTCCGCGTAGTTGACACTTGAATTTCCAAGCATGGAGTCTCCACAGCCTCTCTCAATAACCATTTCCAGTGCTACAGTCTTTATCTAGTTTTTCTGAATGTCCTGCCAAATGTCAGCATGTGACCATTGCTCCTTGCGGTACTATTTGCCACTCCCAAGAAGACGAGCTCCGTCACTCCGATAGCTGCTGTTCAAATGGTACAAGCTGTTATTACATCACCTGCCAGCCTATAGCATGATCTGCTTTTGGCAAATTGCTACTGCCACTTCCCGATTACATTTTTGTCCCTCACATAGTTGGAAATTGACTCTAAGGGGCATGATTTAATCTGCCCTCTTCCCAGTGAGCTAGAGGAAGCTGTTTAGCTGCACTTCCCTGGGTCATCCTTCCCCTCTTTATTAAAGGTGGGCGTAACACACTACCGTTTGCTAGTCATCGGGTACCTCTCATGATCACCGTGATTATGGTGATAAGCTTTCATCTTAGTGAGTCCTACCTGGCCTGTAGATTTAAACACATCCAGTCTTTCTCAGTAAGCTCTAACCTGCTTCTCCTTGGCTGGTGATCATCCCTCTCCTTCCCAAATCATGGTGGTGGTCAGGCTCTGACTGTGAAGACCAAGACAAAAAGATACTGAGGACTTCAAACCTTTCTGTATGAGCTATTTCTGAGTTGTTTCCCTCATTCATTAACAGGCACATTTTGTCTAAGCTTCCTTCAGCTACTAGCATACTTACACAATTCCCTTATGTCTCCCATCAATTTTAGCTATGGCTGGGCCTTGGCTTTCCTACTTTTGTCTCTTAAGTGCCAGAGTAGTGATTTTATGTCCTTTTGTTTCCCATCCTTGTTTCCACTTCTAATATGATCTACTTTTGCATATTAATTCGGAACCATGTGCACTAAGCAATTCTTGTGCACTAAGCAGTTCTTCTGACAAAATTCCCTGTACAGTGGACTGTATAGCTCAGCCAGCTCTCCTGAGTTTCTTTCTAATGATAATCTCCTTGGGAAATCTGATGAGCGGTTGCTTAAACAAGCTAAAGTCCTATCTCCTGAAGTTCAGAATCCTAACCGTGCTGTTTAAGTGTGTATCCTTCCTCAAGATCCTCAGCTCACCTCAAGGCAAGCTGCTCTCTGTGGCTGTATTTGTCACCAGCTTTTCCCTGTTTATGAACAGGAGATCAAAAAGTGCATTACTCCTATTTGATCTCTCTAATATTTGTGTTAAAAAACTTGCCAACCAAGGCAGTCTAGGAACTTTCGGAAATGTCCTTCCCTGCAAGAAATTTATGAGCAATATAATTTTCAATATCAAATAATCTTTCAACCAGAGTGGTTTTCAGATTTTGCTAAAAACCTGTGCGGCCAAAGCCCAACCAGAAAAAAACTTTACTGCAGCAAAATTTCTCATCCTTAGACAAGCTCTCACCCTTAGACAAGCAAGCTGAGCTGCTTTCAAACTCCTTCTCCTGCAGAAGCATTAGCCAATGGCATGTAGCAGGGCCTAATGTTATTTTGAAATAGTTTTCAACACAAAAAGTCTTTCTTGGTCATCACATACTGCAATTCTCTCTCCATTTTAACAGAAGAGAATCCAGTTTGACTGTGTCTGGTAATTGTAATAAAGAGTGGAGTAGTCCCACTTGTATAGTTTCTGAAAAGGGTGGTTAAGTGAATTGAAGTTTTCTGTCCTGTTTTTAAGCAAACACTTTGCCTAAAAGTAAGTGCTTTTAAAGTAGGCTTAAGGTACGTAATTAAATACTTCAATGAACATACCAAATGACTTATTACACCTCTGTGCCATCACTGAGATGGGTTTGATGTTCCACGAGACAGATTTGATGTTCCACTAGCTGTGCATATCCTGCGCCCTTCCTTTGCTCACTGAATCAGAGTGATTAACTTGGAGAGAGGAGATCCTTGGAAGAATTCAAAGGATGAGTTCTGACAAAGAATTTGTACCACAATTAACTAATTAAACTTTATCTTGTAGAATATTTTATTTTTAAAATGCAATATGAAGTTTTATTTAGGTACCTCATTAATCAACATTTAAGCAGTAACCTGGAGGGATACATAGGTATGTAGATATGCATAAGATATGTACTTTTTTTGTTTGTTTGTGACATACAGCACAGTCTTGGCACTTGTATCTGTATTTTTCATCTGATTACAAAGATCTGAAAGAATGTGTGAACCAGATATCTCTGTATTGGAAAACAGCATTGTTATGGTTGCCAGCCAATTAGCATATGTCACACAAGTACTTTTATCAGCTGTGGAAAGTCATCTTCTGTGAGTTTAACTTTTATTGTGTCTCATCTGAAATGTCATCGTACAACTATGAAATTCAGGTTCTCATTTCAGTGGCATGTGTAGCATACACCTCCAAATTCTGCAAACCACACATTTTGGTTAAGCAGTTTTCTTTTGCCTGTTTGCTGCCCTACCATGACCTACAGTAAAGCAAATGAAACCGTGTTATTTTGTTAATCTGTACTGGAAACGTTAAAGGGTTTTGGTTTGGACTTGGGTTTTTTCCCTAATGAATTAACTATATTTGTGATTTAATTGTGTTTAAGGATTCCCTTTTTACCTATCTTTTTCACCCAATACTTGGATTTTATCCCATTTTCTGAAACTGCAAAGAGATAGGCTTTGAAAAATGTTTTACATTGAGAGTAACAGAGGATGATTATACCTATCATATAGGAAAATACTGGCTGATGATCCCACTAGGAGTATCATGTATCAGTTCATTATTGTTGCATGCTAGAATTATGTGTATTTTTTACCTTTACATTGCTGTTGGTGAATCACATATAGTTTTGGTGGGCAAATCCTCATAACACCATAGCTCTACATGAGAAAAAGCAAAAGTTGGTTTAGATTACTACAGTATTGATTTACAATTTCAAGGGATTTTTATGGTATTGAGCTGGCCGTACAAACACATGATCCAGATCTGTGTGTTTATTAGCATAGGGAAACATCCATATAGGACTGGAATAAGGTTCTTGGGTCCTCATGATATTTTCTCTGTATATGTTCTCCTCAAAGACCTTTTTTACACTGGAAATTAGGCTCTTCATTAATCATTAGGTCCTTTCTTGGACCGTGCATGCCTTCCAAGGGTGTCATCTCCTCTCAAAAAAAGGGTATAAAGAGAGAACAACAATATATTCAGACTGAGGAATTCCATAGATTGGTTTATATTATAAATATTTCTTCAAGTTACATTATTGTGGGTATTAGCATGCTTTATGTTTAGCAGTGTTTAGTGTTCTAGGAGGTCTTATGGAGTCAATTATTGGACTTATTTAAGTGTGTTAGTTATTGATCCCATGGCATGGAGTTCTTCTGAATAGTAATAATTTCAGATTTCTTCTAGATGTAAATGAAAGCTATAGCTCAGGTGGGCCATATTTGTCTTTAGTTTGGAAAACAAAACAAAAAACCTAGGAAGCCCAAATTTAAAATATATTTACAAGATAAATCAATGAGTCCTTTTCAAAGCAGTAAGGACAATGTCATCTCTTCAAGACTTCAATAACTTCTCTGACATGAGTGGAGCAGAGATCCTGAGAGCAAGTGAAGGGAATTAAATTCTCTTAAGAATTTCAGAAAGTTTTCCTAAAATGCGAGGAAATTCTTTCAGAAGGAGGCTAATTCTAATTGCTTATGGAAGAAAAACCAAATCACTCTGGTATTGACATGAAGCCCCTTCTCCTTTTGAAGAATTTTTATGCTAATTCTCTGAGTCTCGATTGCAAAAAAAAAATCATAGAATGGTTTGGGCTGGAACAGACTCTAAGTTATTTCTGATCCCCCCACCATGGGCAGGGACACCCTCCACTACTTCAGGTTGCTCAGAGCCTCATCCAGCCTGGCCATTTTCCAAATAAGAGAAGGTTAGGGGTTGAGTTTATCAATTCCAAAATATTGACCAATTCCAATTACATTTATATGACTTTTTCCACTTTGTTTATTCTTTATCATTTTAAGTTGGAGTCAGGGTAGAAAGACTCCATAGAGATGCTGCTGTTTCTGCCAGACAGAAGGCTTACCAAAAAAAATTAAAAAATAAAGACTGGCTTCTTCCATTATTATAGGAGTTAGCAGAGGAAACTCCATTGAAAAAGAGTTATCTTTAAGCTCAGTTTCTATGAAGTCAAGTTAGAAGAGGTCTAGAGTAAACCAAACCTTTTTGTTACTGCCTCAGTGACTTTCAGCTGAATTTCCAAATGACCATAATTTACATCTGTGTTAGACTTCACAATTTCATCATCCTACTTGCTCCTCAGCCCTTTTCCCCCTACACTCTTTAAATTGACTTCAGGTTGCTCAGACATTTCTGAGATAGCAGATGACTCTTACCATGGTGGTTCTCATCAGTATTGTCAGTTTCTCCTGACAGCAGCAGTGTATTCAGCACAATAGAGATACCAGGATTATGAGCTATCAGGTGCTGCGGCTGAAAAGCTCAACTGACTGAAGCATATTTCACAATTCCTTGAGAAACTTGGGCTGTGAAGTTAATGTCTTTAAGTTAGTGTTTTAAAGCAGTTGGAAGAAACACCTACGTGGAGATTTAATGTGTGCATTATCAGCATCAGCTGATTTGACATAATTCTTCTGAGTGTTCTAAGGCAAAGACAAATACAGGCTTTGTTTGTTGAAGGAATTTCAAGATTCCTAAAGTTGTCTTATAATTAGGATTTACTAACTTGTGTAGAGATGGTCATACTTCTTTAGGTAATTGATGAAAGAAATTACAGTGTTTCAGCAGAAAGCATATTGCAATCACAGCAGTCCATTTATTTTTTCAGTCCATTTACTGATGAACTTGCAGTTCTTATTTCAGTGTAGGTGAATTAATAATAAGCAGAGGGTAGAGTTTATCTCCGTCCAGAACATTGTAGTGCAGTAATAATAGCAGGCATATTTGTTCTCATCAGCTTGGCTTCCATTTTCTTATTAATGACATTAATATCTACAGTGTGTAATTAATCATTTGGAAGCAACAGTAGTGTAGCACCTTGTTTAGTTTACTTTCAGTTCATTAGTTTTTAAATTCACGTTGTTGTTGGTTTGGGTTTGTTGATACTTGCCGTGGTTATGATCCTGATTTTTCATTAGAAGATTCAAATATTAAATGTTGAGTGTACCTTCTGTCATTGCTTTGGAAAGCCCTGTGTCAAAAGGGAAACACTGTGAACCTGTGTACAATTTCTGTAAACTTTTCTCTTACAATTAGTGCTTAAACTGGTATTTTCAGCTGCAAGCAACACCACTGGAACAGAAGCGATGCGTGTAAGTCATTTTCAGATCAGCTGAGGCGACGGTGGGCTCTGCTGGCAGAAGCTCCCCAGCACACACTCTCTGAGAGAACCTGTTCTTTAAGGTGCTACAGGCTACGGGCTTCATGTGTTCTGATGCTGGGAGAATTCTGAGTAGCAAAAATATCTCATAATTTAAAGCAGTGCTTGTCCAACCTGCGCTGCTGACCTGCCTGATTGCTGGTGTCTCAGCGGAGCAGAACTAACTGTGGTTTTGAGGAGCAAGAAGGGGATAAGATACAATGTAATTATTTACTTTAAGATAATACTCATTTATTTCTGGTGCATGAAGTAGCTACCAGGTATCATTAGGTCACACTCGAGCAATATTATTTAGATCTTGTCTAAGTTGTTTTTTTCTTTTTCTTTTCTTCTCTCCCTCAGTTTGTAAGACTTGTATTGTTCAACACTTTGAAGACAGCAATGACTGTCCCAGGTGTGGCAACCAAGTTCATGAGACTAATCCACTAGAAATGTTAAGGTAAGACTCTCTTTCACAACATTTGCTGAAATGGAAGAACAACAACAAAAAAAATGTCTAAACATCTTTATCCTGAAAGGGAATGAATTGTTTTGCTTATTTGTATAATGCATATATTAACTGTTCATATAGGTTGTCATTTTCTCATTTTTTAATAAAAAATTAATTTTTTTCAGATATAGTAAAAGGAGAAAACATAAGGGAAAGACACAGAAATAGTGCTTATATTGTACAAGTTTTTTTAAAAAATATTAATTTTAATTTATTAATTAAATTTTTATTAAAATTTAATTTTTAATCAAATTAGAAACATTTTAATATCTCTATTAAACAAATAAATGAACCAGGTACCTTTTATTCTTTACATGAAATTAAATTCTAGAGGGTTTTTTCCCAAATTATTTAGGGCATTCCAAACCTCATGGCAACATTTTCTTTTTAGAGCAACAAAGAAAATGAATCATGTTAAAAACAATGTTTTTCAGGGCATAGGTCTGCCAGTCTGAATTGAAATCTGCTGTAAGATTAATGGAAAGACAGTCATGAAAAAAGTTTTTACATTAAAAATACCCTTTTTTGAGATTTTTTTATATCACATTAACACACCTTTTTAAAAACAATTATTTTCCCTGAAATTCTGGATTTGCTTTTAGTGATGTTATGTTGAAACAAAGACGATAGACATCCAATAAGATATAGAAATTAAGAAATGTCATCATAAGTGGAAGAACTTCATGTTTTCCTAGAGTGATGAAGGCACTCCCTGCCCTCACTCCCAACACTACCTCTGCTCCATCCCCCAGTATTATTATTTTGTAATACTGTTGTGAACTTAGGAGGACTTATTCTTACATCAATGTAAAAATACAAATTTACATCTGGAATTTACTAGGCTTGGTATCATTTCCTGGTGTCATAGTTTTTGTTACAATTTGTCATACATTGCTTTGATTTTTGACTGATCCGTGTGTGCACAACCATTCCCATACTTCAGTTATGTACCAAGAGGAAAATTGAGAGAGATTGAATTCAGCAACTGTAAAGGGTGTGATTGGCCTTTATCATCTGAATGTTTTTTGGAGGGGTAGGGCCGAGCAGGTTTATGTAGATGTTTACCATAAGTATTTTTCTGATTTCCTGTCAGTTTCTGGGGTGCTGTGTGAGTCATAACAGAACATGCTATTGGCTACTAGTAAGCTGAAAACAAAAGCATTTAGAAATATTTCTTTTATTCTGATGGAACCACTTCATATGAGATGAAAAATGCATTTTCTGAGACATGTAGTAGATGTTTAGTAAACAACTACTGTCCTTGGAGCAGGAAATTATAGATGGCTGAGGAAAGTTGAGAGCACAAGCCAGAAATGTGGGAAGAGCTATTTTCTATGCAATTATTTCCTGAAATTCCTTTTAGAGTCATTTGGTCTCTTTGCCAAGAAACTGCATATAGTTAGTAGTTTCCTGGTTGTATTTTATGAACCAACTTTAAACATTTGCTAAACTAATAATCAGAAGAGCACGTGAGCAGTGCAATGGAATTATCTTTCCTGGATGTTGCCTGCATAACTTAATACAAGCCTTACACTGTGACCATAGAGATCAGCCCCATCATTGCTAAAGAATGCAATCATTTTCTGAGAAATCATGTTGAACACCACATAGTAATTTTAACTGTGATCTCTCAGATAAGCTTTATAAACTACTTCTAAACTCAGTTCTGAGTAACTTCATGGCTATGTGAGCTTTTTACTTGTGCCTCTTAGTTGGCAGCACTTAGGGTCTGTTGTAACTACAGGAGTAAGTCTGAAATTCACTAAGCCTGAAATTCAACTTTGAGCTCTAAAATGAAAATGTAGGAAGAGTGTTAAGTTTTAAGAATTCCCTTTACTGATTTAGCAGAATTCTGCATCATCAGTACTCAGTAAGGGTCTGTGTTGACAATGCCATGAAGGCAGACTTCTTTTTCTCTTGCTAGCATACTCCTGTGCATGCAAGTTTTCCTGAGCAATAGTCTTAGTTTGGTTCATGTTTGCTGATGATTATCAGAGAGTATTGATCTTACAACTCATTCAGTATTATAGAAGAGGTGAAAAAAGGAACTATACCAAGCTGACAGAAATGCTTGGTTCTTCTCTCTATACGTTCTGGTTTGGAGATTTGGAAGATGTTTGGAAGATGTGGGAGTGGAAAGAGGTGTCTCTAAAATATCAGTCTCGTTTCAGCATTAACAGGAAGTATATTAAATGACTGAGACCACCTTTTTCAAGTAGTTTCATTTCGGAATGGGTTTGATGTGAGTCACACAAATACAAATCTTTATGTCAGAGTGCTCACATGTGTGGATGATGGGAACACTGTAAGATGCATCTGAAATTGAGAATCTTGTAATGATTTCATTTTTCCCTAAAGTTTTAGTTGCCCTGCACTTAAAGATCAGATAGGACTTTTTTTTCCTGCCCTTTGTCAGAGTATTGATTAGTATTTATCCTCTGTAAAGAAAAAAAAGAGGTTTTTGTTTAGTTTTTGAGAGAAAATGAAGTCATCGACTAGAGTGGGAAGCCAGTTCTTGCTTCTAGCCTTGAAAATTTGTAAAGTATACTGGATTTTTTTTGCTATTTTAGCATTACCAGTGACTTTTGTTTTGGGCTGTTGAAGGTGAATTAGAAAGTGCTAAATGGGAATTTTCAAAAATAATTGAAGGAAAACCAGCATGTATTATACCATCCTGAAGAACAGAGGGATTTTTAATCAAGGTAGTGATGTTCTCTTTTGAAGTCCTTATTTCGTTTCTTTTAATGAGTAAATTATGAAGGTTGGAGCTTTCTTACGGTGTGAAATGGATTCCATTTCTAAGACATGTTCCCAAGTTCCCAGTGCTCTGCTATGGGAACCTTATAGAAAGCAGTACCCCGTAGCTACCTTAGATACTGGCAGAGGAGACTACAAGATGCACCATCTGGGAAGGCAGACCTACGTTGTCATCTATCAGAAATCAAGCACTCAGACATCCTACAATTTTAATTTCCTTCTTATCTCTGAGAAAGTGCTCTCTGTGTTGCTTTGTTTTATGGGAGGTATGTTTCACTTGCTGGATTTTTTTGTTGTTGTCCCCTTAAGAAGAAGCAATTAAAAATGGATTGTGGTTGTAGCTTAAACATGAATATCCTTATGGTATGATTGTATCTACTGATGGACACCACAGGGATCTAGTCTCAGAACTTGATGGTTGGGTAATAGGCCTAGTTGTAAACTTTGAAGTACAAGTACAAATTCTGTAAAGAGACCCTTGAATTCTCATATATTTATTCTAAGGTAATTGTTATCAATTTATATGGATTGTAGGCATTCCTCAACAATAAAAATATTCAGTCTTACTTCTACTTTGCCACTGTTGGTGAACAAATGACAGAACAGCTGTGTTTTTTTAATAGGCCTATAGTGTATTATTAATACCATGTACACACATGTATTTGCAAATATATATGTAAAGAAATATGTCATTATTGAGATGAAAAAATAAGGCAATTAAAAATATGCCAGATTCTGACTGAATGTCAAGGCACTTAATTTCTCTGTATTATTTATTATTTTATTTTGTCATGAGTTTTTGTTTAGGCTGTGGGCAGTGGGAGTTTCTGCTGACAAGAGAAGGCATAAAGGGCAAAGGAGAGGAAGGAAAAGGAAACTGAATGAAAGACAAAGGAAACTGAAGGATAAGAGACCAGGAGAGGAAGTAGAACTAGAAAGCAGATGACAAACTAAATGAATAGGAGAGTTGGTTAAATTCAGAGAAAAGGAGAGAAAAATAGTATAGCTTCAGCAACAAAAGGGTAACTGCACTGTGCCCACTGGAAGGGACTGCAATAACTAGTTTTGGCACTAATATCAGGGTATCAGAGGACATGCCTGTGCTCTGTACTGTCTTCTGGTGTACCAACTCATGGCAGATTTAAATAGTTCAAATTAATTATGCTGGGTACTGAGAAGTGTCAAGTCAGAGCAGCATGGATGCTCTGTGGTCTTCTTTATCCTGCCAAGACTGGTTTGTCTGTGGTGTGGTAAGCAGGGAATGGTCTGTTCAGTTTGTCGTAACAGGCTTATTACCAAAGCACTTCAAAACTTAATATGATAATGGAGTTTATAATTTTCATGCTTACTACTCATGAGCTGGACCTTAAAATTGGATACTACTTTTCCAGTCTGTTCCTTTTAGTAACACTATTGTTTGCATGTAATGCAAATTCAAAAAATAAAAATTTTAGAGTATAATGTTTTTTCTCTTTTCTTTCATTCTTATCTTTATACATTAAAAAATAAATTCCTTAGTTATTTCTGTGGTAAATCCGTTTAGGAGGTGGTTGAGATAAGCTTTAATGCATGTTGTCTCTCAAGCTAAAATCAGTTGACTTTGACAGGGTTTATTATTTACCAGAAAAATGAAACTCATTTTATTATTCAAAAGTTTTTGTTATTTAAACACTAAAAATACTGTAAATGCTGGTTTCCATTTAATGTGAAATGTGTTTTTTCCCTCTGAAAGGCTGGATAACACCTTAGAGGAAATTATATTTAAGTTGGTGCCTGGACTTCGAGAACGTAAGTTTCTCATTTGGTTTTGGGAGCTGTTTGGGTTGGTGGAGGGAATATGGCTATTTCTGATTATATACCTGGTATTGATTTAAAAATTCACATTACTGTTCTTTGATGTTAACTAGAGGAACTGCAGCGAGAGATCGAATTTTGGAAGAAAAACAAACCTCAAGAAAATGGACAAGGTGATAATTTTTTCCCTCTCTCATCTGTATGTTAAGTAACACTGCTTATTGAGACCAGTTTCTTCACTCACACAAGTACATTTTGTTTTTACTAAATTCAAAGCTACTATAGAAACTTGTAGTGAATCTGTGCAAATGTGGTATGAGCCCTCATATGCTGCTGCTTATCTATTGACCAGTTGGCTAACAAACACTAGCTGTTTTACCATCATTTTTATTTGCATTACACGAGGCTCTCACTTGCAACGCTTTCACAATTGTCCAGCTGAATTCTTAATTTTCTCAATACAGCAAGATACAGAACTTTTTTCACAGAGTTTTTACAGATTATTTTCTGTTACCAAATTTGACCATCTGTTAAGTAGGAGGTTGTCAAAAATTAGTTATGACAAGTAGTAAAACAGTTTTCCACACATGCTAAATAATTGTTTTATATAGATTCCACAATGCTTTTTTGTTTGTTTGTTTCTTTTTGGTTGTTTTCTTGTTTGTTTGTTTGTTTGTTTCATTTTTTTGTAGTTGACCCATGAACTTTGAAACTCAGTATTGAGGTGCTAAGTGAGGACTACATCCAGCTGGTTTTATGCCCCTTTAATTTGACATCAGGTTTTTAATACCATAGCCTATTTGATTTGATTTTAAAGAACTTTTGAAAGACTTTGCTAAGTTTAAAAATTAGCTATTTTCAGTAAAGGGTAACTGTCAAGTAAACATCTTGTAATATTCTTCTGCACTCATTTCTTTATAATGTCTTCTTTTCAACTTTGTAACATTTCAGTTTCTTTCTCACAAGTTTTGTTGATTTGCATTTGGCATCCATTGTAAGGGACAATGTTATTTTCTCTATTATATTAAAAAATGAAGAACTGCAGAACAGTTTAGATGAAATTATGTTCTTTTACTCCAGTATACTATGTAGTGTACACCTGTTCAGTTTTAAAAATACTTAGAATATATTTTTGTGAGATAGAGACATTTCTCGACTGTTTAGAAAATGGTATTCTGCTATATACATACATAGAAAGAATTAACAGATAATTTGCAAATTTGTAGAATGTGACTTACTTTTGACCAACTTACTTTTCTGGTTCTTACCTTCCTCTCCTAATTTAATGATGAACCTAATGGAGATGAGTTAGTAAGGGCAGTGAGAGCTTGGATTGTTTTTGTGAATGAGAGGAAGGCTCTAACTCACAAAATATACTTTTGAGTAGCTACAGGTGTATCCAACTCCATTAGTGACTGTATCCTGGGGCTATGGAACTTTGTCTCTACAAACCATTCAAAAGTCATGACAACTCCTTGGGACAAATTATGAGCACTTAAGCTATTTTCTGCCGTAAACAAGCATTCAGAATCTTGCCTGGGAAGAAATTATTTGCTGAGAATAATTTCAGTCAGAAGAGACTGTTTCAGTTGTCAATACCATGCCCTGCAATCACATCGCCACTGTAGCTTCGGAGTCTGTCAGTTATGTCCTGTGCCACAGGTCACAGCACGGTTCCCAACCTAAGCATCTAACATCTGTAAAAAAATCCCAGGACTTGAAATTCTCACATACCAGAAGGAAAAAAACCCCAAACAATAAGGCATCTCAGGCATTGATGACTCCAGGAGGAGAGTGGTTACCAGAAAGGATTGAATGATGAAACATACCATGGTACAGAGAAAAAGTATTCATTGGTACTCTCCAGCCTGAACTGAACAAATGCTTGTGACAGGTAGACTGCACCTGCTGGATTAATGGAGTTTGCTTCCTGGACCTTCAGGAAAAAAAGGGAAAAGAATCTAGTTTGATACTATAAATTCTGTTCATAGGAAGATGATAGGAACGAAATGTATGTATAATACACATTCAATTAAAGGCATCAACTAATAGCTAATAGGGACTTGGGGACAAATCTTTTATGATTACTGAAAACTTAAAAATTGTAAGAGAGAAAAGTAATGAATATAGCTTAAAACTCATCTAGAATATGTAAACTGAACAAAGGGAACTAGTTACTGTGTCAAGAAACTTAGTCATGGCTTGGTATTTATTAAAGTTTACATTCTATTTTCTCATCTGAACTCTTCTAAATTCCTTTAGAAGTCTTGTAAGTGTAGGAAAGCAGGACAACTTTATCTGAAAGTTTTTTTAAAAATGCGAGAGCAGTTTATTCAAGTTAATTGTGATAATGTTTTATTCCAACAGATAGCAACCTTTGTTTTAAGTCAAAATAAGTAAGTTGGGGATACAGAAAAAAACCAAATGTATACAATAAGATTATTGTGTACTGTACTCTAAATCTGTAAAACTTACTCCATTTTATGGTTATTATTTGCATACATTGCGGCCTTATCTAATAAGTACTTGCTAGTCTTAGCATTTGAGTGCTCAACTTTGCTAAACCTTTCTAAACTGTACAAGATGGTTCCTTTCCCAAAGAGTTAGAGTTTTAAACAAGGAACCGATAGAACATGTTAACAGCATGAGTGAAAGGGGATAACATGTTATATGCCATTATGTAGTTTATGTAAGCTCTGCTAAAAAATACACAGACCTTTCCTCTTTTCTTATATTTTTTGTCTTTAAAGGGGAATAAGTAAATGTATGGCTGTATAGTTGTAAAATCCTTCTGGAGAGAAACACCTGGGGTTCTTACAGTGACATTACTTAGATCAGGTCAAAAGTGGATGAAATCTACGCTTTAGTTTACCTCATGATTACATTACAGGAACTTGTCTTCACTGGATTATTGTGACAGATAGTTAATATGAGTTGATTAGGTGTGTTACTTTGATATACGGGTGTTGAGATTAGTTATTCCACTGTTTATTTTAAAACATTATTTTTGTCAGTGAACTGCCACACCTTACACTAGGTTTACGTGTCTGAGTGATCCTGATGCATGCACAGTTTCAGGGTTTTAATTATTGGACATATCAGAAGTAGACAGCCATACCCAATATAGTCTATTGACTAATTATTTTCTGTTCCATAGAAATCTG
Organism: Mohoua ochrocephala; assembly: GCA_013398855.1. Taxonomy (NCBI): domain Eukaryota; kingdom Metazoa; phylum Chordata; class Aves; order Passeriformes; family Acanthizidae; genus Mohoua; species Mohoua ochrocephala. The sequence continues at coordinate 135,692 of VZTA01025943.1, read as the reverse complement.
TTGCTTGCATATTGCATTAAAATTCCAATGGTAAAAATTTGTTTTCAGAGATTTTTAAATTGGTCAGTTTGAGAATGCACTGAATTAGAATCCTGTAAATTTAATGTGAAGAAAAGTTATGGCTCATAAAATACCTTATTTTTCAAATATGTGATTTTTAATTACTTTATACTTAAATAATATGAACTTCATATTTTACAGATGAAAGTCCAAAAGCTGATAAACCCAAAGTAGATGAGGAGTGTGATGAAAATGAAGAAGACAAAGACTATCACAGGAGTGACCCACAGATTGCAATCTGCCTTGACTGTTTACGCAACAATGGGCAGTCAGGAGATAATGTCGTCAAAGTGAGTAGCAAACAAGCTGTGCTGTAGCTATTGGTGACAGAATAGCATCTTATAGGAACCAAATCATTTTATAACCATTAAAAACAAACCTTTATGTGGTGACCTGTTCCTACTCCACGCTTATTTAGTCCTTCTGTTTGAGGCATTTCAGTGTATCTTTGGAATTTTGTAGAAAACACAGTTCTACACAGAAATCCATCTGTGACAGTGGAATTTTTTTTGTGTCTGGGTTATAGTTGTGTAGTCTACAGCCTTGATGGTATATAAGTGCATTACACAACAGATTACAGCATACCATAGAGGTACTTAGAAAGGTAGCTGTAGGTGAGCTGCCTCACACCTTCAGGATTACTGTCTTAACATGCCAGAATGAACCTGCTTATCAAATGTTTTGTGCACTGAATGACTGGGATCCAGATTTTCTGAGCTGTAAACCTGATTCTGACTCTGATATGTTGTCTATGGCCTTGGGGAGGTCACTTCAGTCTGCAAAATCTGTAGAGTAATACCTGCCAATTGCTGTTTTAAGAATTAGGGATATTTGGTTTCTATTCCTGAAAGGGATTACCTAACATACTGAGTCTAGAAGAAAGTCTTAAGAAATCACTTTCGATTTTAATGTTTTATTAAATTGCAAATAGAAGAATAAGTAGAAAAATATAATTAAGAACTTTTCTAATAAAACTACTTATATTTTCTTTGTGTTATGTTACATGTAAAACTTTGGAGGTTCTTAACCCTTCTAAGAAATGCAACATTTGTTTGACCCCCAGCATTACTAACACAAACACGTAGATTGTTTAAGTTCTTCTGGGGGTTTTGATGGTTTTGGTGGTAGCTGGGTTTTGCTTTTTTCCTTTCCTCCCTTCTGTATCTTTTAGAAATGTCTTTAGAACCAGAGATGGGTCAAATGAACTTGCTTGTCATCTTTTAAATTTTGAAAACAACTGAACGAAAATGAACCTATGGTGTCATTATGAATTAGAAGAGAGTGCAGTAAAATTGGTTACTGATTGAAAAAATTATCAATTACAGCTGTTCTTGCACTAAAGATTGCTCACATTTTCCAGAATTTCTAACATGTTTTTTCTGATTTGTTGCTGTTGCTTTAGGGTTTAATGAAGAAATTTATCCGCTGTTCTACTCGAGTGACCGTGGGAACTATCAAAAAGTTTCTCAGCTTAAAATTAAAACTTCCGAGTTCCTATGAGGTACATTTGAAAGAAAGATGCTTGTGTTTTTATTTCCCTGCAACATAATACATTTCTATGACATTTAATCATGTTTGAACCCGCTTCCCCTCTTTCCAGGGATACAGGAATTTAGACTGAAGCAAGACTATTTCTTCAGCCTGTTCTCTTACAGGAGCCAAAGGCTCCATGAAGCGCAGGTTGCCTTCAGCTCAAGCAGCAGCCTCCCAGCTTCGGGCAGGGGTAGGGCTGAGTTAGGTTTGGTGCACAGGTTTATAGCTATACACAGGAGTTTGTCGTGGTGTCATAACCAGCCTCTTTGGTGTCATTTGGTTTTTAATCTGTCTGGTACCTTAATGGCTTGTGTGACAAAGAATCTGCTTACTTCAAAATTTTGACTTTTTATTTTGTCTAAAAACCAGAAAACGTTATAGCGCTAGTAATGAAAATATTGTCAAACATTTGCAGTAGTGGGCACCAGTAAGATGCTATAATACAGTTTAAACTAGAAATTTTTCACAGTAAGATCATTGTTTTTCTGTCTTTTGCATTCAGTTAATGAATGTCTGTATACTTTGAAGTGCATTTTTCTTGTAATTTATAGTTATTTTTAAACTAATTTTTAAAAATTTCTTTTTAATCTATTTTTTTAAATGAAAATTACAGTACTTCTGGTTTGTGTCTTTGGGTTTGAAGGAGCACCAGCATAGCAAGATGGCCTTCAAAATGCAGCACAAGGCTTTCTCTTTAAACAGATACCGTGTAGTGTAGCTAAATATAGGGAATGTTTGTCTGCTGGTGATTTCATACCTTGGTAGCAGACTTCCTTCTCTCCACACTTCAAATAAAAACACAAAAGTGAAAAAATACCAGCTGAATGCCAGTGTACAAAATAGCATATTGTCAGCATGTTGTGTTCATCCAGGTTTGATGTACATGTCTGATGGAATGGTTGTATAATGATAGGACTGGAGGGATTAATTCTGGAGAGTCACTTAGCAGTTCATTTAGACATGAAGATTCTGCATGCCTTTGTCTTACTGTTTGTTGTGTTATATTTTAAGCTGGACGTACTATGCAACGGAGAAATCATGGGGAAGGATCATACTATGGAATTCATCTATATGACAAGATGGAGACTAAGAGGCGAAAACGTAAATGCTGTTACATTATTGATAAATGATGTTTTGGTATATTTATTATAGAGACTATACATGCTTTCACAGCTTAGGCCAGAATATATTCTATGACCCTTCAAAAAACCCCTATTTAAAAATGCCTTGTGCATGTTTTTTGAATTTCTTGTGTAAAACCCTATGGGGTGCAGCACATATATTGTGTAGATCCTGAAACTTCAAAATAGCAGATATACAATGTGTACATGCAAGTTCTGCTCAGAGTTTTAACTCAAGTAACTGAAAACCCAAGCCCTTGTTCTTTTTCAGCAAATTTGCTTTTGGTGACCTTTTGAGTTACAGTAGTTGGGGAATCTGCATCCAGCAGTTCTTCAGTAAGAACCTGTTTTATTCAGTCAATAAACTGAAAATGACACTGAAAAATTATTGGTGAAATCTAATTGCCTTATTATTGTTTCTATTAATACTGCACCTATTCTTTTTAGCTATGCTGTGTAACAGTAACATTTGGATAACAACCAATTGGGTTTTCCTTGCTGCATATGTATATTTTAGAATTGCAGTATTTAACTTTTTAAAAGACTTTTTTTCAGGACTGATACTCAGTTTGATTTACTATTGCCTTGTATATTTAATTTTTTTTTGGTTAGGAGTCATATCCTCTCTTCTTCTCTTTCTTTTATACATTTGTTTGTGTGTGCCTGTTGATTGTTCTTCACTCTTTATTGCTTTGTAGCATATGCAAGTTTGTCTATCATCACTAGTAGAGCCTAAATTGGAGTGCAGCTAAGGTTAAGCATTTAACATACCTTAATGTGCTGATCTGAAGAAAATTCCAAACTTCCTCTATTCTTTTTTTGTTTTAAGCTTCCTAGTGCTCAGAATAAAAAGCACTGGGGCACAGACAGAGAAGACAGAGGATTAAACACACTGTAGCGTTATCAATTCACAAGTTTCCTAAAGTTTTATCTTAATCTGAAGCTGGAGGGGGAAGGATAGATTTTGATAGGAATTAGGGAGGTCAGTGTATATAGGCAAGTATTCATTAAATTTGAAAGTAATATTGCTCTGAAATTTGGTGATTGCTGAAACCCCAATATTGCACAAGTAAGGGAGCTTTAACTAGAATTTTTTCCAATACTGCCTTGAAACCAGTGGATGTTTGTTTGGTTTACCATCTTGTAGTTTTGTTAGCATTGGCTGTACTATTAGGAAGTGTTGAGGCAACAGTTTCAGTAATAATGGAATTTTTTCATGGCATTTCATCCTGCAGCCCTTGCCTACAAATGGACTTTTGGCAGCTGCATGAAATTGGAAGCAACAGTAACTATGATCTTGACAAAAAGATATTTGCACTGGTAAAAATTTTTCAAAAATCTCAGAACTATAGTTTTTAACTTTTAGTGAATGCAAGAGCTGACAACTCCTGGTTAAGTTTGTAAGTTGTGTTTATATGCATACAGCATAGCCAGGTATGTGTTCACGTTCTCTTTTATGTAGTTTTAAATCACTCCCCTGAAGTCAGAGATGAGTAAAACCTCTAAAAATTTCGTTGTGCTGGTAATAAATCCAGTAATATCTAGGCTTCTGTGATTTTGTTTTCCTCAATGAAGTTGCATTGGTAATTAATTAACAGTCTCTTCTGAATGAAGATCAAGTGAATCCATTATCTTCGTCTTTGGTACTATTGACCAGGAGCTTTTACTGGCAAAGCTGTGGACCTTACATGAAACAGACAAGTAAAGGGAAAAATGTCCATTTATTCATTAAACAAATCTTTCCTGTTTTTAAATAACTAAGTTGATTGTAACCTTTACATTTAAAAATTAAAAAAAAAAAAATCAGTAAATGATAAATGTGTATGTCCAGCTGTGGATGCCTCTTATCTGATCAGAAAATCATCTCCTTCGCAGTTTCGGTGTCAGAACTGCTCATCTTCGCAAGTCTGCTCACAGGATGGCACTTTTTATCAGGTAAGAGGCACTCACGACTGTACATATTACAGTCATCAAGGTCCTGTCAGCACCTCCATTGTAATTCAGCTTGTGGAGTTTTTATAATTCCTCACTACAAAGTGCTAAAACTCTGTGAGCAAGGCCTGAGCATTTTCATTCCTGCAGCACAAACTTTATTTAAAGGGCTTAGGGTTTCTCTTACTTTACATTAGGCCGGTTTATGTTTGTGGTTTTTTTGAGAGGTATCATTCTATAGGTTGATACCCATATCAGCCTCAAAGGATTATCTACCTCTTCCTATCTCATTCCTCTAACTAAGCAGCGTTGGGCAGTCACTGGCAAGGGCTCAAAACTGAATAGTGTGAATTAGAAGAGACTACACTGGTTTCATCTCTTTATGGGAATTCATGTGTCCTTTTAATGGAGTAAAAAAAAGTTAGATTTTTCTGAACTGTTCCTTTCACATTTTTAAAATTAGAAATGGAATAATCTCTAGAAGCAAAACCTCCAGAACCTGCAAACTGAAGCTGATTTCTAAGTTTCACTGACCAATCTGGTTCCCAATACTATTTGAAACAGTATTTCAGTTTCCTCATGGAGAATTTTGATTTGAACTGATTTCTGAAAGTTACTTTGCAAGTTTGAAGTACTGTTTTTGTCTTGAGTAAAAAATTAGAGCTAGTGATAGAGGGTCACTCCCTACTAGTAATGGAAGTGAACTACTGCACTCATGGCTCCTTCAATAATTAGAATTGTCCCAGCATAGTGCATTTTATTTGTGCAGTTTTGTGATTTTGTTTGCTAAAACACTGAGACTCGCTGGTTTACTTGGCAATTTCAGTGTGGTGATTGCTCTGTCTCTGCCCGTGTGCACTTCCAATTAGATCTGCACACTTTTAGAGACAATTTATGTACTCAAAGTAAAAACCATGTGAAACAGCATTTAAATAATATGGTAGTCCTGTGCAAAGAAAAAATTAATCAGAGACCAAGTAATTTATGATACTGCAGATACATGTTTGTTAATTGCACATGCAGACAACACATGGTGCTCCCTGTCTTCTCTCCTAAACACTCCTGATACTGTTAATACCTCTGGGTTTACCTTGTGATTTCTCTGCACTCCAGTTTGTAAATCCCCTGCAAGTGTGATCACATTTAGTTCTGGTGATATTTCACTACCATGGCATGGAAAGTTTATCAGCCCTGTAGGTCTCTGGAGCTATATCTTTGTTTCTTCATCTCTGTTGCATTTGAAGGATGCAGCAAAATGTTTCTGGTTTTAATGATAGTTTCTGTAATAATTCTTTGTATTTCCAAATTTGCAATTAAAAAAAAAAACGTGAATTGCCTTTATTTCTCTGTCCTGAGGCAGAGAGATATTTAATGCCATACAGCTGCTGAGACAATGAGATTTGCCAGGGTTTTATGCTATAGAAAATATCCAGTATGCTAATGAAGTTAAGAGGAAAACTTGAGACTTAAATGAAATGCTGACAGACTGAAAAATAAGAGATTGTGTAAAACAGCAGTTTGAGCAACAAGTGCCCAGATACTCTGCAACCCTTTTGGGAAACCCATCCACTCTTGCCTTCCATTCCACCACAGTTTTGTCCAATTTAGGGATCCAAGAAGCTGATTTGCCACTTTTTTTTTTTTTCTCAGTAGGAATTAATAAAAATTTATCACTAGATCTGAGGCTAAGGAGTTTGGATTTGGGGGAGAAGGTAGCCCTCATCTTTCAGAAAACCAGCTGACAGCAATATGACCTTTTTTTTTATCGTTTAGCTATGGAACCTCTGTATATAAATTTCAAAGTACATCACCTGTAAATTTACTTTGGTTTAGAAAATATAAAATGTAAAGATTGCTTTTTATCAAACACAGCAGCGCAGACATAAGACTTGTTTGAGCACTCCCAAGTATAAATGTAATAAAACAGAAGTATTGAAATAAATAAAAGCAGATACAGAAATTGTTTATCAGTGACAAATAGGTAATAGACTTGAAGTACAGGTATGGATTTAACTGTTAAAATGTATGGAATTATTTCATATAAATTGTCATATACATCTGTCTTAGAGATAAGGTCTGGCTATTCTTAAAGTAGTCTTTAATTGCATTTTCTTTGTATTGTTTATGAATCATGTCTTCATGCTTTCTTGTCTGTTTTTGTTGTTGTTTTTCCCTTGCTTTTGTTTTCAGTCTTACCCTATGGTACTTCAGTATCGACCTAGAATTGACTTCGGTTAGACCAAAGGGCCAGATCCCACTGAGATGAATCCTGCACTATTTGTTTACCCATCGACAGATTGCACAATGAATGGATGTGCCTGGATTGGGGGGACACAGCCAGAATTTCAGCATGCAAATAAGGACATTGTCTTTCTTAAAATTGTCAGTTGCATCTCTGTTGTTTCTATTAGAGCAAGCCAAGTGCCATTCTGCTACTGAAATGTGCATAAGATATTTGTGTATCTTAAGAGTGTGCTGCAAATCATAGCCAAAATCATGAAGTGTACAGTCAAGACTCAAAAACTATGGAATATTTTTGCTTGCGTGTTAGAAAATTTTTCTGGTCCTAATATTGATTACACTAGCAAAATGGCAGAGTGCTCATTCATGTGGTGTTGCAGTTTCACACACTTACTATTTTACTGAATATTGTTGTTTAAATCATAGAGTACTGTACAAATAACTAAGGATTATACCTTGACAATATTTTGTATAGAAAATATATTTAGAAAAGTGGTGATTGGGCCACTACCTTTTCCTCGATAAGGTTCTCATGGGTCCAGGTATAGCTCACTCATGAGTGTGCAACAGTCCTTTTGCAGTGAATGAAGATTAATTACACTGAAAAAGAGATGTAGAACATGACAATTCAAAATAGCATTTTTAAATCTTCTAAATTGCTAATATTGCTTAAAAGCATTGCAGCCTTTGTGATTGCACTTTCCGATGGTTTCCCTGAAGTTCGGAATATGGGATACTACCTATTTTTGGAAAAATGGCTTCTGGTCAGATTACATTTCTTCTAACGAAACCTCCATAAAAATGAAGCTACAGTAATGTAAATGTCTGTGGAACAAATAAATTCCACTACAAAATTATGACCAAGGCAAAATTTTACCTAATGATTACTTTTCATAATAAACATTTACTTTTAAGATTGAATAGAGGTCTATAATATGGTAAGACAAAAATAATATATAGCTTTAATTACATGGTGTATCTCTTGTGACTATCTGGAGTTTAGAATTCATTACAGAAATTTTCATTAGTTGAAGTCACGTCATAAAACTATTTCCATAAAATTAGAGGTAATGCAATACTGAAGATAAGCAGTCTGACCAAAATAATTGTTCGGGTCATCTTTTTTTCCTAAGACCTGGTAGTGCTGGATAAAAAGTGATTGTTGCCTTAGGTATTGCAAGCATAATGGTTCTAGTATGGGGTGTTTGCTGGGGTTTTTGGTAATGTTGCAGGGAGCATAGCAATGTGTATGTTTTCTGTCTTCCGTTGTCTTTGCTTAAAAGTCAGTTGAGTTTTTCTGATCAGGTTCTCTGGAGATGCTTCTAGTTCAGTCTCATTATGTAATTTCTACTTAGTACATGCCTGCTAGTGTTGTAGATAGCTATTTGCTTTCTTTATGCCTTTTGCATACAGCAAAAAGGAACCAAATCAATTTTTCACAAGCTGCTATAGAGTGAACTGATCATTCTTAGATAGACAACGTGAAAATTCTTTCTTGGGATCAAGTATAAAAGAGAGATGCAAGGCTGTAATTCCGTTGTAAGTTTATGTTCATGTACAATAGTATGTTCTGTAGGAGGAATAAGCATGTTGTGGATTAAATCTGGCCCCTTTAATGTTGTTAGGAGCTCTAACGTTGATGACTCGAGGAATCACATGCAGTTGGGTTGAATTCTACCATTGCACTCCAAAGCCCAAATGACACGCAGAAATCAAGATGCTGTCGGTAGCAGTCTGTTTAGGAACCCTGCCATTGCAGGTCAGAGTTGCACATATTGTGCAGGTGCCAGTGGAACTGGGGAAGAAAAACGTTTAGGAAGAAGCTGCTGCCCCTTTCTGCAGGCACAGTGTGCTGGCCAATACAGGCACTGGTTTGCCCAGAAACGGGCAGGGGTGCACATGCTGGCTGCAGGGAGCAGACCTCCTTTTGCCCACCCAGTCTGTGATGCGCTACTTGACAGAAAGAAGATACTCCATGTAGGGAGGGCCCTTCTCTGCAGAGTCTCTAGGGAAAAATAGATTCTTTGTATATATAGAGGTCTTCCTCATGGAGCAGCTTGGAAGAGCAGAGTATGCTTGCTGATTGAAAATCATTCTTCTCTTTAGTATATACAATTGTTTTGTACAGTAGAAATAGGATATTATTTGTAAATATTTACATGCACATACAAATTACACCTTACAGTTTTTATATATTTCATGTGTTTTTATACCAGAATTTTCACTGTAGATTTGCTTGACATAAACACCTGTTTCAGTTTATCACAAAACTAATGCTAGGATGCTTAAGCATAATTTCTGCTTGGTTCAGGGCACAATTTTTTTATCAACAATTGTGTTTGCTGTTTTGAAAAGCTTGAACAGACTTGTTTTAAAAAGACAGGAATATAAAAGTTTTAATCCATCCACCTAACGGGACCCTTGGAATAGCACTATTTTGCATTGGCCTTGGAATGGCAACTGATAGAAGCTTTCTCTGACTGATAACTTCCGGTATTCGTAATTCAGAGAACCGTGAATTTTCTCAATCAGAATTGGACATTGCTTTTGATTCCTGGTATTTTCTTGATGCAAGTTAAAGCTAGATTACAGAAGGCAAATCTTCATTTTAAGCATGGAGAATACTGACAGATCTGAATCGACGTTCCCAGCCGCGAATGGTGGCATTAAATGCATATGAACTAACCACCTACAGTTTATGCATTTCTGATTTGATGGCACGGTGCCTGAGTGCTGCTATAGTTTAATAGTTTTTGTAAAAGCGAAGTGCCAGTGAAATACATATCTTAACTGGGCAGCTTGTGTAACACAGGCATTGCCTTCTTTAGAGGAAATTTCTCTCTCGTATAGTACATATGTGCCATGTCTCTACAGATACGCATATTTAATTCATTTGTGCCAATTAAGAGTATCTGAGCACCATAGGAATATAAGAATGCATGTGCAGATTCCTGTGTGCCAAAGATGGGGTAAAGTGAAATGAGTACCTAAGCATTCCCTTCAGACTGCACCATATGCCATGCTAGAGCAGATGCCTGGATAGAGTCACACTTTCTGAGCATTTCCATGACAAAGTGTCACCACTGCGTGCTTGTAAAGCATAGGAATATAAAATAAGTGTTGCTGCCACTGTGTTTCTATGACTTTCCCATATTAGCAGTATCTAACTGCAGAGGGACCTAAAAAATTCCGCACTACTACCTAACCTTGCTGTCTCTTATTTAGCACATTTGGAGCTGCTTGGGTTTTTTTCCCTAGAAGTGAAGAACTCATTAATGAAAATCATAAACAACTTTTTGTTGAGCATAGCTGGTTGCTGCATTTATCTAGTAACAAGCCGTAAGCTAGAATTTAGAAACAAGATCCTGTAAGATCTCAAACAATATGGAATTAGATGATTAATCAAGAAATGTATCTTCCATGATGCATTACTACACTCCTGGTAGCTAAGGGCCTAGTCCTAGGAAGGATTTTTTTTAATGAAATACCAAATAAGATTGCTACAATAACTGAAGTGACTCATCGCTATAGTGGGTATTGTTCACATGAAAGCTTTGGGGATTTGGGTCCTAGGAGTATGCAGTGCTAGAAGAATATTGTGCATACTCAGCTAGCTTGCAGTTATGCAAAAAACATTATAAAAGTATTATCTTGACTTTACTGAAAATGTTACACAAAATGAAGTGCCTGATTACTAATACAGAATACCTTTTAAGCCCATTATTTGCATTTGACAGGGTAATATTTGCTTCTGTATTTTATCTATGGTCTTAATATTTTCAGCAAGAATATATCATAAACATACTGTATTGAGAAGCTTTCATGGGAAAAAAGGGTAAAAAGAAATGTGTTCTTTTAGATAATTTAAATTAAAACCACCCTATCTCTGTAGAAATTATATTAAAATAAGTACTTTTATGTTGAAAATATTCCATTTTCCGCATGAGGAATCCTTTGATTCTGGATCTTGGTCTTTTTTTCTCCATGAGTTTCAGCAATTTGACTTGACTTTTCTGCTGTTGTCACAAACAGTTCTAGCGTATCTGCAGGAGGAAAGAGATTGGTCCCATCCCATTTAGATATAAGATAGGCTCTTACTGCAGACAAAGTAGTGGTCCAGAGTTTCATCTCATCTCTCCCATGTATAACTGTTACACATGACTTTGTGAGAGAAGCAAACAATTTTTCTATCTCTAATGTTTTCTCAAATAACAAAACAGGCCATGGCTTAGTCCTTTAATTGAACCAGTCACTGAGTTTTATTGTTTGTGGGTTTTTTACATTTTCATATAATTGAAGACAAGAGGCATTTATTCACTCCCCCCAAAAAAACCATTCTTGAGAGGACTTGTGACAAAAGGCATCCAGCTCAGCCAGACACTATGCCTGGTAGAAATACTAGAGAACAGATAGCTGTTCAAAACCAGTCTTTAGTCTCAAAATAAATAGACTGAGCATTGTTCATAAAGGGGCTACATAAAATGCTGGTTAATAACATTCACTGATCAAACTCATTTTTGTCCTGGAAAAGTGCAAAGACAATTCGGACTTACATCCTTATTCAAGGGTTTGGTCCAGTTTTTTCACTGAATCTGTCCGATTGAAGGCATGTCTTTGCTTCCCACAAAAATGCATACATCATGCTGCATATTCCCCTCTCATTTTACTTCATGCTTTGTTATCTTACTATTTTTCTCAGTTAAAATGTCTCAACGGGCACCCCCTCTCTTGTAATTAATTCTAGGTTCTTGCACATCTTTTGGCCATTCCTGTACCCCACCCCATTTCCTACCCAAAAGTCAAAACATTAAGGACTTACAAAGGTGAAATTGCACGTGAGGTGTCAGCTCACAGGTTTCAGTAATCAGGGAGCTCTCATGGATTTCAGCAAAGTTTTCACAGTTCTGCATTTTCAATCCTTTATAGCCAGTTTGAGCAAGGTCATGCTTCCACAAGGGTTTCAGCTGAAGGCACTTGTTTGAGGAGGGATTGTAGCCTACTGGAGTGTGTTCCAGGATGAGTTCCAAGACACCAGGGGATTGATTCACCTGAAGGAAATGTGAAAGCTTCCAACTGCACGTTTACCTCTAATTTTGTCACATAGGGGTTGTCTGACCTTCAGACCTCAGCTGAAACATCCATTGCAGGAACGTCCTTCAAATGATGATCTTGTAATGTTAACATATTTTTCTTCATAAGCAGATCTACCTGTTGATTTTCTTTTCTCGTAGACCTACTGTCTACGCTGTCTGTAGGTCAGATTAAAACCTTAGATTCCAGAATAGGCAATTGATTAATTAATGAATTTCTGACAGATTCTTCCATCCAAGGTATGTGCCATAAATCTTTTGGTAGCTTTCCACTAAAGCCGAGTAAGGATGTTGTTTCATTCTCTAGTAAGCAATTTAGGTCTCTGTAATTCTGGAGTGTGGCAGTGAAGCAGAGGAGCTCTATACATGGGTAGAAATGTCCAGGTTATCTTTTGTATTTGCAGAAGGAGACCAAGTCCTGTAAGCTCAGGATGGAGGAGAAATTCTGGGATGAAAGATGTCTATAAGTGGTAGTTTTTGCTGTTACATTATTTTTAACCAAAAACAGGCATTGGTTTGACTTTGCATGTTTTTCTGAACCCTTAGGTACTTTTCTTTGAAGTAACTTTTACCTGTGTTTTTAGGAAATGTTTCTAACATGGTTGACAGTTGGCAGGATGAGGTGAGCAGAAGTAGCTACTGTGCATTTTCCTTTTTCCTCATGACAGTGAGTGTAAAGCAAAGTGAGAGTTGAGAGAAGGTTACTATACAATATACAAAGTGGCTGCACAGGAAAATGTTTTTGCTGCTAGTTAACATACTGAGGGTTTTATTACAAATGAAGCTGTAATGAAGATGTTTATTGTCAAAGTGCAAGTCACATATTTTATCATGGTATTCTACTCTTAAAATTCAGTTTTGTATTATATTGAGTATAATAGATATTGTTCCTGTTGTCTCCTGAATTTTGATGTGGTATAATGAAACATGCTCCATTTTTTACTGAAAAAATCACATACTAATTGATTTAAAATTAGTCTTTGTTGTCAGATATTTAGTTTGTTCATAAAAACTAGTTTTTTTAAAAAAAATAAACTATTTTTATGGATAATCTGATTGCCTAATAGTTTTAAGGGACCTTTTTAATACCAAAGGTAACACCATCCAGAAAGGGACTTGAAATATGACATTGACAGTTTTCTGGAGTGCCTAAGGGGTCAAGAGGTGCACCTGGAGTCAATCAAGCAGAACTGAACCAGTGGTAGTTGTCTGTGTCACCAAGCTAAAGGGTTAGGCACACCTAGCAGTTTCCAAAACAAATTAGAAAAGGAAAGGAACAACAGGAATAGCATGAAGTTTGAGTTAACAGACAGAGAGTAGCTCTGAGTCCTAGCTCATGTTCCTGAAGAAAAGCACAAAGGCTTGCATTTACTGATGTGTCTGCTATACCTGGCCTGTGAACTAACAAAAAAACTCAGTGTGCTTTCAATCCTGTAAACCTTCCAAAGCACAAAATGGTCACCAAGCTACTTTTGGGGTTTCTAGTCGTAGTTCAGTGATATTTTGGAGGATGGAAAGGACAGATTTGGAGGACAATGAGAAGATATTAAGTATGTTTTACAGATTTTTATAGCTATTTTTTTAGCAAATGGCATTGCTGTCCTTGACATGAGACCATTGATTAGCAAGAAGTAATTATTTTACTTGTGCAGTATAAAACAGAGAGAATAAAAAAATCCAAATTATCTTGATTTCCTTTTCCAGGATAGTGATTAACTAAACTGGAAAGTAATAGGTCAATTTAATTATTTAGCTGGCTGAAAGATTTCGTTCTAAATACTTACTGAACGTATTTTTTTTTCTCAAATAGAAGCTTCTTAGCATAAACATGAAGCAATGCATCATTTTTTCCCTTATTGCAGACTTAACTATTGAAAGGAAAGTATTTTGCATTTTTTTAAATTAATGCAAAGCCTGAATTGTTGGATGTTCCAGGCTACTGAATAGATGATATAGAGTTACTCTCAATGGATTTTTTGGGGGTGGGGGCCTAAGTGTCCTTATATAAGCTGTGATCCAAGTTAAAAGAAAGGAGCCTATGGTGAGCAGTAATCATGTTCTAATGCTTCCTTGCATTTGATCAGTAGTTACCAGTTTTTAATGAAGCAGCCCTCACAGTACTTAGGAGCTCATAGAACATATTGTGATCTTAAGTTGCTAATTTGTTTTAAAATATAAAATGTTTTAAGCTTTTTGTCAAAAGTGATAACATCCTATTACAAATAAACCTTTTTGTGGTTGTAAAATTTAGCTTATAAATCATTCAAATTGAAGTGAAAAAAACACAGGTCATTGTTAATGACAGTCTATCCTACTATTAAGAATATATGTATTTTTGTAAAGGAAAAGCACTTGTAGATATTTAATCAGTCCAATAGCTATCTATGTTAATGTTTTGGAAAAAAAAGAGAAAACAAAATGCTGCTTAGAGAATCACTTACATATTTTTATTTTTTGTGCTCAAATGCATTTTCTGATGATTTATGGAATGTTTATTCTGTGTGAAGCTGTATAGTTAGTACAGCTGGGCTAAATGCATTTCTCACCCTAATCAATTGTACCTGACTATGATAATATATTTTGTGTCCGATCAGAAAGCAATTACAAAACACAGGCTTGTGGTGCTGTTTTTCATCTTCGATATTAGCTTCATCCTGCCTTATAACTTTTCTACTTCATAATGGGTATAAAAAATGCTAACCAGTTTTTGTGATGCATGTGTTTCAGTGGGCATTTCAGGGTATATCTGGTTGTTTAGTTGAATCTTACTGTGCTTACTAACATTTTTATAAGATGACAGAATTTTACGTACAGTATTTAATAAATAGTCCCCTGGATGAAAAAGTTTGCAAGATTAGTCAAGTTTAATACTTACCTTCCTTCAGAGGAAACTGCTGCTGGGTACATGTGTGGAACATGGTTGCATCACTAAAGTTTCTGAGAATTTGTACAAATACTATTTTTTAAATTCAGAATAGTTCACTTCTTGTAATATTTTCCAGCTTATTGAAACCTCATTTTTAACTGTATTTTGATTCGTCATAATGCATTAACACAGTTTCAGGGAAGAAAAAAAAGAGTAAATCATTTTATTAAAGTACAGTAAAGAGTGGCAACCATATTTGTTTGTAGTTATTCGTGTACAATCGAAAATCTCTTTACTTATTTCAGTGGGATTCTACAGGGATCTACCCCGTGGGTCTGATGCTCAGTTAAGTTCTTCAGCTTGACCTCAATGGAGTGACTTTCTGTAATTATCTTTGTAGCTGAGACTTGAAATGAGCCAGACTTCCCACTTCCTCACTTAATTTCCTTTCATGGGTGACTAATATTGTTTAAATTTACTCTTATTCTATTAACCTTCTCATAAGTAAGTTTTGCAATAATGAGTGTGTACACTAGCAGTAGAATTCATTGGTAGGAACTCAACTGAGTAAATACTTGTGTCCTTGACTAATTTGGGGAGAATTTGACTCAGATTATGAACACTTGAAATGGCATTCTCTCATTTATGTTCATGCTGCGCAAAGATCTGCAGTTGATCGGGATTCGATGTGTTTTATTACATGAACATTGTCCATTTTTATAGGTTTTGTTAAGAGCTAATTTCTGTAGTAATTCATTAGGGTCAACATCTCAGGGTCCACAAAGTAGCAGTTTTAAATCCACTTGATCTGAGTGCAATACCAGTACTGCAGGCTTGTATCTTTTGAAGAACCAAATATGTTGTGTTTTGAAGTACTTAAAAAAGCACTGTACATTTCACCCAGTTCTACCAAAGGAATGTGAGGAGTTTTTTAATCTAGAATCTGAGTGTGGCCCTAGAAAAAATGAGACACTTATAACTGAGTCAGCACTAGTGATCAATTTTACATTTCGGGAGGGGAAGTGCTGGTACTTGGGGGTTTTTTGGCAAAACCCCGTGGTCGTGCCTCTTGATGTAGAGTGAAGCCTGTTCCAATCTGCATCAACATTTGTAAGCAGGATTTATTTTGAAACAACAGCTCATGCAAACCCTGTAAATGGGCCTCTAGAATCTTGTGTATAAATGTATCAGGTATGTAATGATATTTCTAACAGTGAACTACCTGTATGGCCCAGTACTGGTGATGTTGAATTACGTGTTTCATGCTAATGTCAAGAAGGTTTACAGCACCTTTATAATGGTTGATAACAAATGACAATTTGGCCTGACCTGTATGCTGCAAGATGCCTCTAGCCCAGTTGGATTAATTTTATGAAAAATCTAGATGAGCAAGAAGTATAACTAATCTGCTTACTAGCACTGAATTGCTCCTTTCTCAAAGCAATAAATATATTCATGTTGTAACATCTGTTGTGCAGCCTACAATACGAGTTGTTTTGTTGCATTGTTTCTATATAATTTATTTTGTGCAATAAAAAAATCTCTGGTTTTATCTGACTTCTCTCTAGTTTGTAATAATATTTGAATTAAAACATTTGCTAGCTTTATATCTTAATCATGCAAGCATACTGTCAACTCACAGAAGTGCAAGTAGAAAACACAATGCAGTAATATTATGCATTATAGAAAAAACAGAAGGTACTCACATGGCCTGATTTTGTTCTAGTTAATGTCACAGAGTGCTACCAGTAGTTTTCAAGGGTGCAGAGTTCTGCCTAATGTTGAAGTCGTTTGGGCTTGGCACCCCATTTGTGAAATATAACCGGGTGGGTTACAGTGTGACTGTGTGCTTGAGGCTTTTTTTTTAAAAAAAACAATCCCATAGAGCTTCTGCAAGTTTTATTTTTAACCTAATTTCAGTGCTTTTTGTTCTCTCCCTTTTTGATGTTTTTCTGAGTTAATATTTCAGTAGTTTTTAACTCTAAGGTAGTGTGAAATAAAGGTGCATACAAATTGGAAGCTAAGGGATACAACTTACAACTGAGCCCTTGGTGTGAAGCAATGTTATTCGTACTAAATACTGAGTTACTGCAAAGGAAAACAATGGAGGGAGCCTTGTCATTCAAGAGAACTTGCACCTTTTGTCTGAGATGCTCCTGTAGAACCTGCAATAGCACCACATGAGCTGTGAGATGTGGCTCAAATTTGGAAATAACAGAAAGGACTGCTGATTGAACTAAAATGATCTGACACAAAGAACATTTTGTATCCTCTTGTAAAACCCCTCTACATGTTAGTAGGAAAGAACCCAATTGCTCGTGAGCACAAAATGTGAAGGTCTATGTAGCACATTGCAATACAGACATATGATTAAATAGGATTTGTTGGTTACATTGCACTTGGCTGTTAATGGGCTAAGAGCAGCTGTGGCACCACTGGCTGCTCGGTAACCTGTGCAGATGGAGCACTGCAGCCTCAATGGCTTTCTCTGAACCTTTTTCACGTGGGATATTTGACCTCCAGATTTGTCAAAGGTCACAAACTAATACTTTCCCTTCTTCTAAAAGTGTTCGCAAGACTTAAGGTCACCCAGTGAAAAAACCCCCAAACTTCACATAATGCTTCTACATAATGTCATTACCTTCTTTATTAAACAGAAATTGAATTGTATATAAGTGCAAAATTCTGCTCCTAAATAGGGAACGTTTCCTTAAGCAAGATTTCCATTTAAAATGCGGTGATTAAGTTATTCTAAATAATTACTTTGTTTCGGGTAACTAAAAAGAGAATCATTGTAGGGGAAAAAAACCCCTATGCATAAGAATAGTAACGAATGCCTGATAAATCATAAAGCTGGATTATGTTTTATTGAAGGAGGAAGGTAGGTGGTATACAAACAGCTGTTTACATCAGGGGTGTAGCACATGAATTTCCCTGTTAGAACTGTGATTCACATTTCTTTCTACCCTAATTATTTTTTCCTCTTTTATTCTAGAGGAGAAAATGCAATGCAACGTCATTATAGGCAAGAGTAATGTTTTTCAGAAGAAAAGTGCTTTAGTAATTTAGGTTTCATTAAAGCAACAGAAATTTGCTGGCAGTATGTAATATGAGCACCTCGTTCCAGTGGCACACTTCCAACATCTTCATTTGGAAAGAAGACTGCTGCATTCATAATTCATAAAAGCATTGGCATCTATCCCATTAAACTCACACAGGAAAAGAAAACATTCTTATATGCAAAAACACCCTCTCTTTTCTAAACTATTTATAGGTAATGTTCTGTCCTTTCCTGTAGTACACAAATAATGACAGTAAGTGCACTTCTAGATATGGAAAATACTTTTAAAAAGGAACTTAAGAAAAGCTGTACTTAGTACCAATTTTAGAGACACTTTAAATTCCTTGGATTTAATGTCATCCTTTTGCACATGTATGTGTCCCATGCCCCTGAAGTTTTCCAGTCCTGCTGCCTACAGGCAGCCTCTACAGATTTTAGTGTCCTAGTACATCTCCAGAACCAGCAGAACTTGTTACTAGCCAGTATTCCTCCTTTAATTTCTCAGTCCCTGTCCTTCTCAAAGTAGTGTGATTTTGTCTTGACCAGTTTCTAAAATGTGTTTTATTCCCATGCTCCTCCCTATAACCTGCTAGAAGTGATGCAGACATAGAGAGAGTGCTCTGTGTGCCCCTCATGTCCTTATGCTACACCCAACATCAGGAGTTCTAAACATCCTAAGTAGTGAGCTCAGGAAAGTCCACTGCTGCTCCTGTGCTTTGCTAGTTTATGAGGTGGGATTTGTAAAGCGCCTTAGTACTCACAAAGAACTCGTGGAGTGTATTTGAAACCATCAGCAGGGAAAGAGAAAGGGATATACTCCCAATGGGCACCCCTTGGAAGCACACAGCATCCAGAACAGCACCTGTACTTCTGTGAGTACTGCCCTCAATCTCCAGTGTGGATTGCTTTATAATGTTAAACAGCAATTACACCGACTTCTTCCAGATGCTTTCTCTTTCTCCAAGTGTTCAGCTCCGACTGTTATTCTCTGGTAATCAAAATCCCTGCAACAAGAGAAAAAAAAGGCATGGATCTGTACTGCTGAATAGTTCTGTAACTTGCAGCAGTCCGCCTACCCTTCTTTCCATGTTCTGCTGATTGCCAGAATCTTTCTTCTTAGACTGAAAAGGTACCTCCGGACTATCTTATAAATAAGCAAAAAAAAAAAAAAATTACTACAGTGCTTGAGGTAAGCAATATGCAACTTGGTTTTTAATCTTTATTTGGGAAAATCGCTATAAAAGGGCTCTCTG
Source organism: Mohoua ochrocephala (assembly GCA_013398855.1). NCBI lineage: Eukaryota > Metazoa > Chordata > Aves > Passeriformes > Acanthizidae > Mohoua > Mohoua ochrocephala. Next base: position 116,535 of record VZTA01025943.1, on the reverse strand, counting down.
GCTAATACTTTGCATGGATGGATGTGCATGTTCAGAGCATTACCCATGTAATGTGACTTTTTAAAAAAATTTATTCAGAAACACGTAAAATCAAAAATGTTTGCTAATCAAAATTTTTGTTACTATAATAATAAATACATAAATAACACGATAGCTTATTTAGAGAAGTGGCACTAGGAAGGAAAAACTCTCCACTGTTGTTTTCAACCCAGGGCTGCTACAGTTTAATTTTCTATACTTGCTATAAAAACAAGGTGTTATATCACATCATAATAACAGCATGAAACCAAACACATGTTATATAGATGCCTGATCCTATAAAGGCATGTGCTGAGAGAGTACTCACGTGTGTGACATGCAAGACGTGTACATAGGTTTTTAGTGATCCTGTTGTGGAAATACAAACTGGCCTGCTGGTAGCATGTTCTCCATTTGTTTTACAGGTTGTATTTAAAACAAGAAAATCACTTGGAAAATAGATGCCTACCATTTCAAAGAAATCCAAAGTGGTTTGTAGGTTATGTATTTAAAACGTACACATGCAGGAGTGACTTTGCCATGGCAACGTGGCCATAGGTAAAAGCAGAATAGAGCAATTCAGCCCAAGAAAGTAATTCAAGTGCAAGAGAAATGTTCAAGGTAACAGTAATGTGAAATCAGAATTCACACCTAAATCTATTCATGTCTGTTCCCTGACTTTGGAGAAAAGTGCCAGTAAACCCTTTCAGTGACTGCACAGCGAGCTGCCTACTATCTGCATTCAGCCTCAAAACACTGATTTCTGCCTGCAGCTCCTGGCCAAGACTATTCTATGGCAAACAAATTCTCAGGGGTAAAAAAAAACTCAGAGTAAAATGCTTTATCCCTATGAGCCTTAATATAGTCTCAATTCCCAGCATGGGGAAACTACAATAATCACTGCTGAAAGAAGCTGACAAGAAGCTAAATTATTCTGAGTTCCTTGTAATATCTTCTAGATTTTGAGAAGGGGGTGGATGTGATAGGAGACCCTACTTGTCTTTCTAAGGGAGAGGGCTGTAGCGCAATTTTCTTTATTCTGATGTCATCTACTGCTAGTGACAAGAGGAGACTGGCTAAAACCAAATTTGAATAGCCCATAAGAAATTCAGTCTTCAGCTCTTGTAGTTCTTACCTCTCTCAGTTGCACAACAGCAGGTGAGGACAAGAATTTCCAGAGATGTAACATCACAGAGAGCACCATGTGGAGGAAATTTCTCAGCACACCAACACAAGGGTGTGCCAAGCAGCCACGGAGCAGTAGCGATCCAACCAGCTGAGCACGAGCTCCACAGCTGCATTGGTGCAGCACTCTTTGAGCTATTTGCAGCTCTGTGCAAGGAAACTGGCAGCAGAGAGGCAGTGGCTGTGGGCTTTGAACCCTTGTGCAGCTCAAGTCACTGCCAGCCAGACTGCCTGTACACCACACTTCGCTGTAGCCAGGGTGTCTGCCCATGGGTTATGTAGAAAATACTGCATGTGACCTTTCACCAATAAACATTTTCAATACCACCCATACTCTTAACTGCTGCCAGGTTGAAGTACATAACCAGCAGATAAACTGTATTTTCTAAATGTCCTCACAGTTCACTACTAGGAAGCACAGACTTAGTTCCAGCTGCTGTTTGCAGCCTGACATTAAGATTTAGCAAAAAGCTTTGACCTTGGGGAACAGCAGAAGAGCATCCTAGAGCCTTTCTGTAGAACTGCAGGCAGAAGTTCTGGCAGAAACCAGGAGACTTGTTGGTGTGGCCATCAGTTTGAGACTGAGGCTGGGAAACCCAGTGCTTGAGCCTGTGAATTCACAGGTTTCTTGTTGCTAAACTCTTTGGGAGCATAGGTCATGGGGAAGGAAAACCACCTGTTGTGCAGCAACTGTATCATCTGCTCTGCTTTTATTTCCCACAAGCAACCACTGGAATAAGAACAGTGGTAAGGAAAATACTGCGGTGAGGAGTGCACACTTGTGAATACAAATCAAAGGTTTCTGTGAGAGAGTAAGCACGAGACAGTGCTTCATACTATTAACAGCTTCTAAGAAAAGGTGACATGTCCCGAAAGCAAAAGCATCATGGGTTGTCACCTGCTGCTCTGAGAACTCATCCAAATGTAGTCCTCACAGAGGCTGATGGTTGTTCCCATTGACTCTGTAAGTCAAATGTGTTTTCTTCCACTTCAGTACAGGATCAATTATAATCGCCTCTAAAAGCCTGCAGGTACCTCTAGTGCAGCAGACCACAAGGCACATGCACAATTTTTGTTTGAGGAGCCAAAGCTGAACTGAATCCCTATCTCTTCATGCATCAGTAGTATTTAGAATGATGATCCATGAATGCTGTATTAAGAATGCTTAAAATGTCAGTGATCCCTTCCAAGCAACACTTTAAGAGGCTGCACTTGTGCTTCTACAAAACTCACAAAGGGAGGTGGTAAGATTTTCTCTGACTTCCATAAAAACCTGAGCAAGACAGCAACACCCAGATGCTGAAGAAATTCTGAGTAAGAATGGGGAGCAGCAACCCAGCACACAGCTGATTGCTCTCAGCAGAGCAATGTGGGTGTATGCAAGACCCAGGTTCCAGGGTGGGACACAAAGCCAGCACAGGTGTCCACCCCAAGGAATGGGAGGAAAAGTTCCTCAGTTGTTCTTCAGAATCAGATGGATCAAGGCTTGTTTAGCTTTCACCCACACCCAGAACTTTTGTCAAGGGTGGAATTCATGTGGAGTTTGTGCTTTGCATTCAAAGAAAAATTACCTTTTGACAATTTTCCAAAAGCCCCTGGCATTTTATTTTTCTGAATTGAATGATAAAGCCCAATACTGGAAGACCAAAAGGCAAGGCTACCCCCTTACACTGGGAGAACTTCAGTGGCATGGAGAGACTATGGATATGACAAATATGACTACAGCAAAAGGAAGAGGGTGAATGGAAAATGTCTTATTAAATAGAAAAAAATTGCAAAAGGTTTCTTTAAAATAACTGAAGTATATCAAAGTAAAAGCCAAGGAAATAAGAAAAAAAGAGGAGAGAAAAAAAGAGCTTGCTAATGGTTTTATAGATGTTCTCCATGTTCATTAATATATAGCCTTTTTCCTGTAAAAGGCAATAGTTGAGCCCTAAGCAGTTAGCACATAATTTACTGCTGTTAATGATCAGTGTAGAGCAGCCTTTCCCTGGGCTCAGATGTGTCCAAGTGAGGATTCTGAACTGCAAATGTAACCACCTTTACAGTGGTTAGGTAAAAACTGAGCTTAAACGCATGAGACAGCTGCTGCAGATCAGATGTGATTGCTGGGGAGGAGGTGTAGAGAGTTCTCTTAAGGTCTGGAAACTCCATCTGTGTGCAGTCTGTCATCAGCCCTGATCTTTAGGAGCTTCGTGTTAGTAAAACAGTGAGTCCATGCCCAGGCAGGATGACACACCAAACACCACTCTGCAGCTGTAGTCTCTTATGTGGTAAACATTTCTAGCAATATCCTTAGTCTTTGTTCTTTTCAATATGTGACACAGCTGGAGCTGGACTCTTCCGGTAGCATTTATACCAGGTAGTTATGTAGAAAAACAAAGGTAAATTGACCTGGTGCACTGCTGCCCGGCAATAAGCAGAGGAGTTACTCATATTCCAGAGCTGTAGGTATGAATGTGCTGGACCTCCACATTTTAAGTTCATTTTATATGATACGTTTCACAGATACCTGTTTAAATCACAGAAAGATTTTGCCCACCATCTTTTATTATCAATTCAGTTGAAGCAGCCCACGGGCTTGTGAAGGCATAAGCTTTTGCCATGGATTTTACCAGCAGCAGTGACTGTTCTGCTTGCTCTCCACACCAGAAGTCCCACCTAAGAAGCCAGCTGCATTGTGTTAACCTTTCAGGTTGGATCTCCCATCAAATCAGGTACTGACTTATCAGATCTTTTCAGAGAAGATTTTCCTCTGTTCATCGTTAACCTGTCTTTGTCCTTTTAACAGCAACAGCTCTGCTTGAAATTACAGTGGTTAATTTCTTTGCAACCAGCTCTCCCAGTGCCCGTTGTGTCAGCAGGATGGAAATTGCTGCTAACCCAGCAGCCACAGGTATGTGCAGTTGCTAAGGTCTGAATGCAAAACTCTCTTAGTACCCAGCCACTTTCTTATTAGCATTATCAGAGCATGGGACATCCTTCCCCAGTAGCCCATACTCTGGAAAATTCCCATCCCACTTGCATGAGGTGGCACAAACTCACAGGCAGGTTCCTGGGACACCTGCAGCATCCCCCACCAAGCCCTACCCTGGATCATGGGGCAAGTTGATTTGCCTCCCCCTATGCCTTTCAGCTCAGAAGATTCCCAGGAGATAAACTCTGGGGGATGGGGTAATTTTGTCTCTTAACTGGTGACACCTGTAACATAAACAGTGTCGTGCTGGGTCCATGGTAGTAGAGACTCTTGATGCAGCAGAGACAGGAGGGTTGTTCTAGGCACGTGAGTGGATCTGTTGTATAAGTGCCCTGACCAGCAGTACTCTGTTAAGAATGCATTATATTAATCTAATATCCTGCTAAATACTATGTAAGTAAATCAGTTTCTCCTTTCATTCTCTCTCCAATAACTATTCACAGTGACTCTCGCTTGGTTTTAGTTCATATCATAGATTTACCCTTGATGGTCCCAGTTCCTTCACACCTTTCATACATTATGATTTCCATACTGCAAGGAGAAATGCTCTACACTGATATTGCATTTCTGAGTAATTTCTGATGCATGTTTCACCTGTGAAATCCTCTTCTCCTTAACTGGGTGCTCCTTTTTTTTTTTTCTCCCTGAGCTTCCTGCCTCTGTGGAGACCTGCTTCAGCTGTTAATAAGTTGTCTTGATATTATTCCTGAGAACACCTGTATTTTTTGTCTTTTCTTAAACATTAAATTGAAACCTTCATTTTTCTGTTTTCTTCCAAACTTTGTCTAAGACCAGCTAAGGTACTCACTAAATCTATACCCCTCCTACTGAAGTGTGATTCGCACAGAAATTTAAACTGGGGCCAACTTCTGTGCTGCCTTTGCCAACGTGTTCAAATCAGGGAGATTGCATGTGGCAAGAGTTTGGACAAGATAAGACTCTTGTGTACAAGAACCTAATTCTGGACTTTCTCAGTTTAAGTCTGGACTTTTTCCATGAACATCAGGTTCATGTAAAGCAGAGTAGATTAGACCCCAAGGTTCCCTTTTTAGTATATACAATACTGAATTTTGTTTTTTGTATTCAAAACAGAAGAGAAGTAAAGCGGGTGCTGTTGTGTATTTTCCTCCTGTGAACAATGTTATTGTTTGCTACTTCCCACAGGTTTGCAAAACCAGACCCTACTCAGGTGGTTTTGATCGTCTCCCCTGGAGTATTCATAAGCTGCAGGGTTTCCTCAGGCCCTCCAGGTGAGTCTCTGCTTTCTTTGCAGTGCAGATCTCCTCCTGGGATGAAAGTAGGCACTGGGACTGGTTCCTTCTATCCCACTGGGACAGTTTTAGAGTGGTGGTAATTCATGCTGTGCACAAGGGGCACCTAGTAGGGCTTAGTGTCAACTTTGAATTTGTTTCAACATGAAAACAGTATTTATCATAGAAGTGAGTTGACTTTAAATTTAGTGAGAATGGATCAGAGCTCATCACTCTCTTTAGTAATCTTTCAGTCAGCTACTTAAAGAAGCAGAACATGGTCTTGCTCTTTGCATTGCTTCCTAGTATAGATAAAGTATTAATTTCAACCTTAGCTGCAGGAGGACATTGGCAAGAGGTGTTTGGATCTGAGTAGGTTTCCAGCTTTGTTTTAGTCTGTTTCTGAACATCTGCTGAGGTGGGTGGCTGCTTCAGGGGGGAGGGAAAATTAACTTTATTGATTGAGTAATTTCCTTTATGAAGGCTCTGAAGGAGATGGCTGCCTGCAGAAATAATATTTGTTAAATGGCCATATTTGGAAAATGAGTCAGTGAGAAAATAGCATGCAAATCCCCCAGCTTATCTCCAGCAGGGAAAGAACAGAGATGTGCTAAGAAAGGAAGATAGATGCTGACTTGGAGATGACAAGTTAAAATGACCCTAATAGAAATTTTGTTTAATTTTTAACTAAAAAAAATAGTAGGAAGATGTTGGAACTGGCCATTCCAAACGCTAAAACCTTTTCTAATGAAAAAATTTGCAAGGAAATAATTGCCCACCAGCAAAATCAATGTTTAAGTTCACATTAATGCAAGGTTTTGCAGCTCTATCCTTTACCTACCTTCACCTGCTTTTTCTAAAACAAAAAAAAAAGAAGGAGGGCACAGTGATGTATTTAAGGCATTAACAATAAAAGAAAGGGAAAAGAAACATCTTTTTGTTGTATGAACTACTTCAGCATGCTACACAAGGGTGGCAAGGCCCTAAGAACTTAAAATACCTCACGGGCAAATCCTTAGGTTTCAGACAGCCAGGCAGCAGCCCATCTAATTAGCTACAGTTACTGTCTCTTTAGCAGCTTTGTCACTGCTGACCTCTCTCATTTACTGTGAGTCTTTGTAAGAGAACATTTTCCACAGTCTTTTGTCCTGGCAGCTGACTCTTTAAACCCAGGAGCAGACTGAAACTGTTTCTACTTTCCACCAGTTCGTGGGTGTCTTGGGTCTCATTTCCTCTTGTGTTCCTGAAGAGATGCCGTGGCCTCACTTGGCTTTTATGTCGCTGTGGGCTTGGAGTGCCTGCTGGGGAAATGGTAATGCTCGTTATTTGGAAGTCTTGGGGAAGGGGAAAGGAGACCAGCAGCAAATTGAGGTGAAGTTAAATTATTGCTTCTGTCCTTAGCCTTGAGACCGGGGTGGGAAGTGGTAGGTGAAACAATATGAAATCTGATATTACTAAGCAAGCTTTTAAAACTCATGCATTAGCCTGGGAGGCTGCCCGTGGATCAGAATAACTCTGCACTGATGCAACCGAAGTGCTCCCTGCCAGAGCTAAAACCGAACCAGCTCAGCAGCAGGGAGGCGTGCGCAGGGAAGTGCTGGGGGCGAGCAGCCGCTCCGGCAGCGCCGGGGGAGCCGCTGCGCTCCGCCCGACACGTCCCGGCGGCCCCCGAGGGGACCCCGGCAGCGGGGAAACGCTCTGAGGCCTTGGGCTGCAAGGGATAAAAGGTTTGCAACAGCGTTACTCGTTCTCGCTGCAAATCCCTCCCCAGCACTTCCCTAACACGGGTAATAAAGCATGCAGCAAGCAAAGCAAGCCCTGGGAGTGTCTGGGGCTTTGCAGAGCACACACACAGCACCAGGAGAGGCAGTGCCCCAGTGGCAGCACCTGCCCTTCCCTTCCCTCCTGGTGGGCACTGCCCCGTGCCTCTGCTCCTCTCCGTGAAGTTGCCAAGTCTCATCAGTGACAGTGAGTGTTATGTAGCCCACCTGAAAATTCTTCTCTCTGGAGTGGTCTCGCTGTATGATTTTTCAAAGATGTAAGTCTCTGTACTCGGCACTGGTGAGGCTGCACCTCGAATTCTGTGTTCAGTTTTGGGCCCCTCACTGCAAGAAAGAGTTTGAGGTGCTGGAGTGTGTCCAAAGAAGTGCAACGAAGCTGGTGAAGGGTCTGGAGCAGCTGAGAGAGCTGGGTGTGTTTAGCCTGGAGAAAAGGAGGCTCGGGGGAGACCTTACTGCTCTCTACAACTGCTTGAAAGGAGATTATGGCAAGGTGGGGGTCAGCCTCTTCTCCCAGGCAACTAGTGATAGGATTCAAGTTACACTGGGGGAAGTTTAGATAGGATATTAGGAAACATTTCTCCATGCAAAGTGTTGTCACGCAGTGGAACAGACTGACCAGGGAAGCGTTTGAGTCACTGTCCCTGGAGGTATTTAAGAGGTGTAGATGTGGCACTTGGGGACATGGTTTAGTGGTGGACTTGGCAGTGTTAGAGTAACTGCTGGATTTGATGATCTTAAAGGTCTTTTCTAACCTAAACAATTCCATGATTCTAATTCCAAATGTTCTCATAGGAAATCAGTTGAGCAGAGCAGTACTGAAATACAGCGCTGTAAATACACCCAACCAAGGGAGGACTGCGAGGTGTGGAACTAGCACAGAACGAGCAATGAGACTGTGAGGTGTGTGATGGCCCTTCCCAAGGTTATCACAAAGACAAAACATTTTAAAAAATACAACTTCCTACAAGTCAGAGGGCACTAGCTCTGGCCAATGAACATTTTGGCAACTCTTTAAAAGATAATCTTTCTAAGAATAATATTTAAACCCTCTGTTTACAGTAAAGGTTGTTTTCTGGCCCTGGATTGCAGAGTGGTTTTATCCTTGTTCTGTTTGCTTTAATAAAGATGGATGTATCACTCTCATGTCCCAGAGAAATATGAATTAGGTTATTTCCTTCTAACTGAAGTTTTCTCTGTATCTTAATTGGATGTACTCTAATTTGCCCTGTGAGGTTGGGGAAGAGGAACATTCTGTGCAGAAAATCCTGCCCAGTGCAGGTCATACAGGAGGTCTAATGAATGGGCTGCTGAGGTTGTTCCATCAGCTCCCTTGATCTGCCCCAGAGCCTCCATCAGCTTGTAGAAGAGAAAATAATTAAGCATTGCAATAAAAGTTTTCATAGTACTTACAGGCGGATGAAGATCTGCACTACTGAGTGTCATGTAACTCGATTGTTTAAATGGGGCGACATGTCCTAGTCTTCCACTGACTTTTTTTCCAGAGGCAGCGTATTCAGAATTGAAAGTGGTGTTGGTAGTGCCCTTTTCATGCCAGCCACGTTACCTTGAGCTGCACCCTTTCTGTTAGGCTCTAGTTTTATGTTAGGGAACTCTTCATCTGGGAGTGTCTTAGGGAAGTCCAACAAGTGTCAGTTCTGATTTCCGTACCAAAATAGCAAACACTGATCTGCTTTGTATTGGATTTGGAGTAAAGGAACGGGTCAGTTATACCTGTTGGAAGTACAACATCAAACAATGCTCCATTCGCTGCATTTTCTGTAGAAGATTTACTCCAGCTCTGTCTGGTCTTCAACAGGGGCACAAATGGCTCTCGTAGAGTGGACCACAGGCATGGTTCCATAGACAAGAAGCAAAATCCCATCTCTTTTGTAAAAAACCAAGGCTTTAATGTCTTTCATTCTGCATTCCGGTGTATTTGGGCTTACTCCTGGTTGGAAGACTATTAATTAATATTTCTTCTTAATCAAGTGCTGTTATTGTCAAATGTATTAATTCAATGGTGAGCCATTAAAATGGGGGTGTGAGGAGGAGGTTGAGCATATGAGAGAGGAGAAGAGAGGCAAAGGAGGGTGGGTTTGTTTGTCCTGGGGCAGAAGGGGTTGGGAGGATCCGGTTGCATTCTTCTGCTATGAAAAGGGGTGTTAGAGGGTTAAAAGGTAATTTCAGTAAACAGAAATTTTGTTAAATAGTAAAATTTTTTATAGGCTGAAGAACAGGGACTGCCACTGAGGTTACACAGTACTGAGAATTAGCATATACCTCTGTACTGGTAATACCTGTTCACTGCTAGAAGCAAGCCAGATTAAGCAATGTTCCTCATATATTCCCTTCTCAGAATTTTGGGGGTTTTAAGTGCTCTTGTGATTTCTGAACATGTACTGTGCCCTCGGAGTTGCTGTCCTGACAATGGTGGGGGGAAATAAAAAGCCTCAAGTTAGAAACCTGAGTTTCATGGGAATTGTAAATGTCTCAATGAATTTCAGTGGTTCTTTAAGCAAGCAAAATGAGAGACTGCTCCAATGCCTCTGTGTAATCAATTTCAACATTTATGACTCAGACTATGAAACATGCAGTGCTGAATTATTCACTCCGGACCGAGAAGAAAAATAAGACAGCATCTCTTACTACACTGTGAAATATTATTACAGGACAGCAGTGGTATGTTGAACTCCTCAAAATCCTCTTCGTGTAAACTAACTGAAAGTAGCCAAACATAACAGGCTTGGCTTTTGGACATACACAGTTTAATTTCGTAGTCTTTTGGGGTTTATTTTTAAAACTGCACTTTTCTTAAAACACAGGAAAAGCTGAAGTGAAAATACGTGCATTTGTTTATTGGAACAGCATGATGTAACATGATAATTGTTATTTCTGTTGCCTTTGATCTTTGGCACACAGGACAGTACAGCTTAAAGGTTGGGCAGGGTCACAGTCTCACTGGCCCCTGGGCCTTTGCTATGGATGCCTGAAGTGGTCTTCATTTGACACCTTCACAGTAGCCTAAAACACTCAGCAAGTGATCTGTGTCCAGCTTGTGAATCTCTTGGCATTTTTTCAGAAAGATCATGCCCTGAGACAACCTTCTTGCAGTTTGGCTAGCTGTAAATAACCCAGAACTAATGCTAACTTTGCTTGAAAAGAAGCTATGAGGGAAAGCACTTTTCAGCCAAGAAAACCCAACTAAATCAGGTATAAGACCATTTCACTTGAACTTGTACCTACTGGCTCAATCCAGAAAGCATCATTATTATCATACCAATTTTTAGGCAAAATCACTGGTTTTCTTCTTTTCTCCCTGACAGATTAGCAGTCAGAAAGCCTGAGGAAAGAGTCATGGGAATTCTGTATGCTCAGCAAGAAGTTGCTTGGATGATTACCTGAGTGAAATGTCCTACTACAGGCTTCAAGCTTCAGGGAAAAGCCTTCCTGCAGGAGCCTGGTCCTGGCTCTGTCCTGAGGACACTTCCATGGTCCATTTCTTCAAGGAGTGGGCTACAGCTTGCTGAATGTCTCAGACGTGCACCTTTCCCACGGCAGTGGGTGGTTACTGCCCTTGCAGATAAAGCAGGGGCTTTACGTTTGGTTCTCCTCTCAACTTGAGAGAATTCAAATCCACGTGTCCCATTTCCAAGGCAACCGCTTATCCTGGAAGAACACCCTTCTCTCCTTTTGAATGTGTTCTACCAAACCAAAATTAATTAAATGGAAAGAAAGCATGAATACAAAGACACAAAATGGCTGCAGGTCTGTGGGCTACAGCTTAGGGCAGTCATGGGGAAGAGGGGAGTTGTGAGCCGTGGTTCCTGCCCCCAAGATGAGTTGTGTTTGGCACTTGAACAGTAATGTATGCCAGCATTTCTGGCAGCAGGGAGAGTAACCAGAACTCCCTGCTCACCCTGAAGTGCCCTGAGCACGGTGAGTGCTTCCCTGAGCGGTGCCATGGCTTCAGCTGGTGAGATGGGGAGTGTTGCCTCACGGAGGATGAAGATGTCACCCAGTGACAAAGGCATCCTGCTCAGAGCCACAGCTTTCTTGCCCACAGGCAGAAACAGCCAAGCACAGATTAAGGAATTGAGAGAACCCCACCTCATCCTCTGTTCTACAGGAAGACAGGAGCTGCCATGGCGTCTGTCTGCATCTCTGAGACTTGGAAAACAACTGCCCCGTGGCTGAGTGTTTCCTGCCACCGGGCTGAACTAAAGCCCTGCTTCTGGGTGTGGAGCAGGTTGAAGCAGAGGGGGATGCTGAGCATCTCTGCTTACCCTCAGCTGAGGCAGTTCTGGATGTATGAAGTGGTGCAGCTCAAGGCATCTGGATGGGGAAGTGGAAAAAGTAGGTATCTGTCAAAGTGAGTTTTCTCCAGTGCTAGGAGGCAATCAAGCAAAGAGAGTCCGGATCAGGTATTTGAGTCCTGTGCACCTATTTTTATGGCCTCGTATGCTTTTTTTGTCTCACTCTTTCTTGCTGTTTGGTTTTTTTTTTTACTTATCCCAGGTCTCTTGGTCTGAATTCCCTCATTTCAAGAACCCTAACAGGTCTCTGAAAGGATAAGAATTTAAAGGGATTAGGTACTTTTAGTGCAACTAAACCATAAGAAGTATCCTCCAGTACATGGAAAAGCTAATTTAAAACCTGCGTCCAGTTCCTCCATTTAATCTAAAGGTTGTCTGCTCAAGAAGCTTGTGAGGAGTGCTGTTCATACTAGTACGTAGTGATACAAAGTAATACTGCTTTTGGGGATGTGAAAATTTGGTTGTAATGATGTTTTAGCCTGGACATGCTCAGCCAGGACATGTTACAGGAAGAGGGATCAGCATTGGCTCACTCCTGCAGCATTGGCAGGCATTCCATGTTACTGATGTCTCTGCTTTTGGAGCCAGAGAGAGGAGGCTGAAATGAAAGTTAGGATAGGCAAGGAAAGAGTGACGTGTAAAATCACGAATCTCAGCATTCTAATCACAACCATGGTTATAATGGTTAGTGATATGGCAAAGATAAAATATGCAACATGCCTGAGGGACCTGTATAGCCACTGCTCCTGGATTGCTATCTGACAAGCTAATTAACCACAACAGTGTCGTAATACATACTCAGAATGGTTGCTTGACTATTCTTTCATTGCAGTGACATGGAGCGAGCAAAGAGAAACTTAAGAGTAAAGGAAGTAGTGAAATGAAGGACCTATTTCTCAATCAGAATGAAGGAGTTCAGGCTAGCAAACCTGCATTACAACTGATGTTGGAGATGAGCGATCTCCCTCCCTTGGACCGACTTCTTTTCTTGTACTTACATTTTGGAGTGTCTTCCATTTTCTTTTGCCCAAGAGTGGGCACTTCTGAGTCACCAGGCTTTCTGTGGATGCCAGAACACGAGCATAAGCAATGGAATGATGATGGAGCATTTCTTCAGGGTAAGCAGAATGAGGCTCCAAATTTGGCTTACTAAATGAACAGCTTTCTCAGCTGTAGGTGCTTGGGTACGTAGTGCTGAGTAACTACACTGAAATACGTCATCATTGTTTGGTGTGCACTGACAGCTTCTGGTGCAGAGGGAAGAAATCCTTCATCTAAAGGAGAAAAATGCAGAGGTGGCCATAAATGACAATTTCTCTCTCCTGTGAAATGCTGATGTGTCAGCTTGTGTTCGTGTCCTGTCTGCTTGGGACAGAGAGGTGAGATAATGAACATTTTGTTGGTTTTGACCTGTAGAAGATGTCGGTCACGTGGAAAATGTTTTCTGGAAAATTTCAGATGGGTTTCTATACTGACTACAGCTACAATGGCATGGCAGGGCACCCTGACAATGCGTTGGTGGCACTGCCTCACACTTGCTCATGCTTTTGGTCTCTTTGCTGAGTGTACTTCAATCCCCTTCTCTGTCGCTCAAACAGAATGGAGTGTTCCAAGGTCTATTTTGCTGCCTTGCAAAAGTATAAAATGTCAACGTGCCACCATATTTCAGGTCAATATTTAAAACTATTGAAAGAAAAGAGTAAGATGTAGTAGAGGTAGCTGAGTGTTGATTTTCATTTTAACACAAGGGGTATTTCCGATTGAATGACAAAGGTCGAAAATGCCAATAGACCAAAATGAAGTTCTGGCACAAAAGGCACATCTTGCAGCACTTAATCGAGCAAATATCCTGAAAATTCAGATGGAAATCTTGCTGCAGGAAGGATCATTTTTTGGCTACGAAGTGTAAGAACAGCAACTACATTAATAAATTTTGACATGATATACTTACTTTCTTCTTTGTAAATGACTTGGGTTTTTATTTGTGCTTATAATGCTAAATCTCCTCCTTCCTGCACTGCCACAGAGCTTGCTTTAAAGTCCAGAAATTGTTATTGGCTTGTTTTCAACTGATTGTCTGACATAAGAAGAGAGATCTGCCTCTCCCTGGAATGCATTAAAGTAGTGGATATGAATGTTATAAATATATGAAGAAATAAAGACATTTCTTCAAGCTAAGTGAGCAGCAGCTCCTACCTCAGCAGACACCTTGCCACCTCCACTCGGCAATAGGCAGAAACATGGCTGCTTGCATAGGTGCCCTTCTTCTGAGCTGTTGCCTTCCATTTCAAATCTATTATTTCTAAAGGGTTCAGTCATAGCAAGTTAAAGCTAAACAAAGGGAGGTCTTGAAAAGTCAAACGAAGAAGCAGTATCATTTTACTGCAGAGTCCAAAAAATAAATAGAATACTTGCTATAATTTTATATGCCCTGTGCAGAAAGAAATGCTTGCTAGTCAGTCATGGTGACTGCTTTCTTTTCCCTGGGCTTTCATGTTGAAGGAGATGCAGAGGGTAACCCGGGACACCGGTAAGTGGCTTTTCTTGTAACATGAGATTTTCCTGCAGCACGCAAGCGAGCACAGCATTTGTGTGCAGCTCAGCACAAGTAATCCTGCAGAGGTGACCACACTTCGTTATTGATAGAAAGATGACACGGCTCCCGCAGCAGCGGCTCCCCGATGGCGTGCATTAGTTCATATAGAAGGCATCCAGACTATGTCACCGCCAGACAGCTCTGCCTTATTAGGATGAGGCAGTTTTCTTCCGAGCCTGCGCCTTCCTGGGCTGCTCAGAGCCTGATGAATGGGTGGATACCAATCTGACTCTCACCTTTTTCATGCCAAACTGGTTATCCCGTTTTAACAGAAATGAGAGCCCCTTTCTTTAAGCGGTATGTTGGCATTTCTTTGAGCCTAAATCTGCAGTTTTCTATCTTGGGAAGGCACAGACTCTGTTCATCGCCATCTGTGGGTGAAAGCTATATTCTTCCCATGTTTAGGTTCACAGCAAATCCTAAAGTGCTGGTGCAGGAGGGGGAATTTCTACCTGAACCTCTTCCCTTCTCAATCTGTCAGCAGTGGTTTTTTTCACATGGGAACTTCCTGAGGAACCTCTCTACTATTAACAAGCAATTATTATTAAGACTACTTGGGCCAGGGCTTGAAGGGTGCTGTGAAGTAAACACAGATATAAAATATGGGCACTGCAACTTTGGCATTGAGAGCATGTCTGGTTTTTTACACCAATAAATTCTTTACTTTAAAAAGCTGCTGCAGCAGAAAAAACAACTTCAAGGAGGTTAACTGTAGTCACCCATTTCCCTAAAGAAACACAGCATACTAAACATGCTTTTTTTCAATACTGAGCAGAGCCTGTGCGTTATGCAAGCGAAGGCATCGGTCTCCATTTGCAGACAGTGAAGCTACACTTAACATGTGCATCCGCAGGGCAGCTGGGCACTTCTGCAGGTCTGTGGGTGGAAGTGCTGGAGTCTGGCAGCTCAGCAAGGAGTCAGTTTGTTACTGGGAATGGGCTAGATAGTGTTGTTGAACTTGACTGTGATTTCCACCGTTTGAGGCGGTCTGGCCCAAAACGTTCAGGGAAGAAGGTATCCTGATATTTGCCTCCAGTTTCAAATAGATGGTTTTGCTGAAGCTGACAATTTACTCTTGTTTGTTCTCTGCTCTAGTTTTGCAAACAAAGCAGGGCTTTCTGAATACTCAGAAAACAACTGACAGTATTGTTCCAGAATAGACTTAACGAGGGTAACTTCTGCTTTTAGAAAAAGAAGTCAGACACATGACTCCTTTGAACATTCTCTGAGACCACATTTGTCAGTCATGGCTCTTTCCAGTAGTAGTTGTAGGCTTTTACAGCACCACCTTCGGAGTGGCTCTGGGGTCAGTGGTGAGGAGGCCAAGATTTGGAGTCCCACTGCATTGAGTCCCACTTATTTTGTGTAAATCTCAAAAGGCTGACAAGTTCCCCAAGTGGTTTAGAATTTTTTTCTGTTGTCTAAATTCCTGTTACAGCCATAAGTAACAAAATAGCAGAATAAAAAAAGAAAATTCCTCTCATTTCTTCTCCAAGTGAGAAGTCCCAGTGAACACTCTGGGGGAATCGATCATTGCTATAGCATTTCATTCATTTTTCTGCAATAAACTGTTAATTCTAGGAGAAGGCTATTACTCTTCTAGACTCTCAGTCCCATAGGAGATTCATTTGTCCTAAGGATTTATATCAGTTTTCTTATCTAAATTTCCCACTTACTTTAGAGCTGTTGTTTCTGCAAATTTTGCCAGGGACATCCCACAACACTTCCTGCTCTAGACTTTCACCAAAGCCAAAGAGCACAGCAGCTACACCCATAACTTCCTCAGACAGATTCCTGAGAGAATGCATCATCTCCCTTTTCTTGGCTTGCTGTAACATGCTTAACTTTTATAGGCATTAGACCTTTTAACACTTTCCAAATTTATGCTAGCAAAGAGATGGGCAGCATGGAACCCTGAACTGCACCCATCACATTGCTCTGTGTTAAATATCCCTGAGAATGCAGTGCCTCTCACCTCTCGGAAATTCTACTTTGTATCAAAGACGTGTACTCTTAATTAATAAAAGCTGAACGAAGGCCTCGAGCAGAGGTGTTCTGTAAATCATTAAATTCTCAGGTCTCAATCTGCAGGAAAAAAAAGGCATGTTCAGACTATTACACTTGTGCAGAGCGTGACTACCTCTTCTTCAAGGATTATAGTTTTTGGTGAGGAAGAAGCATGCAGGGGGTGTGGAAAAAAAAAGGAAATCAGAGGTGAAACCTAATGCTGACCTGGATAATGCACCGTTTCTTTAAATACATATGTTTTTATTAGCTACAAAAAGCTTATTTCTCCACTGTAAAATATTTGCAGTAGCAGCTTTATTACCATAACAGAATTCTGCTTCTAGTTACACTTGTAACACTAACAAAAGCTCTTTATAGCTGCTTTTACAATGGCACCTGCTTAAGATAAGCTTGAAAACTCTCTAACATTTCATTCTTCTTAAAGACCATTCCTTGGCTGTTCGTTATACTTGCTTCCCCTCTCCTTTTTTCTTGGAAATTCTGTATAAAAGCAGCATATTGGTTTTCAGTTCCTTGTTGTGAGCTTTCCCCTTAACTCTGTAGGGGAGAAAGGTTTTGGGTTTGGTTTTTTTTTAATCCTTTTTGATGTTGATTAGAAAAACGTTTTGATTTGAGAATTCTCATTTTTGCTCTGCAAAGAACTGACTATAGTCAGAGAATCAGAAGGTATCTCCAACAGCTACTGAAGTTTGATCCACTAAAAAGTGTCTTCCATCTGATACTTACCTTCTTTGGCCTCGCAGAGGAATTAATCTACTCCCTTGTGGTTCCCATGGAGCTGGGCATGAGCTGCATCAGAGAAAGTGCTTCATAAATTACAAGTTTTGAGGTTTGTTTGGGTTGGGTGGTTGGCTTTGCTGTGAATGGGTTTGCATCTCGTTTCCATTGGTTTTCTTGAAAGTAATGGCTGCTAGTTGACCAAATTACAGCAGTATAATTCCTGCCAGAATGGAAATCAAGCATTAGAAAATATAAAAATTAAAATCTAGGGGCCCCTGAATAATACAGAGAGGTATCTAGCATAAGATAGATTTATGATCCTATCCGCTCATTTTTGTACTAAGCATCCAAACTCTAGATTGTATTTTAGGTAATCCTACTGTCACCTGAAAACTTAGCTGTTTTCCCTAAACAATCACTTTAAAACTTGGAAGCACCTCCAGAATGACAGTTAAAAACAGTTTTGATGGTGTTCATCTCTGATGTGATTTCCACATTAGACACCTGGCTTCATAGCTTTGCAAATTTTATGTCTGAGAGAAAGGGACAGATTTGCTGGTGATAATAACTTCCTCACTGTATGAAGCACAGACTTAATACCTTCTAGGTAGTAAGATAACGTTTCTATCCTTCCATTGCTGCAGTTCTTGGCATGGGCGTTGCTGCGATAGAGGGTCTGTCTCGGGAGCAGTTCCCGAGGTCTCCATTACTGACTCGTAACACTTTGGTTACTGCCTGGTCCCATCTAGACTGTACAGTACTTGGGGACTGGATCCAGCTGCCAAAGCCCCTCTAAGTCCCCTGTGGCTGCACGGTGACAGATGGCTGCTTTGAGAAGCCTGGGTGCACAAATGCAGTCTGATCTCCGCTGGGGCCGTGGGACACCACGGTTCAGCTCCCCGCGTGCCGGAGCCACTGCCGCTGCCTGGGCTTGCTGTGAAACCTTAGTCCAGGGTTGTCCACCTAATCCTCTGCAGGTGGCTGATAAAGCCCTGAGCTGGCTTGTGGCTTAGCTTGACATGCAGAAAAATGGGAACATGAAAGCAAAGCCAGCCATGTCAGCCCTTTGGGGCTGCTGTGGCACGAGCTGCACGCCACCCCACCTGCTGCAAGGCCGGTGGATCCCCGCTCCAGCACGCGTCCAGTACAGGAATAAAGGCATAGCAGCAATAGTGCTGCTGCTGGCTGCCAACTCCAGAAATCCACTGGCTGAGGCTCTGCTCGCCTCTGCCTGCCTCCAACACAGGAACTGGGCTGGGAGTGGAAGAAAATTTACAAGGCAGTAATTTCTATTTGCTGTCACCAGTTAGTGGCCACAAACACAGAGGCACGGCAGAAATGCTTCTTTCATTCTTGCAAAAAAATAAATGCCTCATCCATTTATTTGGCCTTACCGTTAAAAAAAAGAGAGTCTGTTAAAAGGATTTATCTGAAATTTTCTGCTTCTCTGAGCAGGTAGCTGATATAAAAAGATCAACGCTTTCTAACAAAACAGGGCAGGGCTGGCTTTCATTTTATAATTTCAAGATAACAATCTTTGGCTTTTTAGAATGAAATGAAACACAGAGAGAGGTGGGGATACTGGCTCTGCTGAGTCCTTTGCTCAATTTTCCCCCCATGCTTTCTGATCCCTCCTTAA
Organism: Mohoua ochrocephala; assembly: GCA_013398855.1. Lineage (NCBI taxonomy): Eukaryota > Metazoa > Chordata > Aves > Passeriformes > Acanthizidae > Mohoua > Mohoua ochrocephala. The sequence continues at coordinate 98,028 of VZTA01025943.1, read as the reverse complement.
CTGATTATTTTGCTATTTAGTGTGGTCATTTTGGTGGATAGGACTACAGGACTGATTGGATGGTATCTTTCTCCCCCTACTCCATTTTTAAGACCCTTTGGAGAGTTTTCAGAACATACTTTCATCTCATGTAATTTAAACAGAATTTTTCCTACTAAGATTTATGAAGTTCTTGATTTTAACTCTATTCCTTTTTTCATTATTTTTAAAAGTGGCATTAGAATCAGCACCAAACCCAAAAATAATCTGAGGTTTTCTGTAACATAAGACAGGGAAAAAGGTTTCCCATGTTACTGGCCTGCTCAAGGCAGCTGAAGACTTGTATGGCATCTGATGTAATTTTATCCCAGGCTTTGCTTGAAAAATGAGGTCTTGCAACACCCTCAATGAAGCCTGAAGTGCAGTCCATGAAGTTAACCCAATACCTGGCCATCTTTGTCTCTGCTGTGCTGGAAGGAGAGACAGGACTGGCATAGCTCCTTCGCTGGGGGAATCCTTCATACTGTAAAGGTGGTAAGTTTTGGTTGAAGTAAATAATGCTTGAACTGTGACACTTCTCTGCTTGGGGAGTTGCTGTCTGAAAATCTTAGCTGAGGCCAGGGTTCCTTTATTTTCTACACTTGACATTTTAAGTTCGCATCTTTCTAAGTCACGTAACTGTGAGCCACCACTACTGGTGTCAATTAGATAAAGAGATTACTTTGTGCTGTTGTTCCTATCTATTGCAATGCTCCATTGGTTTTCTAGGCTGCCTGACAGGGAGGAGAGGTTAGGTCTGTCTTTTTCATGCCCGTGTGTTATCTATGCCAGAATGGGACTAACAGCATCAAAGACCAATAATGTCTGCAAAACACTTTGTCATCATTGCTTGGATATGTTGGAAATTATAATGGGCTTGAAGCAAAGATTTTGGGCCTGAGATTCCTCTTCTTTTCCCTGCAGCTGTTGCACAAAGTTCTGGTATTGTGAGAGTGAAGAGTCGCCTCTGATCTCTGCAGCCATGTTCCTACTTGCTGTGTATGTCCTTCTAATGTCAGAGCCCACTATTGGGTTAGTGCCAGAGTTAACATTAATGTGCATTTCCTCAACATGGAGAAGTGGGACAGCATATGAATATTATCTTTGAAATGCCCCTGGCAGGTTTTGCCAGCCATCTGTCCAAACTGTGCAACAACAATCATTTATTTAGACTGAATATGGTGCTCTGGTTAGATCTGTATCACTTTCCACGGGATCTAACTTGCCTCTCTCCACTGTAACCAGCACATCCCTGCGCAGAGCTCTCTCAAGACACATGGAGTGCTTAAATCATGTTTTCTGGTGTGTCAGGAAGAGAAGGCTCTCACTGTGAGAGAGACTTGCTCCAGAATGGCCAGCAGCCCAGTGCTTAGGGCTTATGCACCAGCCAGGCAGCAGAGCCAGGGCAAAACAAGGGCTCTACCTGACAGGGAACAAGAACTTGGCCTGGACATGCCGTGAGGGCCTTGAATGCCAGGCTGCAGTTGTTCAAAAGGTTTCTCTCTTTTTTTTATCAAGTAGAGAAGCTTTTTCTTTCAAAGCTACCCTGAAAAAAATCCAACAAAAATATAATCTATCTTTCCTTGGCAACTACTACTAAGAGCCTAGCAGTTTAAGCTCCCCTAATAACATCTATACAAAGAAGAGAAGGTCTGTTTTGCCATATTTTACAAACCAGAACATGAGAAAAACCATCCTGAAAGGTAAAATAACCCTAATGAAATAGAGCACTGACACAGTTCTTCTAGTTGAACCAGGCAATGCCTCGCTTGTTCTCATAGCCTGAGTGACACAGGCTATAGGCAAACATGGTAGCCACTGAAACAGTTACACCTAATCCCCCTCTGTAGTATACCCCAGCTGGCTGGAAGACCTTCCAAACTTCCACCTCAGCCCGTGTAACTGATGGAATCTGGATCTGCCCTCTCATGTCTGAGCATGGATTCAGAAATCAGGCATTTTGAAAAGATACTTCTCAAAATCTTCCTGTAAGGCAAGCTAAAAAGGCTACAATTTCCACAGGAAAAAAAACACATGATGCATGTCTGTCAAAGGCCTAACTCTAGTGAAGTGTGATAATTGCCAACATGTGTATCTTGTTTTCAAACTGTAATCCAGCCCATCTCAGTTAATAAACTGGATCGTGTATTTGTTTACAGTATTCTTTGTTTAAAAGAAAAGTCCCGTTTATAATAATCTCATACACATGGAAGTAATTTTATTCATCTCTTATCAGTTGGTCATGCTTTTAGTATATTCTTTATTCCAGTTTCACTAAAGCAAGGAATATTTTAGTTACGAATCTGATTAAAGAAAAATTAGTGAAACTTACTTGTTTGCTAAGCACTGCAGACAAAGTGAGAATTATTTCTGGGTTTTCTGTTGTCGTGCAACACTGGTATGCTCTGAGCTTGCCCCAAAAGCTCTGCCACATGCCAGGTAAGACTTTGTAGCTGCAGCTGAATGGCCAATATCACCTTATTTTCCTCTTTTATTCCAGTCTTCCCCACAGTGAGTGCACATTTCAGGCATTTGCCAGATGGAAGTGCTGCTGTCACCCAGCATAACCTTGCAAACAGTGTCTTTCAAAGGCTGCTCTCCACATTGTCCAGATTGCATAATTCCCAGGCAAACTAAGCCAAATTTATGACTTTTTTAAGTCCCCACTCCAAAGGAGTAGAAAGCCAGTACATAGGAGTTTAAAGAAGCAAGGACTTGCTGACAAAACCTGTGAACTTAACATCACATTCAATTGTTTCTAACAGTTGCAAAACAGAATGTTCTCATTTCCAGTTCATTTCAGTTTTGCATCAGATTTAAACTAAGCTATGATTGTATTAATAGAGAGAAGTAAATAGTGATGGAGTTTCTGCTGGAATATATACTCTTTCATCATTGTGCTTCAGCTTTTACGTGAGGAGCCCTTTTCACTGATCTAGTTTTTGTTGGATGAATATATTTGTGTTTCCTTTTTTTCCTGTATTTTGCAATCCCAAAATAAGTATTTAACCATACAAAAGGGCTTTTTAATATTTCTGCCTAGTTTTGCTCCCCTTGCTTCCATATTCCTAGCAGGCAGATCAACTGTGAGATATCCATATTCCCTCTGAGCAGTGTCTTGCTTCCCAAAAAGCTTCCTGGACACCAGTGGATGCCCTTGTTATGTCTGGCAGCAGCTACCAAACTGTGATTTACCAGCCCAGTGAGATTCTGGCAGTTCCAACAGGGAGACTAGCCTGACAGAAATACAATTGTTCGTATAATTTATATGGTTACAAGCCCAACAGAAGCAGGATAAAATGAAGGAAAATTTGGGATGGAAATCTAGGGTAAAGGCTAAATAGCTGTGAACACAAATCTCACAATCTGGCTCTTGATCATAAACAGTGTTGTTGAATGCTGTAGGACTGTTGCAGATGTTTTGTGATGCGAAAGAGAGAGGCAGTCCTTGGCATTTGAAGATCACCTGTGTATGCCAGGATGCTTCATTCATAAAAACATTAACTTTGCACCCCAATGGCCATCTGCAGATACCATTTCAGCTCTGTTGGAGAAAATGTGCCAGTAGCTTGTACGGGCAAATGGAAATTATTATGCCTTGGCTTTATTCAGCTACAATGTCATGAAGGATTTTTCTTTATGAGACTTCATCCTACTTACACCATGTGTTCCCAAATCATCCTACTTGTTTGGCTATTTCAAAAAACCACTTTACGAACTTATCCTCGTGGTTGCTAAATGGTACAATAAAAGTTCAGTTCAAATGCAGAGCTAATTCCACAACAATTCATTTAATCTAGTTTATTGTTTCATCATGTTTATTAAATGTTTAAGAGGTCAATGTCTTGTAATACCCAAAGAATGGAAGTTAGTTAAGATCCACATCTAAAACTAATAAACTTGTCAAAACCTATAGGGTCTGACAATAAACATCAGGTTCTTTTGTGATAATAACTCCATCTTTACAGAAATCTGCACTTCATAAAACTGGAATTGAATTGTTAGATTCATGCATCTGATTACTGTGAACATGGATGCTGGGTACTCGGGAGACTGGCTGTGGGAACGGGCAAGGGCATGCAAAGCCACGTAGTTCTCCATCAGAAAACTTAGTGTGGGTGACAAAAGGCCATATGGAGGTGTTGAGGGGAAAGATGCCCTGAGTATTTAGGGCAGTGAAGTGCTACACTTGTGAATACCAATTTTAGAAAGTCAAAATTTTCTAGGTCATTCAGCTCAGAAGTTGGAGGACGAGCAGTGGAAATTTGAAACTCTGGTTCTTTCCTCCTTTGAGGTGTTTCCCCACCTTTGGGCTGCTCAATGACGCAGAGTAGGCTGGAGAAATTATTGCCACGTGCTCATAGCATTCACTCTCTTTGGCTGCACTGGTCTTGCTTTGTGCTGCTCTGGCATCACAGAGCATCCCTCAGTGCACTCACCTGGGGATTATACCAGCAAGGGGCAGGCAGAAGCCACCGTGAGCCCCCGGGCTGATCTCTTGTAGCCCATTCCCAGTGGCTTTCGTTATTCGAGTTCTCAAGGCAAGGGTCCACCTGGATGCTCAGCCAGACTTCAGGAGTCAGGCAGAAGCCAGGACAGAGGAAGACTCTCATTGCGTATTGCACCTTATGAGAGACAGGCTGCTGAGGGTTGAGTATGAGTAAAGGAACAGGAGGGAACTTCAAAGGGTGAAGAGCCTGGACTTGCAGGTTATTTTCCTCAGTGTGGATGTTGCATGAAAGAACTGTGGCAAGGGCCTCTGAAAGCACATTTGAAATGCTGACACCCCAGGCAACAGGCTGGACACGGGGTTGTCCTGACCTTGGCTAAGGTACACGGAAAAGATTTCCAGCTTCGTACTGCATGTCCTTCCATTTGATCAAATGACTTAAGGTTGCGTTTTGGGAGGTTATCTTAATTTGTCTGTGCCCATCAGAATGTGAAAGGAATGCAGATGGAAGGCTGATTTGGTTTGGGTTTGGTTTTTTTTACTACAAGAGAAGTAAGGTCTAGTGGAAACTATTTACTCTGAAGTGGAAACTTTCGTAGCTCCAAACACGTAGGTGCCTAAGTAGACCTTGCTTCTTTGCTCAGGCAATGGACACTATGTCAAACTGACCTGGAGGATTAAACAGTACTTTGTTTAGGGGTACTGCTATGAGAATTTCCAGTGTGGAAATCAAAGGTGTCTTTAGCTTGAAGAGAAGGAAAACTAAGGATTAAGTGCTAGCAGTCTTGCTTCTTTTTTACTAATGAGGACATAACTGGTTAACTGTGGGGTTAACCTCACGACACTTCAAATTGTGTCACTTCTTTCTGTGGGAGACACTAAAGAGTAAAAATGAGGAAATACAGAAACGAGAACTTTAACTGTCAGATGAAGATAGTTTCATAGTGTTCATGCAGGCGATACAGAAAAGTGGCAGTATTTGCCTTTTGTATAGGTCCTGTTGAAATAATTAGTGCTAAAGAGATGAGGCTTTGGAGAGTCCTGATACGCCATGAAATATTCATTTCTAGTAAGTGATTTAAATTAGAAGCATTGCGAAGAGGAATTATTCCAAGACTTCTCACAGTCTGTTGAACTGCTAGATGGGAATGAGGAGGGGGAGTGGGGAAGGAAAAGTTGTTTTGGTTTTGTTTTCTTTTTTAACTCAAAGCCTGAGCTGTAGTTTACCACTATTATTGATGAATCCCTTGCTATTTCACTCATGTAGTCACATGATGCTGACCAAAACTAGGAAGGAAATGTTTGAAATGTGTGCCTAAGCCCCTTCTCCTGTTTCAGCAATTTGTATTGTGGGATCTAGAGTAGTATCAACCAGGAAAACTGCCCAAGGTGTTGGTTAACACTTTGTGGAAGATTTGTTACCATCCAAAACATGAGAAATTCTTCTCAGTTGACTGGCATTATACTAGTGAGATCTCAATAGAAAAAAAAGCATGTACTGTGGCAATGTTTGAAAAAATTCCCATTGTACTGCTGTGTTGACAGCCAAAGTCATCCACATCTGCTTGGTAGTAAAAAGATTCTCAGCATTTCTTCTTACTGAAATGAAACATTATATATATATATAAAATTTTAAATTAGATCACATACATTTAGTTCTACTTTGAAAACAAGGTTCACACCACTTACAGTTTGGCTTCACTTCCAGTCACTCAGTTCTCTTTTTTTTCAATCATCTTTAGGCAGAAACTCCACTCTGCCAACCAATTCTAAGATCAAATGGGCCCGAGCTCATGCAGCAGAGAATAAAGGGCATAATGCTACAGGAAATGCCATCAGAGGAGTTTTACCCACAGACTGGGAGTCTGGAGGCTGACTTACCATGTGAGGTGAGCTCACATGAACCGCGAGTTCATCACAGTTAGTGCTCTGCCCACGAGACTACAACAAGCCAGGAGAACAGTCAGGTGGTCGCTGGAGACCTTTGCATCATGAGCAAATGGAAAACTACTGAGGCAGGGACATCTTCTGTCCTTGACCTATGTTTCCAGCTGTCTGTTACCATTAATAATTCTTACTTGTTTGGGTTGGGACTGTGTTATCCTTGGTGCAGTACAAAGACTCTAGTGATTTTTTTTTCCTGCTTGAAATGCGTTTGCCTGTGGACACTGGCAGCAGACTGGTCTCTGCTTTACTCTCTTGATGAATCTACACGAGAGCCAGAGGTGCTGGATTTCTATCTGCAGAGTACCACTGCAGTGCTGAACTCTGGTGGGACCATGTTCAACCATAGGACAGGTCCCTAAGGTTAAGGACCCTCCTTAACCCAGAGGCCACAACTTTGTAGCCATCCAACAGGGTTCCACAATTGTTCATCAAAAGTACTCATAGTGTAAGAGGAAATACTTCAAACTCACTAGATACCCATCAGTGTTAAGATGAATCTTCAACTAGATTGGAAAAAGACACTGAGCAAAGTCCTTCTATTTGGAAACAATATTTTTTCCGGAAAACAGTAAGTTTTTACCCTCTCTCACCTTCCCTGCACACCAATTCTTCAAATGGCTGAGCAGCCCATAACAGAGTTATTTCCTTATTTCTATCTATTAGCACTCATTTGTCATCTGTTGTGTCACACACAGATTTCCAGCTGTCTTTGGGCCTTTCTGTTCCAGTTCTGAACAACACTGAGCATGACAGATTCAGGGACTCCAGAAATAGGGATGAATAATGTCTTTAGAGAACTCTACTAGCTTCTGAAGTGTAGCTCTTGGAAGTGTGGGCAGAAATCCAAATTCATGTTATTTTACCACAGTTTTCCCCATTCACAGGGCCAGTAAAGTGAAATCTGTCCCTCCAAAGTTGTTGCAGTACTGAGCCAGTTGCCCTCTCAGTAATGCTCCTCAGAAGAATGGGCACAAAGTGAGTCTTTTGGGGTGTCACTTCTCATGGGCAGAGTAAAAAACTGCCAACAGATTCCTAAATGTACCATTGCTCAGGAAAGACACGTTACCAACAGCTCCATGCAAATGTCTGCCAACTTGTTTTTGCAGACTAAGTATTGCACACGTGATTTAAACATCGTGATTCTCCTGAATAGCCTTAAGTACTTCATGAATAATATAAAAGAACAAACAACGCTTTTAAAGCAAACTTGATGCTCTATCACCCCTTTGTCCTCATAGTATACAGTCATTATAAACATAAAAAATGTGACAAAGTAAAAAACGTTTAAAACTCCCTACATAGATGTCACTCAGTACTTTACTAAAATGGGTACTTATAGCAAAAGAAAATGGAGAGCAACTTTTTCAAATTAATTATAAAGGTGATGAAACCTTTATCTTCATACAGGTTTTGGATTGTTAATTTTGGGAGCGCGCCTTTTAGATGCAATCATAAGGCACATCTGGTTTTATAGCAAATGAATGATTACTGTGTGCAAATCTAACCCCAGTGGTGTTTGCGTGGTGTTATGTTTCGCTGGACACGCAGTTCTGTGCACTCGGTGGCCCTCTTGTACATATCAGATGTTGTCAACATTTTGGCATGGAATTCACTCAGTGCCACTTTCTGGATGCGTGCTCATGGCCCCGAGGTGCCGCATTGCTCCTGTGGGCAGAGTGAGCAGACAGTTGCATCATCCTGCTCTTGCACCTGTTCTGGAGGTATTTATTTTCCCCTGCCTCTTCTGTGGCTATATTGATGCTCAGACAGAAAAGGGGGATGGAGTGGTTTAACAGGAACACAAGAGTGTTTTACAACATGTGAATATAAAAGCGCCAGTTTTAATGACTATGTCTGGAATTATTAAAAGGCATAGCAGCAGAGAAACAAAAGAACAAGTTATTTGTTTTTATTATAACTGGCAATTTACTAAGAAGCAGATTGTTGTTAATGGAACTACTCACATGGGCAAAATGGGCAGGAGTTGGCTCTACAGCTCTCTAGCTGAAATTTAATCACTTTGGTTAATTTGTTATTTTTCCAAAATATTTTGTTTATTACCTCATTGTCCTTCACAAGTAACTCAGTGTGTACATTTCTCTGCTCTCCTTTTTCTGATTCTATGGTTGTAGAACCTGAAGGTATCAATTTAAATAATTCAGCAGATGCTGCTGTCTGTAACCATAATTTCAGACAGGATCTTGGATACTTTTCCTAAAAAGATTGTCAGAACAAGTCTTCTCTCCTGGATGCTCTCTTAAACCACAGTCATGGTGTGCCACCCAGAGTTGGGATGGCAGAGCCTGGGCTCAGAGTGGCTTTGGAGAGAAGATGAGGTCCCTTCCTGTCAAGTATCCCACGTTTCCCTAGAGATGGGTGACTTTAAAAACAGCTTAAAAATAAATGCATCTTCCCATGAAAAAACACAGGGAAGAAAACAACATCTCCAGTAGCTACATAGATACAATGTGTGGTGGAAAATTGATGCCTAATATGGTGCTAATGATTACCTATGCATGTTTTATTTAGTTGTGACTCACTTCGAAACAGATCATTCCTCATCGTGCAAGGGACAGAGTGGAGAGAGGGATAAAGAATGTCAACCCAGCCCCAGCTTATCTTGCTGGCAACACAAGTGGGCTTCCTTAAAATGTCTGTTTTCCCTCTTCTGTGGTGACTTCTACCGGGACCGACATTCCATGTCCCCCTCTGCACACGATAACACCCTGCATTTCCACGTGCCCAACAGTATTTTTAGCACATATTACAATTCCCTAGATGGGAAGCAAAACCACAATGTTTTATCTCAGTCCAAGGGTATCACTTCAGGCCACAGCCGTGAGCTGGTACTTAAGTCATACATCCTTAATTATATCAGATACATACTGGGATCACATTCTGTGCCCTGGAAGGTTGTTGTGGCATGTCATGTGTCAAATCACACCACAAGCAAAAAATATTCACTGTACCTTTTTTGGGCAGTTCTTGCAAAATAGAACCTACGTGCACATTCCCCTTCTGTGCATGTGTAGGCAGCCAGACACCAGAGGTGAACTTGGGCTCTGAATTTCAGGGGTGCCCTGTTTGAGTCTCTCCCAGGGGTTGATTTAGTCGCCCTTTCCTACACGGCACACACTTCAGTGTGGTGAGTTCCAGCCTTGGAGCTGGTGCCTGACCTTCAAGTACTGCACTGAGCCACTGCTGAGCCCAGACCCTGCTCCTGGCCCTCACCATCTTTTCACAGATGATGTACCAACCTTTCTGAGTTTTTCTGGGGTTTAAGCACAACCAGCGCCCCACATGACCACAAAAAATGCTCCTGCAAACACAGGGGAAGGTAGGATGCCAGCAGGTAGCTGTAGGGTGGGAGAGGGTGGACAGCTTCTTTCACACCAGAACTTGAAAGCATTCATGAAACTCCAGGCACTGCTGACTATCAACAGCACGAGCAACCTACCAAAAATATCCACCTTCTATTTGTCTCACTTGAAGACAGGTACAGATGAAACTCTTGGGAGATAGAAATCTCTGGCATAAACCATGATGTTTCCTGAGGGGAAACGTTGCAATGAGACCTGGTGTTCATGGAGGCTTAAGAGACACGAAAAGCATCTAGACAAGGCGTGTTCCGTGCATTCTTCTGCCTGTATATTTCTGGGATGTCTCATTTTTATGCCCACTAGGGAAAAATGCAATTCTAAATTTTTATATATATTTTTTCAAAACCAAAGGATTGATAAAGAAGAATCCCTTGTGGGTTTGGGGCTTTTTAATTTTTTTATCAGTAAAATTATTTGAACATTTTGAAATTATTAAGAAGATTGAGAATTGTACCACACTGAGGGTTATAGGATTTTAAACAAACATTATTTAGTTCAACCTCCATGTTTTTAGAGTTAAGAAAAGGGACCCTGAGTTTTCTGTAAATAAGCTTTTAGAGAAATAATTCACAGAGCACACAATGACCAGAAAACATATTTGCTATTTCACAGGGACAGCTGTAGCAGGAGGAGAAGAGACTTCTGACCAGGTTCCCATCAAATGATGACGTGAGATAACGTGACCTTCCTAACAGAATTCTGGAGCATCTGTTTAAGAGTAAGCTCCTGCTGGCATGATTTCAAATCCTGACCAGAAATTAGTTCTCATCCACAGCTGTCTAAAGCCCAAATAAATTAGCTCAGGTTTTTCACATTGCTTCATTCTGACAGGAGAGACTAAACTGTTTGCATGTCGTGAGTATTGTAGGTGTGCAAATCTTGCATTAAATAGAGCTTGATACGGTTTCATCTATTGTTTTGATACAGCTGAACATTTTATGGAGTAGATTTTAGAAGAGAAATTACTGCTGAAAACCTCCGAAAAGAGGTATAGCCAGTGAGTGTTGAAATTCTATAATGTTTCAGAGAAGATAAAATTATTGGGTATTTAATATGTATTATGTATATTTGGATCCAGTTTGATTCAGTGGAATGAAGGGGTCTAAACTTAAACATATTTTTCTGCAACCATTGTGACAACTTCTCTTTATTTTTTAAACAGATGAGGGATGCCTCCCCAAGAAGAGCAGAATAAAGAAGTCATGCACGCTGGCTTGTACTGGCACAAGTGATTTTATGAAGAGTAAATGGCTCACTGGAAACAAATACAGCTATGAATTCGTAGGTTGTGTTAAATTACTAAGTTCAGTTGAAACCTCATCACAGTCCTTGCAGCATGTAAGTATTCTTAAAACTGACAAAATTAACAAAACCCTACATATCATAATATGAGGCTTTTTTATATATCAACATGATTGCTAATAATTGGGTATTGCCTTCACTTGTTACAAATGGAACCTTGTGCTGCAGACAGATCTCTGACTGCAAGACCTCTGACTAGGCAGGCCCTCCCTGGCTTTACCTTCCCCATCCTGTCTTTCAGGGTACTTAAAAGGAAAGAGGACAGGGTGTATGCCATGTTTGCATTGACCTGCCCTCTCCTGCAGCTGTTGGCAGGACATTCTGCAAGAAAGCTCCTGTGTTTTACAATCTCCTCGTTTTGTTTTCTAGTCTACCAGAGCTTAGGTTATGGCAGAGGGCATTCCCCGGCTGCACAAAATAGAGGAAAGGAGTCCACTCGTGGTTATATATATTTGGGTTGATTTATTCTATGAGGGGCAGTTTGTTACCACTCAGTGCTGTAGATCCCTGAACATAAGTGATCAATACTACTACAAGTTTTCTGAATCGTTATGCCTTAGACTTTAATGCACATGTTCAATAGATACCATGGTGGAGGTAGAGCTGTACTGTGCAAAGATTCCTGGAGGAGGAGGAGGTTTCAGTGATCCCTGAAAGAAGGTCCTTCCTTGTCTAAATGGGACTGTTACAAAACCTTCACAGTGCTGGGGATTTTGCCTGCCCTTTCACTGTGCTATCAAGCAATATGTTAGCATTTTGGGTAGTGTTTCAGATGTTTTCCCAATTATTTTTCTTTATGGTGACTCCATGAGGATAGTTCTGTTTCACCAGAAAAAAATTACCATTATTTACACCTGTTTCCAGGGCACACCATCCTTGGATTATCCCTCTAGTGTGATTACTTACCTTCTTATTCCTCACTGTTCAGGACTGTAATGCTGGAGGAAGGTGACAGAGTAAGCTTTTGTATAGTTGAAAGAGACAGAAAACTAAAGGATCTGCAACCACTGCATAAATAAGCCACTTGACACCTTTAAAAGCTTCAACTTACTCTATTTTTGGAATAAAACTAGCATCTGTGCTGACAGCTTACATGCCAAGTTTCAGCTTGATGCAAATTTGAGAAATCCTGAATAAAAACTGCTAAATCTCAGGAGCATATAAACACTACCTGATCCTAACTGACATTCAAAACAGACAGTAGCTAAGCTGCAGTATTTATATAGTACACTACTTCATACTCTGAAAGATAGAAACTAATCTTCTTTAGGCTTGCTTTACCAAGTGTACAACTGGGTCACCTGAAAGGTTATTATAAATAGAACTACTTGGATAAATACAAATGATGTTATAATTTGCACCACTGTCTTGGGAAGGAGCCTGTTCTCCTGCAATGCTCTCCAGCAAATCAGGCACCTTTATATTCAATAGCAGTAAATTCTGCAATACCAGCTGAAAATGTGGGAGCCTGTGTGTATTGGGTTGACCCTGGCTGGACACCAGACACCCACCAAAGCCTCTCTATCACTCCCCTCCCCACAGCTGGACAGGGGAGAGAAAATATAACAGAGGGTTGCTGGGTTGAGATAAGGACAGAGGGAGATCACTCACCAAACACTGTCACGGGCAAAACAGATGCAAATTAGAGATATTAATTGAATTTATTACTAACAGAACCACAGCAGGATAATGAGAAATAAAACAAGACCTTCAAAACACCTTCCCCCAGCTCTACCTCCTCCCCAGCGGTGGAGCAGGGGAGTCAGGGAATGGGACTTATGGTCAGTTCATCACACATTGTTTCTGCTGCTCCTATGGGAGAGGAGTCCTTCCCTTGCTCCAGTATATTTTCAAGAATTATTCTAATTTATACAGGGAACTGGTACAGCTGTTTGTTTTATTATCTCTTATTTATATTCGAGTATTGTTTTGTAACTCCAGGATTCTCTACTGCCTTACTGTGTGTCTCAGGAACTCCGCTGAAGATGAAGGTACTTGCAAAAAACCGTCAAAATATTTATTTTTTTAAGGAGAATAAGTGCAGGAAAATTTTAAAGGGAAAACATTTCTTAAAAGATAGTTCAGGAGAAAGATATATGAACCCTATTATCTAGACCAATTCTTTGCTTTTATAATGTTTCTGCCCCTAGAGTCAAGCACTGTGGTGGAGTTTTTTTAATACAGAGATGCTGTGTGGGGCAAGGACAGAAGACGGGATTATTAACCACTTGGTGCACATTTCCTCTGGAAGTGACAGAAACAAAACAGCATTATTTGTTCATTTATTAAGTAAATTTAGTCTCCATTACATTAGTCGGGTTTGCATCACTCCTTTTATCCCACGCAAACGGTGGAGTTTTTTGTGCTTTTTGGTGGACAAGGAGGTTTTACTAGAATGGACACTGTTTAGGAAGGAACAAGTCTTGAGTGAGTATGAGTATTTATGTAAAAGAAGCCAGACAGTATCCATAAAACACATCTTGATCTTATTCACTTACATTTTTGCTTTTTTTTTAAAAGGCCCTTGGTGAATGCACTTCTGCAACATGCACTGAGTGCTGCCTGTAGCCATGTGCCAGTGGTGCAGGGTGTTGGAGTGGCATCCACATTGCACAGCACAGGGATGCCCTTGGCACCCATCCATAAGCAATTCTGGTGCTTCTGGAAAATCATGAGTTGTGTCACTCGCTGCCTCTGCTGGCACACAGGGAGCTTCTAGTGTCCGAGCCTACACTGACTGAAGAAATGTCCTGAAGCTGCTGCCTCCCCCCAAATCTGCTGTGAAACCTCAGGTGTGCTCCTCCGAGGTATGAACATTTCAGCCTGTGTGTGTGATGGGCCTGTAGTGACACTACAGAACAGCTGGGGTCTTGTTGGGAGTTTTTCTCTCCCTCTGTGATTTCGGTCTGCGGCTGCCATAGCACTGCATGGGGTTCCTTGTCTCTGCTCCCATAGCTACTCCAGGCAAGTTGCTGAAAAGCAGCCAGTGCCTAACAGGAAATTTGCAACCGATAGCAGTAGGGGAAAGTTAAGAAAATCTTGTGAAAGTGAAAGAGTTGTTTTTGAAACTGATGGCATTTACAGGAGACAGGGGAGCGAGCCCTCGTACACTTTTAGAAACAACTGGCTTTCTCAAACAACTTGCCCTGAGCAGGGAAGATGGGAAAGTAAAGCAGTCATGGAAGAGGGAAGGCTGAGCCTAGGAAAGCCAGGCTGATGTAGCACCCAACAGGTTCTGCTGGGCCAGATGCTGAGCTGGGGCACATCAGTGCCTGTGCTACAATTCTGCAGGTGGATCCAAACCAGGCTCCAGCTGCGCGTGAGAAACCAGATTTTGGGAGAACTGTCCTCAGGGCTTGCTGTGCTGCAGGAACAGCACCGCTAACATTTATAGAGACTCCCCACCCACATTGGGTTCCCCTAGGTTTGTAACCACAGATGAAAAGCAGAGGTGATTTATCTTACAGACCAGCCTGAGAAGCGTGGCAGGAAGGTTGCAGATTCATCAGCAAGGACTGCACCATTCGGTGGGAGGGCAGCATCTGCCCCAGCCCTCTGATTCTAGCTACCATCGTATGTGTGCCAGAGGCCTTTCTTCCTTAGGAGATTCAAGACCTCCACAAATTCAGACATCTGTCCTATTTGTAGAAGTTAGCCATTAATAGAAAAGGCAATAGGAAAGGCTAACCAAGATCCTGGAAGAAGTAGGCACTGTATGCATCCCATTTAGACATTACAAAGTAAATATCATATTCTGCATTAAAAATGTGAAATTCTTGACAGTCTGCAAGCATCCAGCTCTTAATCCTGCCCAAACCAACATATGGGGTTAATATTGTCTATGCCATTTGCCCTAACAGTTTCAAGGATACTCATGCAAATCACTGTATACATGATCTTATCCCATATTTATTATCTTTAAAGCTCGAAATCTAGGTACTTCTAGCATGTCAAACATGTCTGTGAGCTAATAAGTAATTTCCAAACGCCAGGAACCCGGAGTGCGATGCTTTCTCAGCGAGGCCGGCCCCCTTCCCTGGAAAAGCCGCTGTGCCGGCGCTGGAGGGAGCTGCAGCCCCGGCTACTGCCGCCTCCACCGGCACCCTCTGCTCCTCCAGTTCCTCCTAGGCAAAGAGGATGAGCGTATTGAAACTATTTAAACTGTATCGCTTGCTGTCACTTCGGTTCAAGAACGCTGTCTTTTTAAAGAAGTCAGGCTCGATTGTTAACCACTAAGTAAGCAGAGATTTGCAAAGCCATGCTAAACAAATGTTAATTCTAACAGTATTTTACAATTTTATAGGTCACATGACAAAGGTACAGAAGCTGCTTTCTGAATTAAACATTATTACTGCTTCCTCATTTGAACTTTTTATAACATGGCATATTTGTTTCTTATTTCCAACTTGAATAGAAATTGGATTAAAATTCTGTGCCTAATATCTGCTTCTATCTCATTTAAAAATAAATTCCAGATCAGACATGACAAAGGCAGTGGGTTATCTCCCAGCCTTAACGTCTGTCCCTTGCAATACCTTGGGGAAGGTTATGCTACTGTTATATTCTGTACAAGTGAAGTTAACTGAAATTTAGATTGAACAACCAACACCAGCTTTCTGGAGAGAAGAAATGGAAACCTTAGTAAAGTTGAGAGCTCACTAAGTGAATGCTCTTTACTCGGTGAGTTTTTCTCTTTTCATATCTTTCTTCCAGTGTTTGCATAAACTGCATTATCACAGATAAGCTCCCTCTGAAAAAGCTATTGCACTTCTAAAAGAAATGCTAATGATTTCTTTCTACCCAAAGGTCCTGTTCCCTGACAAGAGGTAACCTTATTCACCTTATTCAGGCAGACAAAAATGAGTTTATCACTAACCTAGAAGATCATCTATAGCTTAGGCACCAGAGTGCCTAAGCCTTTTTAAGTTGGCTGGTACAGCTGTTGTACTGCACCAGGCAGTGATGACCAGGAACCCAAAGTGAAAACATAACGATGCAGATAAGACAGAACTTCTGATTGCCTCTTCCTTCTCTGCACTAGGAATGCCCAAGCTGGATGCATCCCATCTGGTGATGTACCTTCAATCAGAAGTTTACCATTTGCCAAAGAGAAAGACATAATTGTCTGCCAAGACAAACCAACTTGCATGTAAGTGCCTCAGAAGATTACCTGAGTTCTTTGCACCATTTTTTTTATAAATGTTTATAAACTTTTTTTTTTAAAGGAGACTTTTCGAGTACTGGAGGATGGCCAAAGGGTAAGCGAGAGCTATTGATTAGTTCATCTCATGTTAGTCACAAGGGAAGTAACGTGGACTTAGCTCAGGAGGGTTTGAGTGCACCTTGCATATGTGCTTCTGGAACAGAAGTAGCTTTTCTCTCTTGCAAATGAAGGTACGTGATGACTAAAAGAGTAAGCCAAGCTCAAGGATGACATATTTTCAAATTTGCAGCAAGAATAATAAATCTAAATGGACTAGCTTGTTAGCAATGGCAGATGGATTCACAATCATTTGGACTCTTTTGGACAAAATTCTTCAAATTTATACCTTAGTCCAACTTCACAGGAAACAGGTGGCTGCAAATAGCGGAGGTTGGACAAGACTGGGGTCATGCCTTACAAGCTCTGAGGCTGCACAGTCTCAGAACAGTCATGACTTCTGAGCAGCCATGAACGTCCATCTTCCCTAAAGGATGATGTGGGCAGGTGGCGCAGGAGGGTACCGCAGCTCGGGAGTTAGCGGGCCAGGGAGTCCAGAAGCTACACAGTCTCTAATTTTTGTGATTCACATGGCAAGTGTGGTGAGCTCTCCAACTGAGTCGGCAGAGTAACAGGTGGATTTTGGTGGCATCTTGCCCAAGTTCTGCTAAAAGGTCACTGAGAAAGATGTTTCTTTGTAAAACATTTCCATTTCAATGAATCAGGTCTTTCTGTTGAAACAGAATGTTTTGCTGAAAACCTGTTGTATTGGAAAACTCCCAACCATTTCTTTCTCTCCTACTCCCATAGAGAGGAAATGGGTTGTCTCCAGCCTTTGCTTCCTCTTTTAATGTTTCAGCCATTCTGTGCTTCCCCTTATGCCCACGCAGGGTCCATCTCACAAAGCAAACATCTGTTAAATGGCCCAAGTATTTTGTACTGGGAAGTGTATGAGACCTTCAACGGGTATGAAGAGAAAGAAACAGTACTACTCCATAAGAGAGACACAGTACAGATGTGTGATGGGAGTACATCAGCAACTGAATGGTAAAATTCAGCCTACCTTTCCTGAAGGACATGCATCCCTTCGATTCCTGAAATACCAGTTTGCACCGGAGATGTCTGATACCATTTGATTTGAGGACTAGGGAGAACCCTGTAACAGCCCAAACCTATTCCCTAATGTTACCGAATTAAACCAGGGGCGATTTTGGCTATAGCTGAATTTGACTTCTGACTGCAGAGAAACATGTGAGATCCAATCAATACTTGCCACGATGATACTAAGCAGGGAATTTAGCCCTTTTTTATTTTTTGCATTTGTGTATCACTCTCAAATGCCAGTCTCTGTGAGCGTATCTATTACTTGCAAGCATTTACTAATCATTTGTGAACAAATGTTAGCATTTGGTTCGGTTCCATCTGTCATTCCTAGCGGCGGTCTGTGCCTGGCCACGTCACTGCACAGAGATGCGCCGCTGACCCTCCTTCCTGACAACTCAAACTCTTTGGATAGAAGAGATATATTGGTGAAGCATTTTAAAATAAGGTGGCAAGAAGGTCTTATTCCAGTTGAAAGGGTCAACATCCTGCTAAGGCAGGACTGTTCTTCCATAAATACAAGAAAATCATCCTGCCTGTGTCCCCCCCACAGTCATTCAGGGGTGTTACTGCAGTGTGCATATGTTTATCAGAGCCAGCAGCGTGGTGTGCCAGCATGGGGTCGAGTGAGACTGCAAACTCCTCCGGGAACAGCAAGAACTGGAGACCCAGGCAGCATGTACTTGGGCATGAGCAACAGTTTTCAGCTGAACTTTACCTTTGCCCCTTTCACCAAAAAACATGGTGAAGTAGCTGGCACCATGTGATTTAAGATTTTTAAGCATCTTAAAAGAGGTGTCAAAAATCAAGGAAAGTGTCCTTTGAAATACAGGCATTGAGTGTGTTTGGCCCCTTGTCAAGGCTCCCAGGCCATCTAGCCAACAAATTCATGAAGTCTGTAAAATGGCAGTTGCATAACTCTGTTTAGTTTTGAAAGTTGTGTATGTCATATATCCCACCAATCTTGACTGCTAGAATGTCTTTATCCTGTTTTCTGACTGCTCGACTGCCCCCAGTTCATCACTTTGGCAACAAATTACTACAGGGTCTACATGCATTGCCTCATTACATGCAGCACTGGTGCTCCCAGCTAGCATCCATCCATGACAGAAAACTGAAAGCCAATTTAGACATGTCTTTCCCAGCTGCGGTTATATCTCTGACTGCCTTGTGGATCTATGAAAGATCTTGGAATACTTTTAGTTTCAAACCCTGGGCACCAGATGCATACTACATTCGTTAGAAGCAGGAAAATCTGTTTGCTTCTCCTTCAGTGGATGGTCATTTTGCTCTCTTACAAAAATAGGAAGAAATTTTTCTTGTGCTTATTTTCATGATTGTCATGAGTCAAAACAGTCGCCTGAATTAGTTTAGTTCAGTAGAGCACTTCAAATAGCACGGGAGAGCATGGACAATAGAAGTTGATGTCTCTGATGTTGCATTAGCTTTTTGTGAGATAATCTTGGCTGAAAACTATTTCAGCGTTTTTGACACTGTCAAAAATCAGGCCTTTATAGCTCAATGGAACTGAAAAAATATTAATTAGTTTCTATACTTGCCTTTCAACATATAATTTTTTCTTTATTTCATCTCTCTCTGCAGGCTCAAGGGAGCAAATCCTTCCATGTTTCAAGCTGGCACAGCTCCACAAAACAGTTGTGCCAATTATTTCTAGCTGGGGACTGCCACTGGGTGTAAAGCTGCTTGTACTGAAGCCGTTGAAATTACTAACATTAACTTATTTCTTGGCATGGAAAGGAAAAAGATGAGTGAATGTTTAGGGGGCTTTGTTTAAGTGAAACAGGCCGCTTATTCATGCTAACCGCTGAACGCCACTGGGAAGTAAGCACAGCGAGGAGAGTGAACTTCTTGGAAAACCAGATCTCATATTTAACTTGGTAAGGAGACAAAGCCATTTCTTAATGAAACCTCAAAAATCTCCAGGTCTGCCAGTTCCTTCAGAAAGGAAAAGCCCTTTTCAATGTGTTAGATTAACACTGCAGTACCTATTGTGCCTTTGCTTTTATGACTCTTACAGAAATCTTTCCCACAGCTCCTGCAGGAGCTACTTGTATAGTGCCAATGCTCAGAAAAAACATCAACATGGTCTTCCTCCAGCTGAAAAAGAATTTTGAAGATTTGTTTCAAGTGGTCCCTAACGCTATTCACACTCCATTCCTGAAGCTGGGAGGGAAACTCTTCTTCAGACACAGAGAGGTCTGAAGGAAACTTGTTTTGTCTAGCAGCTAGTGGTTCGAAGAACTTAAATTGGATGTAGGTTGGGGTACACAACATTGTCCCCTTCTCACGCAGCAGAGCTCCTGCAGCTGCACATACCAAGCCAAGTGGCAGGTCAGTACCTCACAGCCAATATGTGTTACAATCTGGTCTAGATGTTGTACTGCAACCAGTTCAACACAGCACCTCTTC
This sequence comes from Mohoua ochrocephala, assembly GCA_013398855.1. Taxonomy (NCBI): domain Eukaryota; kingdom Metazoa; phylum Chordata; class Aves; order Passeriformes; family Acanthizidae; genus Mohoua; species Mohoua ochrocephala. The sequence goes on along the minus strand of VZTA01025943.1, from coordinate 78,200 downwards.
TGAAGGTGGTTTTTCTTCACACACAGCAAAGCTCCAGCACAGCCAGGGAGCTGCACTGAGGCTCTGACAGCGGGTACCGCCTCAGGCTCCCCGAGACCTGCCCAAACGGAGGGCCAGGACCCACCACTGCACAGCCCTGGCACCGCTCGGGCTTTGCCATCAGAGACGGGACCACGTTCACACATTCATTGCACATTCATTCTTCATGGTACGGTGCAGTCCTTCGCAATAAGGTTTTGACTCCACGATATGGTGTAGCGGGCACGGTGTTATTTGGTCGAAGGTGGGACTCGATCATCTCGAAGGGCTTTTTCAATTTTAACGATTCGATGATTTCTGTATTTTCTCATTGGAGCGTGACCTGAAGCGGCGAGGAGTGTGCCATGGGGCGACAGGGCGGTGTGAGAGGTGCCCCTGACAGCACGGCCTGTGCCGGCGGAGCAACACCCGGCACCACCCGGCGTGACGGAGGCGCGGGTGTGCCTAGTGGTATCCGCCTCGAGGGCCCTTCACCCAGCTGTATATTTATATATATTTATGTTTATATTTGATTATTACCCGTCTATTTCCTCGTC
>VZTA01025943.1:0-77124 GCA_013398855.1 Mohoua ochrocephala | reverse complement strand
GGTCTCGGGTGCCGGCGGCACTGAGAGGCGGCCGGGAGCGGGACCATGTCGCTGCAGAGCCCGCCGGCTGCCGCCGAACTGCCCCCCAGCCCCGGCGAGGGGCATCCGCCGGGCGCGGAGCTGAGCCAGGGCAGCGCCGCGGCCCCGTCAGCCGAGGAGGGCGGCGAGGAGGAGGAAGAAGAGGAAGAAGGGGAGAAGGAGAAGGAAAAGGAAAAAGAGAAGGAAAAGGAAAAAGAGAAGGAAAGGGAAAAGGAAAAGGAAAAGGAGAGAGAGAAATTGCCGCCCATCCCGTCGGCGTCCACCGCGGCTGCCGGGGTAGGTCCCGTCAGCGCCCGGGCAGCCGCCCGCGGGCCCGCCTGTGCCACTCCGTGTTCGTTTTCTGTGTTTGCCGCTTTATTTGGGAGGGGAAAGGGAAGGGGGGGAAGCATCATCCTCATTTTCTTTCATGTTCCTTTCCGTTGAGAGGCTTTCATTCAAGTTTCTTAAAAATAACAAGTGCATCTGTAAGCAATGACATAATGAAGCTATAAATTCTCCATCCACTTATAGTTAACATTTTACAACGGTCTGCTCTGTCGGGTTAGTCATGACTGAGGGTTTGCAGCATCGTGAATGTTCATTAAGGGTTCTCGGGGGTGGAGGGTTTCAGCTCTAATACACTTAATGGCAAGAGAGATAGCTGGGAAATACTTCTGTATTTTTAGCTTTTTCTTAAAAAATCTTTTCCGGTTTTTACTTTGTGTTGAAGCAAAGATGACAGAACATTTTGATGAAATGATGAATGAGTTCATGCAGGAAAAAAATGGGGAAAGGATATTTGCCAGAATAACTTCATTTCAGAAACCTTTTTTCGGGTTTTTAATTATACCGGAGTTGTGCTTTTCTTTCTGCTGACCATACAATATTACAAAACATAAAATTTTCCTGGCATGAGTTGGATATCTTACATAGCTTAACATTAGAACTTGAGGTAAGTTACTTCAGTCCAACAACAGAACAAAAATGTTACTAATCCTGTAGTAACACACTTAGGAGATTTTAGTTCAGCAGGTCTGATAAGCATCTGACTTGTTAAAAATTATCATTTAAATTATCATTTATTTAAATTCATAATTCGAATTGAAAAGATTGAGCATGTAATATTTACGACTGTCAGGAAATAATTGTGATGTTAAACTAAGTAATTGTATGCAAACTGCAAACTCCTTGGAGCAATTCTGCCAATTTTGTGTTTTACCTAAACGTTCCAATGTTCTGAAAGACTTACAGCTTTGTAAATCTGTCAGAATGTGCAAGAATATGTTTATTCTTGTGATTCAAATACCAGTTTGGTGGGAGAAGTCTGTAATGGACGAGTGCCCAGGAGTTATTTTTACTTTTGAAAATCTCCACTTTAGACTTTGAATGGCAAATGTCAGTGCCTTAGAATAAAGATAAAAGTGCTGGCCTAAAACCTGTCAGGCTCAGCTCAGCTAATAAAAATGTGTGCCCCTGCACGGCCACGTAGAATTCCAACTGCCTTAAAAAATCAGGAGAACTTCTTTGTAGCTGGACATCTATCATGTACCTCTGAACTGTCGCCCACAGGCAGAAGCTGTCTAAGTGGACCTGCTACAGGAGTTCACACCTGGCTGGGTGTGGATGTTTGTCAACTGCAGGGCAGGGTTTGAATTTACCAAGAGCCTTATATGGGGCTCAGGAGTATGTTACGAGAAGACAGAGAGAGAGTTTTGTGGATAGATGTCATAGACATTTTCAAAGGGGTGATAGTTTGGGTGTCAGCATTCAGATGCTGGAAGGAAACTTGTGGAAAGCTAAATAATTTGCTCCCTAATAAATAGGAACAAATAGAGACTTCTGTAAGGGAAAACCAGTCCGAAGTTACACCTTTCAAGCTATGAATGGAGGGGAAAATCCTGCTTCTCGTTCAAACTGTTGTACTGTCAGTTGCCTTTTGGTGATCTGAGTGTCCTCTGTGTGTTCTTGCACAGGGAAGAAAATATTTTCATCCTCACTAGTCTTCGCTTGCCAGGTACATAAGGGCCTTGAGTAAGCAACATTAGGGCTAACACGGGATTTTCAAGAAGCTCTTCTAGATGGTCTTTTGTATCTTCTGAGAAAGCAGTCTGTATGTGCTCTTTGCAAACATTTTTACTCGCTTTCACCATTTCATGTATCTTCAGTAATGAAAAATACAGTTTTATAAAGTATAATGCTAGTACCTCTCCAGTCTTAAGGAGGGCTTAATGTTTTGGGAAACTTCTGCTAAGAAGCCAGCCGAGTTGTGGGTTATTAGTATGCTATTAAAACAGGACTGAAGATTACTTTGATCCACTTACTCCTCCTAAGCATATTCATTCCTTGTGGTGGGTGGGAGTGGGACTGTGGATGTTCAGTGTTCTGATGGCAGTGAGTTTGTAAACTCTTAGGCTCTAAAAGCTCAGTGACCTACTACCAAATTTTTATGTATGACACGGTGCTGTGCACTTGCCCTAGATTACTCCCTCAGGAATTGTCAGAGTTTCTCATTAATGAGCATGAAGTTTCCCAGTATTCCTCCAGGGCCTTCCAATAAAGCCTTTGTCCATATGTTTGTCTAATATTGTTGGAACTGTACTTGAAACAGGATGGTGGCATTAAAGAGGACATGCAATTTTTGTTCTTTTACGATCGCTGCTGAGGGAGGTGGCGTTAAGGAGAAAGTTTTTAAAAAACTATTCACCCATAGTATTTCAGTGGCATGGCTGGAGTAAAACCTAGAAAGCGAAGTCAGTCAAAAAGACTGTCACAATAATTTATTTAATAAAAACTCCTTTTCTCAATTTTCTCTGCTATCTATTCCCTATTAATCGTAATTAGACTAGTCCGTGCTTCAGAGCTTTTTTGCCTAGAGCACGCATTTTGTGACTAGAGCAGATTAACCTCACATCTGGGTCTGTTTGAAAGTCCTTTTTCATTCACTAATGTTTGTCCTGTTTTTCTCCAGTCACGTGCCAGGTGATTTTTAAGAATCATCTTAATGATATTTCAAAGGTTATAGACAAAAAGGAAAGAAATGTTAATCTGAAAATTACACTGGTAATTACATTTTATTTCATAATGTTTGTTGCATATAAGGAATTTGGAACTAGAAATTGAAATTTGGTAAAAATACCAATTTTGAAAATAGAAATTTGATATTTTTAGAGCCAGAAGTCCTGCTGATTGTTCAAATTTATAATTTAATGAGTTATAAGCCACAGAAAAATAGCTGTATGTGCCACAGTTATTTAACATTCCTGGCAGTGTACCGGGTTGTGTACACTGTGGTGTGGTAGGTTTATGGGCTGTGTTATTACCCTTCTGGTGGTATTTCAGGACCTTGTGGTGGAAGTGAAGTGCTTTCCTTAGAACTTTGGCTGCATGTCTTACTCCAAATGTATTTCTCTTAAAGGGAAAGGGAAATGTACTGGCTCAAAAATTTTGATAGGGTATTACATTAATTATTCTAGAATATCTATTCTCATTTGCAGAATTAAAGTTTTGATCTGTGCAGAAACATTTTTCTAACTGAGAGCACAGATGCCAGATATCAAGAGACTGAGTCTTTAGGTTACTGTGAGGTTGCAAATCATGATGTGCAGGAAGAGTGTGTATATTTTTTTGAGTTGATCCACCTTTTCCTGATATCAATTGATGACTTGGAGCTGAGATGAAAATTAAAATACTCATGAGACTTCTGTCATCTTGTTCAAGCCTCTGAACCCCATCTATGCTTTGCAAATTCTGTAGTAAATAACTGTATCTAATAGCACCCAGTGCTGATTAGCCAAACAGACTAATTGGCGCAATCCTTTGGAAGTCTGATGTGTGATTTCACTTCACTTTGCTGTTAAAACACATTAGAGCTCAACACTTCCTAGCAGAGACTTGTGCAGGCTCCTTGGTGACAGCATGTACAGGTGCTCAAGCAGGGTGTCTTTTAGCACTTTGTCAACATGTTTGTTGGTCAGCCTTTCTTCAATGGCAGCAGGTGCCACATGGTCACATTTTGAATCATTAGGTAGTTTTACCCAGTAGTCTTAAATTTAGCATTATTTACTTTACTTAGTCTTATCTAATTATTATTAAAATTTAAGTAGTATTTAAATTTTTTTAGCAGGTTAGAATTTTTGGCCCCACAATTTCAAGTCTTGGGAAATTTGCCTAAACTGCTTCAATATATTAGGGCAATTTGAAAGCAGGAATATGTGACACTTTCTGTTTAAACTGAGCTGGATGTAGTGAGGAATATAAAAATAGATAGACATTAGGATACAGAAAGTTAGAATATCATTGACATCACTCTAATTGTATTGTGTTTTTCTCACAGTAATCCAAAGATATCTTCATATCCCACAAATTAATACTTGAGTTTTTTAATGTAATGGAAAGGAGTTTTATGGTCCCTCTCCTGAATTTGGAACAAACTTGTAGAATCGTTATTTATGTCTTATTTAGTTATTACCAGTCTGATTTCAAGATAAAAGGTATTTAAGAATTCTGTGTAATACCCCACTAGTAAGATTACTCTAGCAGTGATGTATTAGCCCTTTAGAGCATACCGTCATTTTAATTACAGGGGTTGGAGGAAGGAGCCAAAAATCAGTTTTCCACTTTCAGCAATTTCATCACAACTATCAACCAAAAGAAGGAAGGCATCGGAAACAGAAATTCGCCTACGCAACTTGTTTTACCCAACATCAAAAACGGTAAGAGAAAAAAAGACCTGTGTTACTTAGTTACCAAGTTTAGAAGGTGCTCAAATTTCTGCCAGTGTTTGTATTGTGGTAGTGCCAGAAAAATCTAGAAATCTAGATTTCATTAAATTACGTTACGTTGTACATTGTGAAGGCAGTGATATGTGTGATAGCCCATTGTCAGCAGAGGCTGTGTCATAGAGACAAGTTGGATAAGAAAAAGCAAACAGACCTGGAGGATGAAATAACCATTTGAAGTTTTAAAGAAAGGTACTGGTCTGTCTGAAGATGCTCTTTGGCTAGCTGCAATCAGGAAGTGTCTCTAGAAATTGTCAGAACTTTGGAGAAAATTGTTTTATTGCCATCTGAATGATGTCGGGAATCAGGCAAGCATAAGGCTTTTAAGGGAGACAGTTGCTGAGAGCTGGTGTTTTTCAGTGAAGATGAAGACCAGTGATGGCACAAAATGAAATGCACAGGTAAGTTCTGAAGAGCTTTATAGGTGAGAAGGATGGTTGTTGTTGTGCTATAATGAGGTAACAGTACTTGATGAAGAGATAGAAAGTGGAGCTCTGTATTCAATATGGTAGGCTAGAATCATGAAGCCTGAATGAGATGATGTTGTGGTTTGACCTGGAATTTTTATTAGGTTTTTGGGCTAGGATATGGAATTTCAGTAATTTGGAACTTTTCATGAAAGGCTGTACAAACATTTGTCAGGTTTGTATTGATCTTGTCTCTGAGCAAGTCCCCTTCAGGCTTCTTGTGCTGTGGTTCACTAAGACTTTAATAGCACAATTTGAGGCGAGAAAGAGACTGTACTGAGAGATCTCAGTAGTGTGAGTTCAAAACAAAACTATTGACAAGTATTGTCAGTTTCAAAGTTGTGCAGAAAAAGGTGGCTTATAACTTGCAGCACTAGATTCTTACTAAAATAATCTTTTATTAGTGCTAGCTATACAGTAAAACTAAAAGTCAGTGCTAGACTTTTTTTTTAGCAGTTTTTATTATGGAGTAAAGAGGTGCTTTCTCCTTCCAAAACAAGGGCAATCACTGAAACACAAAAGGTTTGAATGATACCTCAGACAGGATTTTGTGCTTAGTTCAAATCATTTTGTACTACACAAAGGAAACCGCAGTGGCTGCAGATGGCCAGTAAAGAATTCTCCCACTGCTGCATGACACACCAGAAATCTGCTTCTCCTGTGACCCCTCCTCCTTTTTTTTTGGTACCTGGCAAGAATGATAAACTCTAAACACCACTCTCTTGAAGTGCCCTCAGTTTTGCCGCAAATAATGCTGTCCCAGTTGTAATTACTGCCTCACAAGTACTTAGTTGTTAATTTTCACCACACTAATGCATGGCAATATTTATTATAGTCAAGGATATATTCTTGAAATAGAGCTCAGTGTGTAAAATTGAGCAGATGCTCTGGTAGTTTCAGGATCAGAGTAACCTGCCTACATAAAACCAGAATATTTTTAGTAAAGGTCAAAGGTGAGTTCAAAATATTTTGAGGTGGTATGTGTATTCTGTGGAGAAATTAACGATTGAAACAAATTTATCAGTTAAAAATGCTGCTTTTGGCAATCCGGCATTCAGGAATAATGCTTGGTTGGTGTTTTGGTGTTTGGGTTTTTTGCAGATTATCTATACATGTGCTATCTCTGAACACGTGTAGATACATATATGTGCATATGCTGGTAATACTTCAGGCTCAAGTTCAAAGAACGTTAATTTCATTGAGAACAAAGGTGTGGAAAAGCTAATGCTGGTAAATGCAGCATGAGAAGTAGGGGGACTACATAGTGTCTTCTTTGTGTGCCACATATAATGAGTCTTCTAATGTAACAATGATCCGGTATGAAATTTTTATATTAAATAGATTGTTCTAGTTCTTTTCCAATGTTACTAATACAATTTGTAATTGTAAACAAATTTTTTGCTTTATCTGCCTTGAAAATTTTCATCTGCCAGCAAGCTGTGTTTGTCACCATGAAAATAGCTGCAGTATTCATTTACCCTGAACTTCCCTGGACTACTCAATTCTGCTTTGTATCAATGAGATTTTCTTCACCAAAGTTTTTGATCATTCCTTAAGCAGTCATGAATTGCTGAATCTTTTTACTTGATGTAACTAGGCAAGAAGCCAGAAATTATTGTTTTTTCTTGTCTTGTAATATTGTATTACTGCTGTTTATCACCTCAATACACAAAGTTTCCCGTTTCTACTCAATGAAACTCAAGTGACGGATCTTAATTAGTGTTCTTTACTGGCAGAAGAGAAAATTAATCTATGTACAAATAAACTTGAATGATGGCAAAACATACTGAAGTTGACCATATGTGTTAAAGATATTATTAAAAACCACTTTTAGTATATCTAAATCAAACTGCATATATTTCAAAGAAAATTGCGTTGCTGACAGGGTGTAAGTTACCAGCTTAGCACCTGCAGCCTCAATTTACTGAAGTGAGCAGCAGCGTCTGCCAGCAGATGTCTCTTCTACAGATACACAAAGAATATTTTCCTTATTTCAATGTATTCAGTTGGTTATAACTCACTGTTTAATCCATTTAAAGCTGAGAAGACAGAATGAGAGTTAAATCAAAAAGCTTGTTGTTCTCAGAGTATAAAAATGAGACAAATTCTTAGATTCTTTAAAATCAGTCCATCCTGCTTTCAGAGAATGATGTGCATTAGGAGAACATTGGCATGGATGGATTGTTTGGCACCTTGGCTTGAATTAATTTATTATCTGTGTGCCTGCTTTGTTTTTTTCAATTACTACTCTTCCCTTAAAATAGTTTAAATTCCAGCTGTGAGAATGGAAAAGGTTCCATATCTGTAATCAATGCCATCCTCGGGGGATTGAGGGCTGTTCTGATCTGTTATCTCATGAATGGTGGCTGAGTTAAGTCACAGGGACAGTGTCTCTGTCATGAGCATGAGTGAAAAGAATGTGCTTTTGGATTCATGGGATTTTTTTAGCATCTGTTTCCCTGCTGTGATAAATGGAGTAGGCAGAGGAGTAGTGATACTACTTTGATGTTTAGTTAATTAAAAAACCCAAATCTTTGAAAAGGCTTAGAGGGGTCTTAGACAATTCATAGAGGATTTTCATTAAATACGTTTGACTTTTGAGGACACTTTTATTTTACATAGTGCCTTTTATCCCAAACATATGTCACAATTCATATAAATGCTTTTAAAAATGAGCAGTGTAAATCAGACTACAAGAGCACTTTGAGCATATTTATGAAGACACTGTCAGTAAAATGAGTGTTGGAAATGCAGTGGAAATTTTTTTTCATGTTTTGTGTGGGTTTACCTTGGCTGACTGCCAGACACCCACCAAGCTGCTCTATGGCTTCCCCTCCTCAACAGGACACAGGGAGAAAATAAGATGAAAAAGCTCATGGGTTGAGATAAACACTCGAGTCCACTTTCCAATTATTGTCATAGGCAGAACTTGTGGATATTAATTTATTGCCAGTTAAACAAAACAAAAACAAAACTCAAATCACCTTCCCCTTCCCTGCTTACCACACCTTCCTTTGTTCCTGGTCTCAACTTCTCTCCGATTCTGCCAGCAGCCTGATCAGCCATGGGCTCTCCACTGGCTGCAGGGGAATCTCTGCTCCAGACCCTGGAACACCTCCTCCTTCTCCTTCTTTTCCACTTATGTGGGTGTCTGTAGGGTAGTTTCTTGCTTATTTTTTCCCCTTTTTTTTTTTAATTCCTCCTCCCTCTCAGCTGCTGTGCAGTTTTCTTTACCCTTTCCTAAATATGTTGTCACAGGGCTGCTACCAGTGTCCCTGCTGGGCTCAGCTTTGGCCCGTGGTGGGTGTGTTTTGGAGCTGTGTCGGACACAGAGGCAGCCCCATCTCTCCTCTCACGGTAGCTGCACTGTTGCCAAGTCTTGCCACGCTAATCTGATCAAATAGTCTCAGATCAAATGGAAAGTCAGGAGTTTAATAGAAAGACCTTGGCAAAGCACGGCCAGTTGTACTAGAATACACAGCCAAATTTATTGAGAAGAAGTGTTCAAAGACGCTTCTGTTTCACCACTAATTCTCTGTCATACAAAAAAAATTTGCCTTTCCCATTTAGTTTTTTGGAGAGATTCTTTAAGGAAGCTGTAGATGACCCACAGTCAGCTCTAGTTAAAATTACATATCACAGTGTAGAAAAACAGACTGAAGTCTTGTCCTTGTATGATAGCTGGACTTTGGTGTGGTTGTGCGTGAGATTTTTCTTAGCTGTAAGGAGCACCAGTGTTGCAGTTTGTATATTAAATATTTGCAATCTATATTCTAAATACAACAACTGCTATTTTTATCAGTTAGCCAAATTTTCCATCATGTCTGCAGGTGCAAATGGTAAGAGAAAAATACTTTTTTAAAGAATTAGAATCTAACACTGAGTTATTTTTTCCCTAGTACCTCTATATTTGTATTGGATGCATTGTATTTATTCCTCTTTACCTTTGTTTAAGGGCGAGACCTGCCACCTCTTTGCCTCGATGTACGGCAAAAGCAGCGCACGTCTATAGACACGTTACCCCAAGAACTGAAAGCACCATTTCCTCCTGAACCTTCCCTTCCAATTCGAACCAAAACTGTGAAAGAATTTCAGTAAGTTATACTGGTGTTCCTAGAGGTGTACTTTCTTCCTTTCTTTGGAATTCTTTTCGTTTTGACCTAATTCATGCATTTGATTTCGTTAATCTCAAATGAGGAAACCGTTTCAGTAAGACTGACAAGGAGTTAGTCTGGTTATGATGGTGGGATTGATAACTGTTACTGTGAAAACTATCAAAATATTTTTCTAGCTCAAAATGTTGTTCTGCACAGAAAACGGCAAAACACATACTTCAGAATTAGAAATGCAGTGGATGTTTAGTTTTGGAAAAAAAATATGTATGGCTTAATGTAGGCTGGCAAATCCCTTTCAGTCTTGGGTGTTTTGGTTATACTGGCAATTATTTCTCTCTTCCACATTTGAGATTTTGTGCTTCCAGTGAGGAAAAGGAATGCTTTTTGATTATTCAGTGTATTTGGTGGGAAAGGAAAGAGGTATAAAGGAAAATTTGCAGAGAGGTGATCCTTTGCTGCTGTTCAGGTGATCCGAAGAGCTGAATTTTTTTCCATATTCAGATTTTTGTATCTATTGGCTATTGCCTCTGGACAACCTGTGGCAGTGTTTGCACCACTCTCATGGTGAAAAACCTCTGCCTTACATCTAATCTAAATCACCCCTCTTGCAGGTTAAAGCCATTAGCCCTTGTCCTGTCCCTTTGAATCCCCAGCTGTGAGCCCCTGCCACTCCTCCATTTCCCCTCTCCCACGACTGCCATCCTTCAGGCAGGGCTAGGTCCTTCTCAGTTGGGTCTGGCAGCTGCTCCCTGCTCTGAGCTGGGTTTCGGTTTCCCCCCGCTGAGGATTTCTTGCACAGTCTGCAGCAAAGCGAGAGGAAGCAGCTTCCAGGGGAAGGCCTTGCACAAGTCCAGGTAGAGGATATCATTCTTCCATCATCCACCTTCCAACATCCACTGTAACCCTACTGTAGAAGGCCACCAAATTTGTCAGGCACAATTTGCCCTTAGTGAAGCCATGTTGACTGTCACCAGTAGTGACCACCTTGTCATGTGCCTAAGATTAAGTTCTATTTGAAAAATTTTAAAAGAAATAAAATTTTGTAGAAATTCTAGTGAATTTGAGTAGTTTAGGAGCCTTCATACTTAAAATTACTCTGAGAAAATTTATCATGTCATTGTTGCTGCAGCTTAATTCTGTTCTGTTCTGCTAATTATTTGTCCTAACATACTGAACTGTGACACTGTGAATTAACATTTTGAATAAAAGACATTGCTCAGGTGTATCAAACACAAACTATGCTTTTGTTCTCTTACAATACCATGATCTTTAAATGACAAGGAAGATGTTAGAAAGCTACGGATATTATACTTGTCTGTCTTCTAAGTGTGCTTAGTGAGAAAAGCTTAGAGTTACAGTGCATTTTAAAGTCTGAGTGGCTGGAAAGATCAAACCATTACCAGTATTTGATTATATTTTCCCTAGGGATGATGTGGAAAAGTCGAAGGCATCAGGAGATTGGAAAGCTGTACATAATTTTTATTCTACAACTTTTGATTCTTTCTTGGAGATAAATGCTGCATTTAAGGTAGAAAATAATTCCTAATACTATTTAGTAATTACAGTGCTTTGTATCTTCAAAATGTTAACAAAAATATCAGTTAAAGACTTGCAGCCAGGTATTCAGGACTACTAAGATAATTTTTTCATGATCTCACCTGCCTTTTGTAAACAACCTGTTATTGCATCAATTATTGATTCCAGTGTAAGCAATTATATTCTGAGTTTGTGGAGCTTTAAAATTGCAGTATGTAGTTTGTTTTGTGACACTGTGACTGTGTAGGTACTTTCTACACAAATTACAGTTTTAAAACCTCCAAGCTAATGCGGGGGCCCAGGCAAATCTGGAAACAGAAATTCCCTATCCCTAAAAAAAGGTGTGATATGGGCTCTGTTATAGCTGTTCATGTGTTATGATGGCATACTTGGTTTTCCCAGGGAACAGTTATATTTGTGCTTCTGAGTTCATGCTAAATAATTATTTCCTGCCTATTATAGAGCAAAATGTGCTTATGATATTTAATGTGGATGGCAGGGCCTGAGCCTGGACAAGTTAACCCATGACTTTTGGCTATTTAACAAATGTTGAATGCTTAAAATTTTGTTGCCTTTGTCTGATAATGGATCAACAGCAAAGATGAAAGATGAAAATTCAATGTAATTCATTATTTGAAACCCTCTTACATTTTTAAAATAGAATGACATTATAAATATGTGTAGGAAGATTATTGTTTTGCTCCATCTTTAACATACCGATTAAAGAAACTTATATTCTTATGTTTTGATAATGAAAATACTTATATCTGAACATGTTTCCCTAAGCTTGCTGTTAAACATACATTATCAAAGATAGCTATAAAATATTCAAAATGCTCCACTATTATCTAACTTACAGAAAGATACCAATTCTCCATTTAATACCATTGAGGACTCCGGAATCGATGCAAATTTTGTGAATGTTGTCTATGATGCCTTATTAAATACTGTAAGTAGAAGAAAAGAATTCATGTTTTATACCATTTATACCAAAAGTTTATCCCAGATAGGCATGATTGCTGAAAAATCTCTCAAAACATACTTTAGATGATCCCGTGAGAATTGCCACAGAGTCATGACAGCTGCTCTTGTAAAAGAAGAGGAAATTTTTCTTACCAGTAAAGCACAGTTTATATTGTGGTAGTTCTTAAAGACCACATATCTTAAAGATATGACATGGCTGTGATGGGACACTGCATGGGGGCAACTAAAGAAAATGTGAGGATGGGGATAGTAAACAAGTAGGCCCTGTGCCTAGTATACAAAGGACAGGAGTAATTCAGAAATTATACTTAGAGTTTTTAAGTTGGGTTAAGTGTTGAAAGGCACCATTGGCCCAACCCCAGACCTCAGCTGGTATATCTGTGAGGAAGATGTTTAGGAGCTCAGCATCATAACACAAAAGGTTCCTTAGCTGTCTTGAAATGCAAGCAAAGCAAACTTGCTTGTTTGTACAAAATCTTGTCTTGAATATGTATAATTACTTCAGATATGATTTTTCCTCTCCTTTTTTGATAGCCTCAAGATGTTCAGAAGTCAGTCCTAAAAGGAATAATTAATGGTCTACTACAAGAATGGACAGGGTAATTATAATAAATGTTTGCATCAGTGCTGTGCCAGCACTTAAATCTGCTATATGTTTTGTCTTTATTGTTTTAGACAGAGAAAGAAAATGTTGTGATGCAACTTATTTGGTACATAAGAACTTAGTTCCTTTTGGCAAATCTGCTGAAATACATCTTGAACTTTGTAAGCTGGCATTTAACCTCTGAGAGGCAGATCCATACCCAGCCGCACATTCCTTCACCAAATCTCAGCTGCTTGTTGCCAGGGCATTTCTTTGGACATCTTAATTGCAAGATGAATTAGGGAATTTAGCTAGGGTAAAACTTATTCTCATTGTCCACCCCCCAATAGCAACTAGGGCAATTCCCTGATCCACAGTTGGCTTCACAATGCTGTTCATGCGTGACGGCGCCATAGAACGAGCAGTGCAGGATGCAGAAGGGGATAGCCCAAAAGCAGGAAGTTTTTTTGGAGGTGACAACATCTTAGCATGGAGAAATAGAAGTGAGAATGCATAGTGTAATTCATAAAAAGGTATAGCAAGAGAGAGTGGCTTGTTGTGACTCACAGGTGACCCAGGTCTTGGCTACTCCTCTCTCCAATTTATACTCCTTTTGGTGCTGTTGCTCCCTGCACTTGAGGTTATGTAAAAGCCTTGATAAACACAAAGAAATGCAGAGGCTGCAGTGGTGGAAGTGTATGGACCATTCTTGCAGGGCATACCAAAGAAGGGCAAATAAACTCTGTGGTGTCACTCAAGATAGACAATAATGTGGAATTCCCTCTTTGGAACACTTCTGACTCTTCAATTCTGACCTGTTTTTTTGGCTTTCTCTCATGTTTTTAAACATGATGATAAATAGCCTGCTGCCTTTAGAGAATTGTCAGAATCTGTAAATGTCCTTTTCAGTTTTTGAGAGCACTGAAGATTCTTAAATATGGTATTCTATATATATTGGCAAAGCAAAATGAAATCATCCTTGATTTCATGACTCTTAATGTCTGTAAATTTTGGATACATATGGTTCTATTTATTATTTCATTTGTTCGTAGGCCACGAACAAAAGATGATCTTAGAGCATATTGTATACTTTTACAGGTAAGAAAAATACAGTATTTTTGTGTAAGTATGTGTCTGCTTAACTTATAATCTATAAACCAGTATACTGTGCAAACAAGTTTGTATAGCTGAGATACTTCACATACAATTTACTGTTGTGAGAAGGTTTTAAAATACGGGAAAAGTGTGATGCATGATGGGAATGGGAGCTTAATGGAAGACGGTTGTTGGGGAAAGGTTGCATAGATTAAAACTATGCCCTAATAGACAAGTAATTGTTTCCTCTTATTTTCTGGGTCGAAAGAATAGATATTTTACCTGCTTGTTTGTTCTTATGTCATCCTCATTCCCAGATTTATTTTATTAGGATGCCGTAACTCTGAAAGTTTCAGTACATGTACTTTCTGATATTGCTGTAACTTTCTCCAGTGTTGCATTTTATCCAGTCTACCTGGCTGACTTTCTCCATTCTGTCTGACTAGCTCCATTGTCTGATTTCTGTCTGTGGTCACCTTTTACCTCTGCTGCTGTAGATGGCTTGCCTTTGTAGCAGATTTCCCCTCAGTATTTTGCCAGGGTAGATAACACCTCTGCACACAAGAAGCAGTTTCTGCTGTTATTTGAGAATATGAAATGGCAGTTTAATTTATTGAGACAATAATTTTATTCTCTGGGGTGGTATACTGGCTGTGAATTAAAAAGAGTATCTCCTGCTGAAATGTGGGAATGTGTGAACACATGGAATAGAGGGAAAATTAGTTTGGATTGGTGTGGGATAGACAGGAGCTGTAAGAATTCGTATTACTGATATGAAAAGCACATCACTTAGAGGAGTGTAGCTTTTGTTACAATGTAAATAATAATCCAGAATATTGAGTACTGCCTTTGGGCTACCTGTGGGCTTTCTTTTGGGGAAAAAAAAATCATACTTTTACAGTATAGCAGTTGTGTATTTTTTGTTTGGCTAGAAGTTGTGAGTTGTTTTTTCCCATAGTTTTACCACTGTCACAGCTATTTTGTGAATTACTTTCATGTGTAATTGTACTGGCAACAACAAGCATAAGAAAAGATCCTAATGACTTTTTTCCCTTTATGCAGTTTATTAACCTAACACTTTTTTTAATCTTTTTCAGAATCCTCAATTTAGTAACACTTCTACTTATGTCATCTATGCTCACTTGCTAAGACAGATAGCAGCCTTAACAGAAGCTGACCATCATTTCCTAGTGCACTGGTCTAAAAAGTAAAAAAAAAACCAAAAACCCCACATGAAAAATTCCATTTCTAGGATTACAATTGTTACTGTATTTCCATTGGTGTTGACTGTTTTGTAAATTACATGAAAGTTAATTTAATTGACTAAAGAGATTGGTTTTGTTGCTTTCAAATACATGTGGACATAGTCCACTAAGTGATACTGATTTATAGATGCAAAATGTATATAATGTATAAAAATTTTTATATTTATGAGAAAAAACCTTAATCACAAAATAACTTACCAGAGTTATTTTTTGATAACACATGCAAAATAACTTGTATGTAAATTTTTAGTTATATTTTTATATGGTATTATTAAAACAAACATCTTTATGATCTTTCTTTAAATAAGGTTTTATCTTGCATAACTTGCAAAAGATGCTGTAATGTTACCATATTGTACAGAAACCACAAAGGAACTGGAGTCCTTGCTTTCTAGTGTAATAGAGGTGGTGAGAGGGTGTGGTTAGGGCATTATACTTGTAATTAGTTGAAATAACTCTAATAGCACCTCACTAAAAAAATCATATGGGGGTAAACTGCCCAAAGACCAGCCCCTAAGTTGGTATGCAGATTGCCTTCCGTGTACTGACTGTGCAGAAAGTCCAGTTTGAGGTAAAAACAAAGTTTGGCCATATTCACAATTTCCATATCTCCTAGGAAATCTTAATTAAGGATTTTCTTCTCTGCAAGGATGGTGATTCAATTTCCCTTCCCTTCCCTATGTCCCGATTTGCTTAAAATTGTGGTAAAATATTATTTCATTTGAACTGCATTTATAAATAAGGTTTCCACTTTTGGTTAAGGATGAAATAGACATATGTTTTTAGTCTTAAAGCATGTATTAGAAACGGAAACCATTAAAATAGGAGAGCTCTTGTTTATCAAAGGCCATTTTAACCTGCCTACACATATATGTGTATTATTGTGCTATTATGGAAGTGGTGCAGCATGTAATTTAAAATGTGCACTTGGCACAAGCATATGAAGCATATACCAATTTTTATGTAAAAGGATCAAGTATCTCAAAATAAATCAGAATTCCTTTAATATTCAGAGTGTAGAGTGAAATAGATAAGGATTTTTGTTGTGTTTACTAAAAGTCAAGAACAGATGATGATTCTATTGCTTTGAAATCTGTTAACAAACTCTAGTGTAGGCAGTGATCCCATGAGACTAAGTGCAGCATGTTTCTTTTAGGATTTCACAGAAGAGGTTCAAGCAGGTGGTGGACAGGTTACTGCAATTTATTTCTTTACGGCTGTTTCCTGCAAAACCTGAAGAGTTTCCACCTATGGTGAAATGTACCTGGTGGATTCCATCAGCAACAAAAGTGCTTGCTTTATTTAGTAGGTATTTTTCTTGAACTCTGTATGCATACATATGTTCATATGTGTATATTTGTGTGTGTATGTAAGGTTTGTTTTATACACACACACACGTATTGGGAGAGGATGGTTTTTACTGCTCCTCTTCTGGGGGAGACTAGCAATGACTGTGGCACAGTACAAACTACAATAAAATGCTGAAGAGTAGTAAGCAACAGAGTGTTCTGTTGGTAAGTCTTCCTACTTGCTTTCCAGCAGAGGATAATGCTGTGCATAGTTTTCCTGTGACAACAACTGAAGATCATTCAAGCAAGTAACCGATGGTTAAGGTTTCCCTTAGATTTATAAAAGAAACCATTTTAAATGTGTAGCTGCCAGAATTTCGTCTGTAACTCACTTACCTCCACAGAACTATTTAGCATCTAAAGGAAGTTAGGCAATGCATGTGCCTCTTATATCCAAAAGCACAGCTTAAAAAAAGTAAATCCCTGCTCAGTTCAACATAGAGCACAGCAAATTTGACTAGTGCAAGTGTAAACCTTCTCAACTGCTGCCAAATAGTGATTAGAGCACTTACTTTCTCCTTTTTAGGAGAAAACAAAACCAACAAATGAAAAATAAAATTGGAATTAAGATGTTTTCACTGTCAAGTTAAAATTTCTATTGAAAGGATTCTGCACAGTCCTGCAGAGTTAGGCACATAAGTACACCTGTCTCTAAAACAAGCTCTGTGTTTTATAGTCATATGTCATCTGTGAAAGAGTTATAGTTCCTTAACTCTGGAAAAAGAGCTATTTAGTAAATGAAAAGATGCTACTTTGTGTCTGACTGACCAAAATTAAATTAGGCTGAAGTGTAATAGAGAGCTTACTAGCTGTTTGACATTATGTGAATGTCATTATATAATGAGATAGCTTAAATATGAATTGGCTTTCTTCCTTTAGTCAAGTACTTAATTTTTGTGCAGGTCTAGATGGTATACTGGAAAAAATGTAGATTTTCTAGCCACAGCTGCTTGAAATTACATGGATTTCTTAAATACTTTCATTTATCAAACTGCTTTTGTCATCAATTTCAGCAGAACATAGCATCCTTTATCCATGAAACCTTAATTTAGTGTATGTCAGTAAGGAAGCCAGAGTCAAATAGATGCTCCCTTATCATAAATGGGCTGAACTAGGGATTTACTATTTTCTACAGCAATTAATGTGATATCATGTGGTGTTATGTTGTAGCTGTAATTCTGTAGCTAAGACTAAGCTAAGTTCTGTATCTAGGTTATTAATTTTTCAGTATTATTTTAGACTTGGCTTAAAGTTTCTGAGATCACTGGTGCTTGTGATGCTGAGAAATGAGATGTGCTGAACCCAGGCATTGTTTTAAAAGACTTTTGTGTTTCCTTTTTAGATGCTGCAAATAGTCTGATTAGCCCTCCTATTATTTCATATACGGATTTCTATAATTCTACACTTGATCATATTGATCTTATGGAAGAATATCATAACTGGCAATGCTATGGGAATTCTCACAGGTAGGAGGAATAACTGGATGTTTCTTGTTGAGTAGCACCTCAAAGCACTGTATCTATGCTATGTATATCTATATTAAATGTATTAAATGTCGTGGATAGATAGTGTCTGTATGTATGATATGCATACCATTTATGTGTATATAGATCCACGTTAAATACTGTGTTTTATTGGGAAAACGTATTACAGCTACTACTTATTTGCTACTGCATGGGTGTGAGATTGACTGGAATAAATCTCATTCTGTCTTTGCGAACTGGAGAAAATATGTAAAATATGGAAGATAATAAATTAAGTTTATTAATTACTGCCATAGACTTCTAACTGTGTCTTACTAGAGACATATTTTAGCCTCCAATACCTTCATAGGCATTTTCCTTGCCTCTAGCAGCAGTTGGGGAAAACTTGGAGACCATAATTTGCTCCACTGAATCAGGTATTTCAGGCTACGCTTCTGTCTGATACCTGATATTCTTCTTGAGAAGGAAAAAACCAACTAAACAAAACAAACCACACAAAACCCAAATGACAAAAGATAAGTACTATTAATTTCAGTTTCTAGCAGTACTTGCAAATAACAGTTTGTTCTACTGCATCAAGTATCTCTATATATCAAGTCAAAAAAACAGCAGCTATTTGCAAATTATTGTCAGTGGAGGGATTAGTTGCTGAATGATAATTCACTTCTATATTCTTAAAATGAAAATAATATGCTAGGTGCTAAAAAGAAAATATTTAATCTTCTTTTCTCTTGTTAGGTTTTCTTTCTGTCAATACCCATTTATTATTTCTATAGCAGCAAAAAAAGTTATTATTCAAAGGGACTCAGAACAACAAATGATAAGTATTGCACGGGTAAGTCCCTCAATGATAAATGTTTCATCCATTAGTATTTTATAAGTATTTGTTAGATTGATATTACACATGACCTGTCATTACAACTTCTAGTATTTCTGACTACCCTGAAAAAGAACTTCAACCATTTTACTATGAATAGTCTACAAATGCCCGTGCTGGGTTCTCTCAGTATTTTTTTCTTTTTGTGTACTTAGATTCAGGATCCTTATAGATAGCAGTGCTGTAGAGAAAGTGATAGTAACTGACTTACGTTTTTTCCTCTTTTGAGAAACCAGCGTAGCATGTTAAATTAACAAGATGATTAAAGAAGAAAAATTCCATGAGAATTTCGGACTGTTTTGTATTTTATTCTCTGAAGGTGTGTTGTCATGGAAGACCAAGATTCAACTGTATACTTTCAGGTCATGGAGAGGTACTGCGTCTGGGCAGCCTCTTCTGTTTGCAAAGAGGCATTGTCTGCCTCCCCCAGTGGTGGTTTTCTAGAGGTGATACTCTTTTCCTCAGTGCTCTGTGTGGCAGCACCACCACCTATCCATTCCTGTCTTGCTGGATATGCCTTGTGAATAGCTTGTAATGTTTGATATGCCTTGTAATTAAAGCACAAGCCACTTTCCAGAATCTCGTGGGTATATCGTTAACAATTTGGGAAGTCAAAAAAATTGTTGCACAATTGCCACCTTCTTGTTAAACCTCCCAGTAAGTTAGTTCAAATGTAGTGTAAATGGTATCTGCAGTAGGACTGAAATTTCTCTCCATCTCCTAGAAGATACTAAAGCAGTTATGATGTTAGGGAAATGTCTTTAGTGCACGATACTGAGAGCTTTTTACAGTTAACAAATATGACACCTTTATTTAAATGCAGTTACTACATGTGTGATGTTTCTTTTTCATTCAAATAGCAAAGCCTTGTGGATAAAGTCTCTCGCAGACAGAAGCCTGACATGAATATGTTATTCCTAAATGTGAAAGTGAGGAGGACACACCTTGTTAGTGATTCACTTGATGAGGTAACAAAAAAGTAGAATTAAACTGTGTGTTGCTGCAGAGTACCCATTGAACTTGGATTTCAGTTTGATAAGTCATATTTAAATCTTTTGCACTAAGAGGTTGGGAATACAACTACATAATACTAAATAAAAAGAACTTCACTGCTGTCAAAATTGCAGTGCTGCAGAACAGATTGGGCTAGACAGCTTGAAATTCGTTTCCTGTGCTCATACTGCTCCACAGCTAAGCCCATAACAAACATACATGCTTGCACATGGTCTGTATTTGTGTTAGTAATTTTTGTGTTAAAAATACAGTGCGCAATTATCAATTTGTGTAGGACTTGAGTCCATGATAGCAGCATGAATAGTATGTGACTAATCACTAATGAGGTTGTTCTGTTCTAATTCTTGGAATTTTTTATTCTTTTCCTTCTCTATCCTATAAGAATAATTTTAGGCTTTCTTTTCTTAAATTCTTAACTTGATTTTAACTAATTCCTCATATTCTTGAATGTAATTTTTTCCTTTTTTAGGAATGAAACAGATGTGTCCATTGAAGTAGGCAATTCTTCAGTATCCACTGAACCTTGCTAATTAACATTATTTAATGAAATTTAGTTCCCTCTCTTTCTGAACATTGAGAACAGCCTGATGATACTGAAAAAGAAATCCAGGGTAGTGAAAAAACATCAAACAAATTCTGATTACTCATATCAGAAAATAGAAGTTTAAGCTTTATTTTCCTATATTAAAACCTGTCTATTTTGGCCTTTTCTCCTATGAAGAAATATGATTGGTAATATTACTTTCTCTCAGGCGTTGCCGTTGTTTTACCACACTAAAATAACCAAGAGCAACTTAAAAAATTTTTATAGTCAAAATATTCTCCTATTTATTTCTGATGTTTTCTTCTACCCATCTCAGAGATGAGTAAAAACATATTATGTATTCATATTCTCAAAATGATGGGGAATGGCAGGTGGAGAGGGAAGATGTCTCACTTGTATTTCAAATTTTAAAAAATAGTTTGCAGAGGAAAATCACTTTGGTTAATAAATAGATTGTTTCAAATAACTCCAATACCTATAGTTATAAAATTTGTGCAACAGGAATTTACTTGAGCCACTAACAACACGGAGATTATTTTAATGCATGCACACTCTTGACTGGTTGAAACACTTGCTCTGGAGCTGAACAGTAATTAATGGTTTAAAGAAAACTTGTACAAGGACTCAGTCTGAATGATCACTGTTAATTGTAAAAGGCTGCAATCTAATTCTTTGCAGGTTTTTGTGTACCTAGATGAAATGCTGTCTCTTAGGACAAAGCAATGAAAAGAGCTTGTTCCCATTGTCTAAAAAACAGCTTTAAAAAGCAGCTGATGCTTGCTGGCAGGCATCTTACACAGAACCAAATGGTGTCCAAATATTGAAAGTGTTAGCTTCCTTATTTCTAAATATTTCCAAATTATGTCTAATTACTTTTCTAATTTGTAATTTCTTCCTGGTAGCACATCTTCTGTAAAAGGTAAAAAATTATATAGGTCTGCAATATTCCAGACAGACTCAATTCATTGTATCTAATTGCTTATTAAGTCTATTTGTACACCACCTAACTTCTTCTCAAGCCCAGAGAGTGACACCATGTGCAAAGTAGTTGATGGTGTCAAGTAGTCATAATTGTCTTGCTTCTGCAATTCAGTCATTGTTTGAATATAGTTTTGACCTATTAGTAGAAAATCATGCAAATTAATAGTGTAAGCAAAGCAAGAGCAGTAGAATAGAGGCTGAGGTGTGTTCTCTATGGCTAGAGGTAGTGGCAATATGTTAAATCTCCTTTTTCTTCTTTCCTACCTATTTCACAATAGCTAGCAAGGAAGAAGGCAGATCTGAAAAAGAAGTTAAAAGTCACATTTGTAGGGGAAGCTGGTCTTGATATGGGTGGCCTGACAAAAGAATGGTTTCTTCTTCTGATTCGACAGATTTTTCATCCAGATTATGGTGAGTCCTCATAAATGTTCTTAAATACAATGTGAGAATTTGTTTGGACTCTGTGTAATAATGGAAATAATGGAATAATGGAAAAGTCTTGGCATTATAAACACTGTTTTCAGCACAAATCCAAAACATAGCCTTGTACTAGCTATTAGCTATGAAGGAAATTAACTCAGCCTAAACCAGTGCAATGGTTTAGCAAATATTCAAGTGGAGATAAGGGCAAATGTGTTGGTTTATCATCTACCATCCTTCACTATTTCTTCACGTGCTGCATTTTCTCTTCCTGCTGTCAGTTGTCTTCATATTGCTAGTTTAGGGAGTTTTCCTGGTTTTTTTAAGTAGCTGCAGTTGGATGCTGTTACTTTGCTCAGTTCTGGCAAACTGCTGACCTTGGTCTCCCATGTATCAATGGGGTTTTTTTGGTGCTGATAATTGCACTGGGAGTGCCTGCCCATTCTAATGCTGTTTCTGTGACTAGGATGGGTAGAGGTTAGTTTTTACTTGAATCTTTGTCATCGTTCTGTTTGTGGTATCTGTGTGGCCAGCATCCTTAAAGGGGTCTCAGATCATCTCAGGAAAGAAAGGTCCTTCAGTCAGGAGCAGAGACAGTAGAGGCAGCTGTGAGCCTGAATGGAAAAGCCTGCCTCTGCTGTTACCAGGACCTGGGAGCCCATAATGACATTTCATGCCCGAGGGGAAAAAAATAAGACTTTTTGATTAAATAGGAGATTGTAAGACATGAAAGAGCAGTGCTAAACGAGCAGTTCCATCCACTTGTTCTATAGTGATGTAGATGGATCTGAGCGAGTGTTATTCACCACTCTAATGAGCTTTCCTCTGGGCATGGATACATTACTGATGACTTAGTGGGTTAAAGTGTTGCCAGGATGGCTTTTAAATTGATTTCCAGGGACTTGAGCATAGTCATTGGTAGAATGCAAGAGCTTGCCTGTCTTTGCCTGGAAGTGTTCGTGTCCCTTAAAATCATGGTCCTTTGTTGTTTATAGGACTACTTCTAAAGGTACAGCATTTTAAGTCATAAATATGTTGTCATATCTGCTGAGATTGTTATTTGCCTGTAGCCCTTTTTCCAGTAAAAAGGGGTCTGTGTGGAGACGTGGCATTGGTGATAGCAACCTTAATAGGAAACAATTTATCCTGCAGAAAGTGTTCTGTAAGTTTGACAGTTCTGTTAGTGAAAATGCTGTCAGCAGAGCTTGGTAACTGATGAGTTTGGAAACATTCAGAGTAATTTATTTTTTCACTGTCTCTGGCAGGCTTCCTTACTTTAAAGTGTAAATTCTTTCATTGTTACGACTATCAGCCAAGTGTGGGAGGAGTTCAGAAATATACTTGTCCCTTGGAAAGGGACTGTATCCTCTGCTGTCTTTAATGTTTGAGTTGCAAATAACATGTCAGAAGCTTGGAAGGGAAAATATCACTGTTATTACCCTTTCCAGGTTAACCGATTCTTCAGATTTAACTGTGGAATTTAAAAATTCTTAATTAACTCAGCTGTCTGCCTGCATGTGTGTTTTGCAATGCTTTCATTATCTTGGCATGGACAATTAATAAATGGGATTCAAAACCTATTTTGTTCTAGCATCCCTATGATCTTTTAGTATGTGAACCTTGCTCTGCCTTACGTGCAGCTGTTCTGTTGCTACTGGTAATGAGCAGTGTCTAAACCTTTTGTGATGAGCGCCTTTTTGAGCTGGAGTTCAAAAGATAAATTGTTCAGGAGAGTGGGGGGAAAAACATGAAGGTAGGTTTTTGCCTGTAATTTATCATAAGAACTAGATGTCTCTGAGACAAGTTGGATTTTCATTCTTTTTTTTTTTTAAATCAAAAGGACTTCGATTTTTTTTTTCATTTAAATATTATTTTTCACCAGCTTTGTCTTTAAACAGAGATACAGTGAGCTATTGCATACAAGATGTGCTTAGAACTATTCCACGCTTTGTTTTGTACTGACCATGGCAACAACAATAAACTTGGCCCATTCAATCCCAACAAATTGAAACAGTCCATCACATTTTATCCAGTTTACTTCTGCATTAGAGCACGCTTATGTGGAGTGTGTCTTGCTTCTCTGAGCAATACTTCCTAGGCATTTCAGAGCTGTTATCTGCTTTCATTATGTAGGTTTTTACTTTCTGTCACTCTTTAAAACAGAATGTTCTGTATCTGACGCAAATAGCAGTCAAACTCATCTATACTCATGATTTCAGTAGGATCTAGCTTGTCATTTAGGCCCATGAGTGGCTTTTTTAGGGTACAATGTGGTTTGGGGCTTTTTTAACTTTTCTGGTATCATTTTTTGACAGAAAATATGAAACATACCCCTTTGCTGGTGGTGTGTGTGTGTATAACATAAACCATTTAGAGCTTTCTATTCTAAGAAGGTAAAGCTTACGGTATTTGTATCATGGGATTCATGCCAGCATTTTTAGGGATTGTCATCTGCTATTGACCTAGAAAGAAAGGAGGAAATAAGTGGGTTTACATTGCAGTAAGGAAAATTTTGGTTAGGTAGTTAATGTTTATGGCAGTACAGATGCTGGAGTGCAATGGAGAAACGGATTGCACAGACAGTGTGGAATATCCACAGCTGGAGGCCCTGAAGAATGTGTTGCACCAGCACCCAGCAGGGCCGGTGGGCTTGAGCTTGCTTCAGGCTTGGCATTGCCCTTGGTGCTCCCTCCCAGGCACCTTCCTGCAGGCTCCTGCCGTGGTGGGAACAGGGTCCTGGGAGCAGGCATGGAGATGTGGGCACTCCGAGGAGCACTTCCAAGGGTGCGTGGGTAAGAAAGATGAGGCTTCGTACGACTTCTTACAAAGCTCAGGCTTTTTAAGGGCCCCGTTGCCGTTCTGCAGGCATGTTCACCTACCACAAGGACTCGCACTGCCATTGGTTCAGCAGCTTTAAATGCGATAACTACTCGGAATTCCGACTGGTTGGAGCTGTATCCTTTTATGTCCAGTAGAATGTTCCGAACGACAGCCATTCGGTGAGCTGGTGTGGGGATGAAATAAGGCACTGGCTAAAGCTCCTTCAAAGGTTGTATATACACCTGTGCTCCGTTTTAAATGTTTGGTTTTTTTTAATATCATTCAAGCAAGTGAACTAAAAATAGGAAGAAAATGGTGGTGTGTGGGTACATGGTACATTTTACAGTCAGAAAATGCTAAATCAATATTAAACATGCAACTTCTTTGTGTATAAGGTGTAATTTTTTATGTACTTAAGCCTCTGAGTTTCTTTCAGTAAACATCAATGTGCCTGTGTGCAATAATACTTCATTTAAGTCCCCATTGAGCAGCATGTGACTTTTTGTCTTTTTTATTGCAAGATGGAAGCCACATGTTATTTTGAGCACAAGTTTATTTTCTAGGTTTGCTGTTGTGCTCATGAATGAAGGCCTCAGACGAATGATTTATGATAGTATATGCTCATAACTGCACAGAGATGAGGTATTACTGTCCCCATTTACTGATTGCAGTTGGATCAGATGATGCTCGTAGGTCTTTTCTAACAGAACTATTCTATTCTTGTGAGAAGTTGAATTGGGATAGTTTCAAATTTGTTTCATGGGATGCACTTAAATATGCTAATGGATGAGCTGTAGTACCAGTGCAGGTTTGTCTTAATGCTTTTAGATTTATTTAAAAGAAACATTGCTTTATTGATCTCTCACTAGAAAATACATATTTATCTTTCCCTTTTCATAACAATACTTTGGAAAAATTGATTGTAGAAATGCTTGTAGAGAATATTATGGAGAGTCTCAAGCATTCTGTCAATGTGCATCATTTGACCATGTTAACCACTGCTGAATTGTAATGCAAAACTGCATTTAAAATTGTCAGTTCAGAAAAAATTAAATAGTTTCCATTCCTTCTGTCTGTTGAGCATGAATCTTAAAATATTTTTTCCAAGCTACAAAAATACTAACTATAATAAGGATGTGTCAGATTTGCCCTTAACATTTGACATATATAGCTTATGGGACTTGCTGTATATAACAGCATCACCTTGGATATTCGTTTCCCACCTTGCTGTTACAAGAAATTATTGAGTCCTCCCATTGTTCCCTGTGATCATAACACACTTGTAGGCATCTGTGGTGTCACATTAGATGACCTGTTTCAGATTATGCCTGTAAGTATTACATTTTTTAAGAGGCAAAATTACTGACATAAAGCCTGATGTATTTATATTTAACGCTTGAGTTATGAACTGTTTGAAAATAGGGGTTTTTTTCAGCACAAGCTGATAAAGTCTCCTTTTCTTCTGATGAAAACAGAAAATCTCTGTGTTTTCTAGCATAGCATGCATTTTAAATATACAGCTTTTTCCCAGATATTTTCTGTATAAAACAATGCTTCTGGCAGATTGTTGCAAAGTGCATCACTTAGTTGTGTAGATTTACTGAAGAGTTTTTACTCATATTGTAGGAATTGGCGCATGGACTAAGTGAACTTCTATCCTATGAAGGCAATGTCGAAGAGGATTTTTACTCCACCTTTCAGGTCACTAAATGCACAACTATAAACGCTTCTCAGCCTCGTTCAGTGATTCTTCCCAGAGTTAGAATGGCAGTGGAGTGGCTTATTGCTGTGTGATTGCTGATGGTTTGGAGTATAACTGCACAGAGATCAGACCTTGCTCTCCAGGGGCAGCGCTGCCTGGGATCTCTGGCTGTACAGAGGTTGGCTCCGTGGTGAGACTCTGAGCTGCTGCTCCATGACAGCGTGGGTGGATCCCAGTGCTCACTGCCAGGGTCACTTGGCCAGCTGCTGGTGCCTTTCCAGCTCTTTGCTCTCCTTGACACCACCACCTTGCCATCAGTGACCTGGCTCGTGAAATTCATCTGGCTGCAAGACAATCCCTTTTTCTGTCTAATCCGGAAGACAGTCAAAGCTTACTTGGTTATTTTATGCATTTTGTCCAGGAAATCTCACTTCAGCAATAGTCTGTTCGAGTTTTTACAGTTTTGCCTGACCTGTGTGTTGTAACTGCTGTTTCAGTCAAGAAAGTCTTTTTTCAGTTACTCATTGTTTCAGAACACTAGTTAATGAAATTTCATATTGGTGGTACTTAGTTCCTAGGTGAACTACGGCAGAACAAATACCTTCTTAATTGTATTTGCTGTTCCTATACTGTTCTTTTGTATGAAAAACTCCATGGCTCCAGAGCCTGCAGATCATTTGATATGCCACTATTTAACAGGGTCGATTTTTATTCTTTGAATACTAATTTTCTGAGTAATTTGTTGAAAATTGTAATATTTAACTGGTAAAAACCTCACAACTCTCAGAATTGCAGCATGTGCTGAAGAGAGAGAGGAAATACATGACATAATGCAAGCTTTGTCATTTGTAGGTATATGAATTTATTTTCCGGTGCTGATCTTGACTCCTCTTTTTCTGCAGGTTTTTCAGGAAGAATTTGGTGTTATAAAATCTTACAACTTAAAGCCAAATGGAGATAAAATTCCAGTCACAAATCGGAATAGGAAAGGTACTTCAATGTATATTAACTACACGTACTTTGCAGATTTTAAGTTTGTCCTTTTTCTCCTTTCTATAAGCCTAGGTTTTCATGAACAAAGTGTCAAAATGAAATGGCTGTAGTTCTTTCTGGTATGCCTACCTTAATGGTATCTAAAATTAAATGCATTCATTTTTCGTAATTCACTACAATTTTAGAGAGCTGAACAAGTAATTGATTAAAATTATTATAAATGTAACAAAATAATTTTTTTTTTTAGAATATGTGCAGCTCTATGTTGATTTTCTTCTCAATAAATCGATCTACAAGCAATTTGCAGCTTTCTATTATGGATTTCATAGTGTCTGTGCTTCATATGCGTTACTGGTAAGAATAAAGTGAAACATAACTCTTCTATTTCAAGCATTTGACAATGACTTATCTAAATTAAACAAATTGCACTGGATGATTTTAAGGTTTGGATAGACTCTTGATTGATCAATAGACTTGATTAATCCAACATAAGTAGAAGAAATTAATCAGGTAATCAACTACTATCTGTAGTGTTTCATTGGAAAGAGGTAAAGCTCCAGAGGACAGGTTTATCACTGTGTATTCACAGACACTTCACAAGCTCTCCTGTGAATGTTTACAAGGTTTCTCTGTACTCCCTACATTTAGGAACTGCAGAACAACTGTGTCTGAGGGCTCCTGAGTGACTCCTCTGAAAACATCTATTGCTTTTTTGCAGGAAGAACACTCAGTGAAGTTGAGATTAAACATTCTTCTATTTTCAGTCCTGTTTGGCTGCTGAAATGACTTTTGTAATTTACAGCATCCCTTCTGCACTGAGAAAGAAGAAGCAGTTTCAATTTGCCAGGGATTTTCTAAATTCCAGTGAAATTGGTGACACCTTCCAGCAAAGTGAGGGGTGCCCAGCTGCAGGGAAGGTTCTGGAAGGACAATGTGAACCCATTCAAATGCAATGACATACTTCCATGCAACTTGATGAAGTGGTAGTAAATCAATTGGGTTCTGCAGGTGTAAGTTTAGTGGGTATTAAACATGGTTTATTATTATAATTATTCACTGTGCACAGCAGTGTGTACAACTAAGAGTCAAGTTCTGTCAGCCTCTGCTGCTCAGCTACCCCCACTAGGACTTGTCAGTGTGAATGAAGTGGAAGTTGAAACCAAAATTGACATCAAGACCCTCCCTCAGAATTCCATATGTACAAATGTAATTTTCTTCCTGACCCATTTGTA
This sequence comes from Mohoua ochrocephala, assembly GCA_013398855.1. Lineage (NCBI taxonomy): Eukaryota > Metazoa > Chordata > Aves > Passeriformes > Acanthizidae > Mohoua > Mohoua ochrocephala. The sequence continues at coordinate 48,867 of VZTA01025943.1, read as the reverse complement.
GTCTGATCAGATGACAGGCAAGTCAGTGTAATAATTTTAAGAATGATGAAGAAGTGAAGAACAAAATATGCTGAAATATTGTGTTATCCTGTTATATTGTGTGAAAGTAATTAACTTTCTACTATATATGGCAGTGAGAGATTCTTCAAAGTGCTGAGGGATTCATTTTCCTGTAATCAGTATGTATCCAAGTTAGAGACTTACATTGAATGATACTCTGTTAATTTTTCTATAATGACAAAATAAAAATTTAATCTTAATCTAGTAGCATAATTTCTCATCTTTTTTAAAAAATTAAACTTTTTTCCCTTGATTTATGGCAGCTGCTTCGTCCAGAGGAGGTTGAAATTCTTGTCTGTGGCAGTCCTGAACTGGATATGTCTGCTTTACAGAGAAGCACCCAGTATGAGGGCTACCAAAAAACTGATCTTACTATACGGTAGGCCTGGCTTTTTATTCTAATTACTGAGTTTAAAACATCATGGAATGTTAGACTTCTGGCAGTAATCTCCTCAAGGATAATCTGAGAATGACCGAAGTTTTAGAAACCTATTTCCAAATAAGACAATGACACTACTATTATCATAAGTAGGAAGAATTAGATCCTTAATGGTATGTGTTTCTGTGTTTTAAGGATACTGAATATCCTTAAAAGATTATGACCACATTGAAGTCGAGTAGTTTGAAAAGAAAAGCTCCAAATCCTGCATATGAAATCTCAGTATTTTTATTATCCAGTCTTCTAAAAATACCTTTTTTACCCAATTCTCTTTGATACTAAGGACATTTATCTTAGTGAGTAGAAGGCATTTATATTTTTATAGATAAGTGGATTGGGGCATCATTTGGCAAGGCATCATTCCAAAATTAATAAAACATTGTACTTGTCAATTCCTTGAGAATTTAGCCTTGTATTATTGGGGTACTACTGATGTCTTATATATTATATTAATTAAATTCTCAGTAAGTGATATTCATCATGTAGTACTTGTCATTTTGTTATCATCTTCATACTATTTTTTTACTATGTTGCATCTCTCAACATTTTCTTCTCCCTCTGCCCTGAGCACAGATACTTCTGGGATGTAGTACTTGGATTTTCTCTTGACCTTCAAAAGAAGCTGCTACATTTTGCTACAGGAAGTGATAGAGTACCTGTGGGAGGAATGGCTGATCTGAATTTCAAGATTTCAAAGAGTGAAACATCCACTAATTGGTAAGTAATGTTTTGGATTTTTAATTTTTTTTTCATTAACCTGTTTCCCAAGAGCCATTATTGAATATTGTGATATCTTCACATATCATCTTGAATATCTTTTTAAAGAAGAGCAAACGAATGTGCGAGGAAGAAACTGCATGGACTCCTTTAGTTTGCCTTCAAATATACCCATTTATTGATTGCATAGATTTAAAAATTGTTTTTCCAGTCAATGTTTACATTTGAGGACAGTAATTATTTATAGGGATTATTTACATGTTTTCAATTCAAATAAATTATTTATTTAATCATTCCTAACATGACAGCTGACCTAATGAAAATATACCTTGAACTACCGTCAATTTTTCTGAATTTGTCGAGTTTGATGGCATTTTTTATAGCAACCCCTGCAGTTGCAGAAAATGCTTGCATTCTCTCTTGATGGTCTAAATAAGAATTTCGATGTGTGGCTGTGAAGATGCAGCATTCCTTTAGGGCCTCTGGTGAGTGGCTGATAGAGAAGGTGCTCAGAAGATACAGGAACAAAGCAGTCTTGCAATTTCATTGTGATGATTAAATTGTTCATGCCGAGTTCATATGCTTCTGGTAGTGTTTCATTTTGTATAGAATTTACTTGAGACATACTTTCCAGTCAGTATTTTTCTTCTTAAGACTGGAGAAAGTCAGTTTAAGCAATTTGAAAGCTGTATAGAAAAACTTGCTGCTCTGAAGCTCACCGTGAAGCAGTAATTACTGGCTTTACCTAGATTTCTCAAACATTTAGAGTAATCACAATACTTAAATGGAACTATATTTTTCAAAGTCTGAATTTTGCTGGGTTTTCTGTGAAGAGCTGATCTAAATGCATAAACATAATAAATTTTGAGGTTGTTTTAAATTGAATTTATCTCATTACTGTGGTATTTCTAATGCTTTTCTCAATGAGCTAATAACTGGTTCCACTAACGTTAAGGGAACATGAAGATCAGATGAAAAATGAATAAAAATCAGTCAACATTGAATCACTCTTTATGTTCCTTCTGTAAATTGTTCTTTTTCTTAAAAATGAGAAAATGTGTTTTGAAATAGTGTGCTTTTTAAACTGCTGTAGGTCTATGTTTTGCAAGATAATTGTTGCTGTCAGACTGCCTGCACAGGCATGAATGCAGACACCATCATATTGGTCACACAATAGGATCAAAGAATGTAATAGCAATAAGAATTGTCAAATTAATAAAAGCTTCTCAACTTTCCAAATTCTGAAGCCATGACTCCAGTCCAATTAACAGACCTTTGCTGATCATTTAAAGGGCAGGGAGGGGAAAGTAACTTGGGATTCCAGATCTGGGGGTTCCACCCCCTTTTGAGAATGTTTGCCAATGATCAAAGGCCAAGTTGGTGCCATTCAAAAGACTGAGGGATTAAATGAAAAGAGACCTAGAGGGCTTTTGAGTCACATAATAAAATACGTGTGTGCAGATTTAATACATTTTTCAGTGTGTTTTCCAAATGTCAGGTTGAGCTTCAGCTCATTGTCTTTCTGCTGTCTCGCCCCCAAGTTATCAGCTGTAGGACAAGTCTATGTCCTCCACTATATCCATGTGTGTAATCCATGTCACTTGAGAATTTAAAGGGCAAGGAGTTCCTGTAGGTTTTTGTCACCTGTGGCTCATCAAGTTAAACTATTCTAGGGAGAAACGAAGTTTCCACTGTTTCAGTCAGGCATTCCTTAGCCCTACCTGCAGCATGTATATTCGAGCTCTCTCTCAGGAGAAACTTGGAACTGGAAGTGTTGGTATAGCTGAGACCAGAATTTGTGAACTGCTGTTCTTCCAGCATTTCAGCCAGTTCTTCAGAGCTCCCCACTTAGGTCTGTGAAGATGTGTTTTCCCAGGCTGCATTCTGTATCCTCACAGATACATAACTGTGGTTCTTCTAGGTGTGTCTGTACCTACTGCAGGACCCACCTTCCTTTTCCATGTTGTGGGTTCTGACTATACCCAGATTCTGTGTTTAGAGAAGTCATGTGGTAGTACCTGGAGTTTCCAAAATCTGGAAGGAAATGTTTCCAACTTGACAAAAAAATTTAAGATGGGGGAGGGAGTTGCAGGCAAACAAGCTCACCTTGGGTACCTACGACCAGCAGTGGTGTTACTTGCATTCAACAGAACTTAAACCAACATAAGGATAAATGTTCCTTTTATGGGATTTCTTATTTAAAAAATGTTTCACTGAAAATGTGTAGGCAATTGGCAGTGTTCTGGTTCTATTGCATTGTTATTAAATGTGTTTTGTTGGGTATTTTTAAAATTGTTTTAGGTTACCTGTGGCCCATACCTGCTTCAACCAGCTTTGTCTCCCTCCTTACAAGAACAAGAAGGAACTGAAGCAAAAGCTGATCATTGGAATTTCAAATGCAGAGGGGTTTGGTCTAGAATAAGATTAATTACTCCAAGAACAGCATTTTTATGTAGCATTCACTCTCTTCTGATTGTGCCTTTAAGCTTTTCATTGTTATGTCTCTTAATACTGTGCCAGTTTTATCTCATTTAGTTAATTTTTTTTAATTAGATATGAAGTGTATGTTTTTTCCTGAATGGCAATACATTTACTGCTTGCTTTGTCACAGAAAGTAGCTTTCTTTGTACAAAAAGCTTGTCTGTTTGATAAACAAAACCCAACTAAGACAATTCCCAAGTTTTAGGTTTTTCTTAATAGCACTTTATCATGAATCATAATTCATTTACATCAAGGTATCCCACTGGGAGATAATATAAAGAATATTTCTCTATTAGTTAATCCCAGTGGTAGATTGTTTTCAATTAACATTAATAATAGAAAAAATATAACATCAGCATGTAGCCATTTTTTTCACAAAGGCAAATAGGAATTTTAGTCTTTATAAAATGTATGTAGTTTTATTATTCTGGTTTTCCTTCTCAGTGAAACCAGCTGTCTAAGAAGTATGTAAATAACTGCCTGTGAAGAAATAGGGTTTTGATAGTGCCATTTACTGCTAAAAAATTATTTTTATGAATAAGAGGTTTTAGATGTTGTATATTCAGCTTTTACACTTGACTGTACAAGAGTGTTAAAAGGTATTTTTTCAGCTTGAGGGGATTCAAGTTCAAGCTACAGGTATTAAGGAACTCGTGTGTTCATTCTTAACAGCAAACTAGCCAGATCTACTGTAGCATTATAGTAAACAAAACTAGATATTTAAAATAAATTCCGCATCTGGTGAAATGCTTTAGGAAGAGGATTATATCCACAGCACATGGAAAACTGATATAGTGTATCATGGTATCATTTTTTGCAGCAACTTTGTTGAAAGTCTTAAATAAGCTGTGATAAAAGTGAATACAATAACATTGCAGAAAAATGTTTCAACTTTCATTAACTTGGAGACCAGCATTTAAAAACAACGTTTTGTGTTTTTCACTGCACAAACTACGTGAAAAGAATTCTTGGTACGTCTGCTCTGAGTTAGTAAATTAGCAGCTGGGGAAGAAATGGTTCTAAAATACTGAAATAATTGTAAGTCTGGGTTTTATTCATTAAATGGAAAGAATTTAGGAGCGTGCAGTATAGTATTTTTAAATATGAATAGCTACTGTGTGTTCTGTAGATTTTTCTTTCAGCTGAATAAGGCCCAGATCATTTGAGACACTTTGGCATCTAATTTGTCAGCTTTCCCCATTGACTTCTGCTGGGGCATGGATGCATAAATATCTTGTAGTGTCTGTTCTCAAATACTGTATTAGTCTTCTTTTCTCTCTCTGTATTATTTACATACAATCAACAGATACACAAATGACGAACAAATTAATCTGCCTAATTCATGCTTGCAAAGCTATTGTGGATATTCTTCAATAGCTAAGTGTAAATTTTATTTTTTTCTTTCTCCTAGAAAAGTTACTGGTGATTTTACTGTTTTATTAAGGCAGAGATAAATATTAGGATATTTTAGAATATTTGGCACTTTATTCATTGTGCTGTCCTTGAAACCAATGATAAAATTTCCATTGACTTTAGCCTGGAACTGTACTAGGTTACAAAGAGTGTTAAAAGCAGCGCTGAAAAATTCTGCATTTTTACATTGTACCTCCCAAATGGAGATTTTAAAATAAATTTTAACTTGCAGGATTTCAGGTGTTGAGAAATAAATTAGGCTTTCACTGTTGCACTGGATGAACGAGATAGCTGCAAGCAGCTGAATATGGATGTAAGAAAGAAACCTGGAAACAAATACCTACCCCTTGTCCTCTCTGTAAAATTGGTTTCATGAAAGGTTGGCTTATGAATAAATAGCTATACAGTTTATCTGAAAACATGGCAAATTAGCCAAAATATTTTTTTAAGGCTTAAACCCACTTTTAATAACTATTTATCTACTATTGTTAAAATAAAAGCTTTATCTTTTCTCATTTTCACTGAATTGCACTTTGCCTTCTGTTTAGTTTTATTTATTGGAGCTTTTTTTGAGATAATGTGTAATATTACCTCAGAATTCTAAAAATGCTATTGTATTTGCATCAGTTTTTAAATCAGATTGTCATTCAAAGACATTTTATATATTTCCTGATGTTGATAAATTAAATAGTAAATTTTGTATTTGTTAAATGAAAGCATTGCACTGTATTTATGAAATAAGCCTCTGATAATTTAAAAACTTTTATTCGATGATGTTTTGTTGTTCTTGTGTCTTGCCCTGTAACCCAGCAAATCTTTTTTTATCTCCATCATTGTTTTGTACTGTACAAAAGAAATCTGGTTTGTATAAACTTGTTCATTACTAAGTATCTATTTTTATGTATCAAAATTGTCCAGTCATTAAATCAAATATTTCAAATGCTGACCTCACTCGTATAATTTCAGATTTCCAAAACTGGTCATAATGGGTTTAAAATTATGATCAACTGCTCTGCTTTTGGTTTATTTTTCATTTGAAAAGTTTTCTTTACCATAACAGTTCTGCTAAAACATTGCATGGCTCACTGGAAAGAAACTAAGTTTCTACAACCAGACGTGCACCAAGACTTATATTTCATACTTATAGTCAAAATTACAGGTTTTCTGGTGCATCCCATGGTGTAATAATGCTGTAAAATAGCATGGATCCTCCTCTTGGATCCAACAACTGGGGTTGTTCCATGTGGAGAAAAGAAGGCTCTGGGGACGTGTCACTGCAGCCTTCCAGTACCTTAAGGGGGCTCGTAAAAAGGAGGGAGAGGGACTTTTTGTATGGGCAGATAGTGACAGGACAAGGAGAAATGGTTTTAAACGGAAAGGGGGCAGGTTTAGATGAGATGTTAGGAAGAATTTCTTTCTTCAGAGGATGGCGAAGCCCTGGCACAGGTTGTCCAGAGAAGCTGTGGATGCCCCATCCCTGGAAGTGTTCAAGGCCAGGCTGGATGGAGCCCTGAGGAACCTGATCTAGTGAATGGTGTCCCTGCCCATGGTGGGGGGATTGGAACTGCAAGATCTTCAAGGCCCCTTCCAACCCAAACTGTTCTATGATTCTGTGATTCTAATTTAATTTTCCTTATTTTTTTTACTACCTCAGTTGCAAGATTACTTGGAGGTGCAACAAGAGACAAAGCCACAAGCTGTTGTATGTTTTATCTTTCATTTTTTTCTGCCTAATTTTAACATCAAAATCAGGAAGGACAGGGAACAAGAACATTGTGCTTCCTCGTGGGCACAGGTCCTGATCACAGAACTGTTACCTTTGTACCACTGGAGTTACCCACAGGTGGCAGCAAAGATGAACATTGAAACAATTTAATTAGAGGTCAGACTTTCCTCTTAACTAACAGGAGATATTATAGATGCACATGATGAAGAAAAAAGTCATATCTTACAAATGCATATCACAAATAATTGCAGATTTGCAAAGTCAGGAAATATAAATTGGCTTTTAGCAAACAAATATGGAGAAAGGAGAAGCAGCTTCTTGGATCCAGTGCTGGGTTTTGGAAGTGTCTTCTCTTTCCATTAAGAGTTCCCTAATGTGTTTTTGGGACCAATGAAAGACTCTGCCAAAACTTCAGAGAGGAGATTGATTATTACTGATCTCTGACTAGTCAATAGCCTCAAGACTGATATTTGGAAAGAGGTTAGCAAGCCTGGTCCTGTTTCAGCTGGGGATCAGATGGCTGGCGCTGGGGCTTAAAATTGAAATGCAGTATTTCCTTTTGATTTTTTGGCCAAAAGTGGTGAGATTCCTTCTCTGCAGTTGTAGTTTGTGTTGGTACTGGTTGACTTGCTCCAGAAGCAAATGTTATACCCATTGTTAATCATCATAGCTGTGGTATTTAATATTCTTTCAGAACCCCTTCTTGAAAAAATTAAAATATCTTAAAGGTCCCTCAAAGCCTCTGTTTTCATGTTCTGACTGTCAGACAATAATGTGTTTTTCCTTCCAGAGCACCTAGTTCTCTTCCAATAAATTTGTTTGGGTCAAGTAACTTTTCAGTCTATTTCTAATTTATTTTTTTCTTCAGAGTCTCTACTGGTTGTAGGTGTTATTGAAGTTCCTTGCACTTTTAAATACTCATAGTGTATAAGAAAATAATAACAAGATGGCCTGGACTGACACAGCTGTTTCACTTGTGTTAGAAATGTTCTAATTAATAGTGAAGTAGGTTTGTTGTTAAATTAATGAGCAAAAATGGCCTCCAGTGATCTGCACCTTTCAAATTGTTAATTAAATTCTTCCTGAATTCTTTAAACCCCAGTGTCTTTATGTAAAATACAACAGGTCAAGGAAGATGGAGAGATTTCTTCTGATGATCTGGTGAAGTAGTTGCTCATTAGACTCTGGAAGGGTGGGACTTGTTCACAGAAGTTGGGCAAACTGAGTTCAGTTCTGGACTCTTCTGCAGTACTGGAGTTAAGTGATACCTGTCTGCATAATAACGGGATCTATCGATGAATGTCGTGTGTGTTTTGTGTTCTACTACAGCAAGGCTTCGTTACCATTTGCCTTTTTGACATCAATTTAATGATTTGGTACTTGTAGTGAATGATGAATAGACTTTTACTTTTTGGTGCAGTATTTTCTTCCCATGAGAGTCGTCCTAGATTCTGAGGATATATGGTGTTCAGGTTTAATTTCAGGGCTTCTTGTTTATTTTCTGCTTTAATCCTATAACATGGTTTCTTATTAACCAGGAGAGATGCATCTGTTCTCACAGAGTCGTTAGTTATCCTCACCAGGATCTCTGGCTGCTGCCATACTATGGATAACGACAATCCAGCCTCCCCTGGCATTACCAGAACAGAACTATTTGTAGCTATGTTATGCAATTCAAACCATCTTGTCAATGGGTGAGTTTACTCAGTGTACATTCAATCTCTGCTCTAGCAGAGAGCTAGAACATTAATTTCTTTTGCTATTTGTTTTGTGTCAGTAGCAGTCCTGTGGAAGTCAAGAACTGTGTTTTTCCCTCTGGAAAATCAATCCAGCGGGATATAAAGTAGCTAAAGCACAGTCATTTCTGAAAGCCATGGGGTTTGAACTCAAACATATGGGTCTTGGTTTTGGTTATCTTCTGGTGAATTTATGTAACCTCACACTCCTGATTTCCAAAGACTGTGGTGGCAGTATCTGTACTGCTTGGGGCTTTCAGTAGTTGGCCTTGATTAGTGGTAACGTGCCACATTGAGCAAAGAAGGCATCATTAATTTTGTCATCTTGCTTACCTGCTTTAAAGAGGGATCTTTTCCCAAATCTTTCTAGATCCCAAGATGGAGAAGTATCCTGCTCAGATACTTGAACACCCTGACAAAACATGTTTTGTGATATTAAATGCATAATATTAATTCTTTAACATATTTTAATATAAAAGTTATTTAATCATAGCAGATAAATGTGGTCTGTGTAAAATAGATGAGCACAGTTACAGAATAGAAGGAATTTACTTTTAGAGAGCTTTTTGATGGAATCGTTTTTTAGTTGGAGAAATCTAATTTTATTTCCTTAGCTGCTGAGGTTTAATTTTTCTAGGGTACAATATCTTAGAAAGTTTAAGAACTGAAATTATTTTCTTTAATTCAATAACTGTGTTAGATAAAGCTAAAATTTGAGTAGACTGTAATATTTTCCTACATGCATCACTGTGTAGTGCTTATTGCGTTGTTTAATTGTACTGCTATCAATAAAGTGTTCTTCATCACTTTTCTTTGGAAATTCCAACTCTTCTAGCAATTTTTACCACGAAAGAAAAGCTCTCCCAAGCACTGAAAGTAGTCAGTATTCATTCAAACTGAAAGTTTTGAAGTAATAACAGACATTTGTTCCTGTTGCATATAAACAAGCTCATTGCATTTTGGTTTGGGTGGTTTTGCTTTAGGATTCAGAATCCATTCAATATCATATTTCTGCATATTGGTTGAAATTAATTAAGCTGTTACATCAAATGGCACATTCTGGAAGGTGAAAATTCTTTCCAGTAGCTTGTGCTACTGGAAGTTACTGTAAATATGTGAAAAGGATTCCAAGTTAATAATTGTTTACATTGCTTTGTTAGTTGCCAGATAGGGGCTGAAATCTCCTGGGGTATTACAACCAAGCTGTGTTTGAACTACCAGGGGGATGTTTGCTTTCATCCTATTGATCATCTCCTAGCCCCTGCTGGCCCAGTTTCTACTGGTGATGGGTTTCACATCCTTACAGGGGATGTTTTAATGTATTTCTTACCCTGACAAGTTTAATACCCATTAATTCTTCATTTCAAAAAGGGCAGTCAATTTCTTCAACAGTCTATATAATGTTGGCCAAGAACTCTCTCAGGTACAGAACTAAAATCTCAATGAAATTAGTTTAGAAGACTGTTTTATTTTCCTATACAGGATTTTAAACGTTAAACACCATCCTATAATCAAAGGTGTTGAGGCAACATGAACAGCTGTGTGTGTCTTCTGTTCCTCATTCCCAGGTTGTTTCTGCATAAACTGCTGTAGTCATGTAACAAAAACGTGGGAAATGTGTTAGGAGTAAGTTTTAACGTGAAAGTGATAGTGTTGGAATTATTTTATCTCTTTGCTTACATCCACATGTGGTAGCTGTGGTTGTGTGTGGTTTTCACTTGTAACTGTTGGCAGTGGGTACACTGCAGCTGGCAATCTGAAGGTGTAATTGCTTGCATCATTTTTCACATCATTGCTCAAAAGAAAAAATGAGCTTTCTGTGTTTCTCTCCCCTGTCTTCAGGGCACCTTGATGCATCAAGGCTTTTCTATTTTATGGTGCAAAGGTATTCTCAGTTTATCTTTTGGCCTTGAATTTCATTCTCGGTTTGTTGCTGGCTTTATTAGTAGGGCTTATTAATTCTATATGACATAAGCATGGCTGCTATGCTTAATCATACATTCAGTTAGCATTTTCATACTTGTAGGTGTACTGGGAAGATGAAATTGCTACTTTCGTGCAGCACAACCAATCCTTGATTAATTTCTCCTGTCATTACTTATAGCAACAATCTGCATTCCTTGCATAGTTCTGCTGCCTTTCACCATGTTCAAGATCTACTGTCATTCATAATACAGTAGATATGTAATTGTGGAATGATAAAGAAATAGAAGCTTTCACTTTGAATTTCCCTAGATTATAAAATCATCCCTTTGGCTATTTGTGACCATTTTTTCTAGGGTTTTTTTTCTTCACTAGATATCAGGTTTTATTTTGTATTTTCTCAAGATACAGGGTAACTTAAGGGAATTTAACAGGCATTTTAGAACTGAGTTGTCACTTACACTCATGAATTATTTGGCTTGTCTGTCCTTATCCTAGCTACACGCAATGTCAATCCTCTATTTGCAGCACATTTTCATAAATTGAAGTGATTCTAATATTAAGGAAGAATTCCTAGATAGCTGCTGCAAAAGGATAATGACTTTTGTCTCCAGGGTGCAACTTCTAAATGTGTCCCTGCCTCTTAAGAGGAAAAAAGGCTGATTAAAAACAATGGTTCAAGGTGGTGGCAGGGGGAAGTGGAGAGAATTGCTGTGCTGCTTCTCTCATTTTTGAGGAGCTAGACAGAAGCTACATATTGAAGAAACCCTGGGACAAAAATCCCTGAGGGATAACACTGCGAGCTTCCAATCAGTCACTGGAACTCAATCTGCTCTTCCTTTTTGTTGCCACTAGCTTGCTATTTGAATTACCTTGGGGATGTTTACTTTTTTCCCTACTGATCTTGTCATAGCCCATGCTTACCTAACTTCTATTGGTGATGGATTTCTCATGCTTTGATTGTCAGAATTGAGCAATTGAGCTCCGCTTAGGAGGTGAGAAAGAAGCCAAGGCTTGTCTTGGACGTGGGATATGAAATCCCACCCTTTTCAACAATATGTAGGAAGCTAAAGAGTTTAAGAGTATCTCTCTCAAGTCTGTCTAGAGGGACCCCGTGCTGGTGGGAGACCTTGTTTGCTGAGCCAGCACAGAGGCTGCAGCAGGGCTTGGCAGTGCAGCCAGCCAGCTGCAGCCCTTCCCTTCAGCTCTGGATGCTTCCCAGTTTTTCGCTTTGAAGTCATTGCCACTTGTTTGTGTCACTCAGTCAATGAAGGCTGGATCCCAGCTGAAGCTCACTGGATATCTTGGCTCTGTATTCCGTTCATGATTTCTCAATCTTTTTCAAATGAGTTTTGCTAGAAATTGATAAGTGGAGGTGAGCAAATAAATTTGAAATGTAGGCTTGTTACCAAATTGATAGAATTAGTAGGTCAAATGCTAGTAATTTATTCTGAAGAAAATAATTATTAAAAAACCCCACAATCTGTCTGCCTTTTTTGGGTTTCACTTGCTCATGCTTTGTAGTATGTGGCCACAGAGATGTCCTGTAAAATACCCTAAAGCAAAACCCTGGAGTGCTAAATTTCTGCCGTTAGCATTCTTCCCTAATTAGGTGCATGTAGGTATCTCTGTGATTACTTCACTCAGTTTGAACCCCAGTTTCTTTTCAGGTTGAGGGTCAAAGGAGAAAACCAGGAAGCAGGAGCTGCTTGTGGTTTGGATGGATCAGATACTACTACCAAGTTGTCAGCCGGGTGGTTGGTGACTTTTCCTGGGTTTTTTAAATCAAGACGGTTTTGGAAATGTGCAACAGTGACATCATTGCTTCATCTGTCTCAATTATTGCAGATTAAAGACAAAACATCTGCGCCAAGCACCATCTTAGAGCTTTTTATTGGTAATAGCAAAGAATTTTTCACATAGCTTATCAAACCTAAAAGCGGTGATATAAAAAAAAATGGAAATTTATTGTTTAGATCAGAGCTTCATCACAATTATTGAATATTACTAGTCCAAAGCAATCAAATAAAGTAGTTTCATATTGTCATAACATATGGTACATGCTGGCATTATATGCCATTATAACTTGTAACACTGGGTAACAGCCTTTCCCATCTCCCTCACTCTTTTAGCATAGGCAGAATGTGAAGAGAGAACCACAGAAAATACCAAACCACATGTTGGCAACTTGCATATAAAGAAAATAGATTTGTTCATTTTTATGTATGAAAGGGCAGGCTTTTTGGATTTGTTTTGTTTCAGTGGTTTTATTGGTGGGGTTCCCAGACTGCCCACAAGCAGAGCATGGGCTGGCTATTGCTGAAGGAAATTTAAAACTGAGGTAACTCCAGGGTAATGTTCTACTTTGTAACTGCTCCTGACCTCCAGCATTACATGTAGCCGGCAGTTTAAGTGCTTAATTTCACTAATGACTTTTGTAGCAGAGGTGTCTGATTTTTGCAGGAAGATAAATACAGGTATATAAACAATACACATCAGAAATTACATTTTATAAATAGAGCATCCATAAAATACAGCTACAGGCTTTTGCATACTTGCAGCTATTCAAACCTATAGTAATTGTCTCTTGTGCATTCAGACCCTACGGGAGGTTTTCATTTGACCCACAGTTGATGATAAAATTTAATGGCTAATTTCGGCTGATGAGCTTTGTGGGGAGAAATACTTGATTTATGAAGTGAGGAAGGTGTCATGCTTTTCTGTCTGTCCCATTCAACACTCAGGTGGTCAGAGCATTTACCAGTGAGGGGGACAATTGGCATTCCAGTCTTCTGAAGGCAGGACTTGAATTTTTGTTGTCCATAGCCCTTGAGTTCCTAAATCTGCGGTTTGAATCAGGCAGAGGGAGGCTGGTCCTCTCCTCCTCCAGGTGAGCACACTGAGTCACTCAGAGAGAGCAGGGTTCTCCCACTGTCATGAGTGCTGCATGAGCCTTTAACTTCTGCACTTGCTCTTGTTAAACATCTCCAACTGGAATAAAGTCTTCATTTCTGCTTCAGTGGGAACCATGGCCTTCTACTTCCTCACCTCAGGAAAATAAAATAGCCCCCCCTGCACTTTTACTTTGATTTGTCTTGGGACCCCACCTGGAGTACTTTGTCCAGGTCTGAGACTCCCAACACAAGAAGAACACTGACCTGTTGGAGCGAGTCCAGAGAAGGGCCACCAGGTTGATCTCGAGTCTGGAGCACCTCTCCTATGAAAACAGGCTGAGAGAGTTGGGGCTGGTCACCCTGGAGAAGGGAAGGTGCCAGGAAGACCTTACAGCACCTTCCAGAACCTGAAGGGGCTGCAAGGGAGCTGGAGAGGAACCTTTGAAAAAGGTATAAAGTGGTAAGACAAGAGGAAATGACCTTAAGCTGAAAGAGGGAAGGTTAGATTAGATATTGAGGAGAAATTCTTTACTGTGAAGGTGGTAAGGCACTGGAACAGGATGCCCACAGAGGCTGTAGACTCCCCATCCCTGGAAATGTCCAAGACTGGGCTAAATGGGGTTATGAGTAACCTGGTCTAGTCTAAGGTGTCCCTGCCCATGGCAAAGGTTTGGGAACTAGATGATTTTTAAGGTCTTTTTCAACCCAAGCCATTCTATGATTGTTTGATTTGATAGCAATCTTTGTTTCCTGTAAATCTTATGGTTTGTTAGCTAAACCAAAATATTAATCATGCTCAGGAGTCATGCCTGAAACCTTCCCTCCTACTCACAAGGCAGGTGTGAACCATGGACAAAAGGGGCTGAGAATGGGAAAGCACTCTGGGAAGTGTGGTAAGTCTAACACCTAAATTACCATTCTTCTGCATGTCTCGGTGTGCAATTATCCTGAGCAATGGGCAAAAGTAACGAGCCAGAAATACCTTATTGGCTGAAAATACAGAGAATACTGTGAAAGCCATCATGGAAGATTGTCCAGTTATTACATAGCACTAACTTCTTTTTTTATTATTGAACTCTGAAAATTACATGTTTTATCTTAATATCAGCACTACAATCTTCGGGCTGCATTTAGCCTTGAAACCTTCATAAACCTTTGAACGAGCCTGGACTCTGAAGCACTGAAAGGCTTCTTTTCTCTTGAGTAACTGCCTTCTCTCTGGGGAGCACTGGTGCTGGTCAGGCTTTGAGCTCAATAGCCGCTGAGTGGAGCAGGCAGGGAACCTCTGGGTCCCACACTCATCTGTCCTTCACATCAGGGTGGGATTTATTTCCTCAGTTTATTTTCTTGTGTGAGAGAAAGAGACCTTATCACCAATTCTTACTGTTACTTTTTAATGTTCAAGTCCACATCCCACACTGGATAGTAATTCTGTGTGAACAAGAGAGATGTAAGGCATCCTAAATTTTCCAATTCTATAACATATGGAGATATTTGTAAATGTAATTTTTTGGTGGGTATTTGCAGGAGCCATACCAGCCAGTGAAAACCTATGAATGCTTTCTAGGCCATTTCTTCTGCAAAACTCTCTACTGGATTGCAGATAATTGAAGAAAGAAGAAGTTTAACTGGTTTTTGCAGATTCTGTTAGTGGAAAAATCTTTGCATTTCACCTGCTGGAGGAGAGCATGCCTATGGCACTTTGAAACTATTTCCATCACTGAAGAATAGACTATTTTGCACAAAGTCATGCTTGGGTTTGAACCCAACCTGGACTTCATGACTTTTGGTTCTCTCCTACTCATTAGCTGGGGTTTTTTTCCTACAGGTAAAAGAAATATAGAAAGTCTTGAAAAATACTATATTAAAAAATATGCATTTAGAGCCTCGATAAGACTTTGAATTTTTTATATGCTGAAAAATTCGAGCTGAAAATAATCCATTTTGATTACAAAGCTTCAAGCAGTTCTGCAGAGATAAGTGTTGAGAATACTGTGTCATTTGCATTATGGAGCATATTCTGTTAAAGTACTTATTCAAGCCCATGAAAATGTTCACTGATTTCAGAAGGCTTTGGATGAATCCCATGCTTGCCAACTTGTAAAAATGCTGTCATTACAGAACTCAAGTTTTGACTGTAGAATTTCAGTTTGACAACTTGATTGGCAAAGACTTTAATACAACTATATATATACTCGGTGGTTTACAAAATATGTTCCCCAAACTTACCAACTTCATTATTCTTTCCTTATTTATGGAAGTCATAACTTTGTGCATAGAATTGCAATCTGCACAATGAAAAGACATATTTCAATCTTTATTTTCTAATATTTCTCCCCTTTATCAAACTTGGATGTTTTGTTAAGGTTTATATAAAGCATAGAGTGCACCAAAACCACATAAAGCTGTTACCCCCTCCGTATATTCCTAAATTGCCATATAATTAAGTTACTTCTTATAATACCCTTGAAACACAAATACTTTCAGTTTTAATTGAGGAGGTGTTTGTTTTCAGGTAAATAGCATTCCTGTAGGTTTGCCCCTCTGCCTTGAAGTACTATTGAGCCAAATATTGAGCATATTTTTCAAGGAACCTCTCATTTTTTAATGAACTGATTTTTGTCAGGATAAAGAAAATAGATTGAAATGGACCTATAACTCTCCAGTCTGAGGGAGGGACCATAATCAGCTGCAGGAACACTCTGTTTCTGAATATATTATGAAGAAAAAAGAAAAACAGCATGAGCACTTCTGTGTCTGTTTCCCATGGGTATTTATGCAGCATATATTTAAACATTTTTCATGCATCCTATTCAGTTAAGAATTAATAGTACCATAAATTAGCTGCTCCAATTCTGTGTTTGGGCTTAACTGTGCCTACTCACATTCCTGTATAACTCCTCTGGCCCTAGATGAAATTCCCTGAGGTGAGTTTGACAATTCCCTTCCCTTCCAGGACTCTGCACCGCTGGTGTGCAGTTGCCCTGAGGATGTGGCTGCTGCAGGGGGTACAGACCTGGCACTGATCTGCAGGCAGTGCCTTCCTTACAAACACTCCCTTCCAAAACTGTGACCCCTTTTGAATGTTCAGTTGGGAATGATGGGGCTGAATGAATAAAGTAAATCATTGTCCAGAATGTTTAATCTTTGAGGTTTCTGCAGGTATGTGTTTGTATTGATGTCTCAACGTGGGCTTGTATAACTCATCACCTTTAACTTCATCAAAATCCTATTTTGGAAATGCTTCTAAGACAACAACAAAAAAAGACTACTTTTCCAGTCTAACTGTTCTTTTAATTTATTCTGAAATAGTTAGGTGTTTGTCCACTAATCACTTGATCTGTTGCTTTTTTTCCCTCTATTTCAATAGGAGATGAGGTGTTTGCCAGTTGTCCTCTAAACTTGTTGAAGAATTTTGACTCAGTCCAAGGCAAGAAATGCTGTTGATAGGGTGGCATGGAGTTCATGTGGAGGGCTTGCTGGAGTCATGCATATTGTCAGCACTAAGAGCCGTGATTCAGAGCATTAGCAGAAGGACATTTATTCAAACAAGCAGAGCCATCCTCCATCCTAAAGGTACAGGTTCACACTAGGCAACAATCTGCCCCTAAGGCTTTACCTCCACATAAATCCTCACTTCAGTGTGATGGAGTGTTTGCTCAAAAGAGTGTTGACAGTTTCAGATGTAAAAAAAAAAAAAAATCTGTTCTTGAAAACCCCTGAAAGTATTTCCTCTGCAGAAACATACCCACTCTTGCATTACAAATTTTTCAACCATTGTTCAGTGTTTTCTTTATCTAATTCCGAATCACCACCTAATATCCTCTACCTTTTAAATATAATAATGCATTCTTGAAGCACAGTAGAGCTTCCACTTAATGCTGGGATTTGTGCATTGTGGACATCAGACTACTTACAGTAGAGTAACCTGGTGTCTGGCACTCACTCTCTAAAGCTGGGTTTGTGGGCTCTAGCCCTGCCAGTGCTCTGGTTCATCAGCAGGAGCTTTCTCCTGGCAGAGGGCTGTGCCTTCAGTCCCAGCCCCACAGTTTCATAAAAGTGTTCAAATGGAACAATAATTTAATTTACCTTTATTTAACTTAGCTTTGTTAATGGTGAGCTCTCTCTCATTCAAGAGTGAAATTGCTGATTTTGAGAAAGAGATAATTTCCCTTGTTTGTGCCCTTTCAAGTCTTCTGGTAACAATCCTTGGGGGAGGGGACTGAGGTGACCCAACATTGCTGCTCCAGGATGGAGCCAAAGCCTGTTTGTGAGCTGGACTGGATTTGCAGCTGAACGAACAATTTCTTGTGCCAAGGCTATCAGCCTGCCCTCTCAGTAACAAGGCTCTGGGAGCAGCGTGTTAACGTGACTTGGCAATCACAGGCATGCTTCAGGCAAGCAAAAGCGCTATTTCAGACGATTCTTGAAGCACCTTTCCAACACTCTCACTGTCATGTCTCATTGCAGGCACTTCTCTTAAAAGTTAGCACAGCAGCTTGCAAAGAGATGGGGAATGAAGTGAAAGAAGCCAGAGTTTATGTTCTTTTTACCTAAAATTTCTGACTTTGTGAATTTAGGTTTGCATTAGCCCTTGTCTGTGACAGCAGCTGCCCCTGAGCCTCCATGAGCAAAGCGTGTTTGGCTGAGCCCACTCCCCAAGGATCACACACTTCCTTCTGCTGTAGTCAGACTTCTGAGAATGAACAGATAGATGAAAAGGGAAATGGCAGACAAGGTAAAGTACCCTTTTATTCCCCTGTGCATTCCCTGTGTTGTTACCAGCTCAGTAAGACAATGAGTGATGAGGGGATTCAGAAGATTACAAAAGCCAACTCATCTTTCAGGTGCCAGGAGGAAAAAAAACAAACCAAAAAATCCAAACTACCAAATGGAAATGGTTCATCTGCCACATGAGCCATAGCACATCACAGGAGCTTGCTGACCCCTCTGGTGCCAGTTTGCTGCTGAGGACACAGCGTCAGCATCTTGAGCGGCCGGTGGCAAGAGGCAGCATCTCATGCAAATTATAAGGCCATGGATACAACAATAACTGTGCAAGGATTTCAGTATCAAGGCCCGTCCTGTTTCCCTAAGGCTGGTCATCTTGCTAAATCTGATCTGAAAGCTATGTATCTGTGGGTAAATTATCCTTTCCTAAGCCCTTTTCCAACCTCTGCAAGCTTTCTGCAAAACCAGATGGGGATTTAACCACTGTTCTGCTTTTTCAAGCTTGCCTCAGGATTAGTATTATAAAAACCAAATAGGAAAGTAATGAAAGTACATCTTCTTGGCAAGACACCTCTCTGGGGAATAGTCAGCTAATGCCGAGATTAAATTCAAAGCTGATACATGCATGATAAGTCTGGATAATACAATTTACAAAATTATATCATATTTTAAACTCAGGCTCTGATACATTTTGTGTGTCTGCCTTCTCTGGGAGATGAGTCTCTTGTGAACCACTGAGGTGCCAAAGTCCTTCTTTCCAGCAGCTGGGCACTGTACGTGGTTATGCCAACCTAGCAGGCTATTAAATTCCCACCCAGGAGCAGCAGACTGTTACATCCACTGGTATATTGGGACTGGCAATTGCTTAATAATGACTCTAATACTTTCATCACAGCTGGCATTCTATGAATAAAGATGGAAATCTAGCTCTGAATGTAACTCATTTCCTGCTATGAGGCATAAATATGTTTGTGGGAACTTAGATGACAATGTGCATTCCCCTTACAGGTGTGTTTAATGGGTAACCACTAAAGATACAAAGGTAATTATCTTTCCTGTCTTGCAGTACTTCACTGAAGTGCATTTGCAAGGTAGCAAAAGAATGTTTCATAAAAATGTTCAGTTAGAACAATAATAATGAATGTTAAAGGTGAACTCTTATTCAAATATGAAATTGCTGATTTGCAGAAGAAATAATTTCTCTGGAAATCTTTATGTAGGGTCCAAATGATAATGTATTGCTTTATAAGTGGACTTTTCAAGCTTGCTGCAGAAATCTCTAGCAGGAATACAGGTTTAGATGAAAAGAACAAGTAATAATTCCTGATAAAATTCTGTAGACGTCACATTATAATTTCTGTGGGACTCAATCTATAAAACTCAGGCTTCATTTTTTTTATTCTGTGAGATTTTTCCATAAAGTAGTTACCGTTTTTAGGTTTCTTTTGATATTTTTCCTGTTATTTTTTTCTTCTCACAGACAGTCATACACGTCGGAGAGTTAAGTGCAAGTGATTTGATGGAAAATGAAGGGGTTTTGTGATGAAGGAACTGGCCTGAAGCTCCAGAGATCTGGAAAGGGCTTTTGCTCAGAGCACCTGGCTCTGTATCAGGGCTTTTGTGTGACCCAAGCAGGCAGCAGCTGGCACCCAGGTGCAGCCCTGCAGGGCATGGGTAGCAGACAAGACATAGTGGACACGGAGCCTGGCTCTGGGAAGAGTTTGGTGGCTCCACACTATTCCTCCCTGCCAGCCAGGACGTGCAGGAGCAGTCCTGGTCAAGCCTGGCGGCACCAAGCAGTTCCTGGTGTAACCACAGCTGATGTTCTCCTGGGTTTAGGCAGCCTCATCAGCATCCCACCGACCTGCCCAGCTCCTCCTTATCTGGTGAGCAGACCCTGAGCTCCTGGGGCAGGTGTCACCTCCACTGTCTGCAGCCTGCACACAGCAGCACCCACCCACCTTTGGTAGAGCACGTCCCTTTCCCAGGAACTCATCCCAACCACAGCAATATTCCACTCACTCTCTGTAGCTTTTTCCAGGGCTCCAGTGATGCTCTTCCCATCTCAACGCAGCTCCCAGGCAACTCCTCCAGATAACGCCTATGTAAATGGAGGCAGCCACAGCCCTCTCTCTGATAAGGTAACTGTGATTATTTTGCTTTTGAGTTTAGTACAGCCAACTTGCTCCCTGAGCTGCACAGCTTGTGTGTGATGTGACTTTTGCAAACATTGGTGTGCTTTGTTACTGCTCTGGTTTGAAAACAAATAGCCTTTACCTGGGAATTAGGGTATGTTGTCAATTTTCTCAAATGAGACTACAACAATATTGGTAAATATTGACTCTACAGTATAGATAATCTCCCTAGGCTTCAGTTCTTCCCTGTGAAAAAGTGACAGCAATACAGGGTTTTATAAAAGCTCCTGATACTGAAGGATAGCAGACAGTGGCTGCCTTGTTGCTTGGTGACTGCTCAGGTAACCTCACCAGAACTAAACTTCCCCAAAAACATTACCTCTGGATGGAGGTTACTATTTTTTTCAAGAATGTCTATGTATCTGAAAGGAATAATAATACACTGAGTAGAATTAAGATAATGCTGAACTTAGAACAAACATGGCTGAGATTTCAGCTGGGGTGAGACTGTCTTGATGCCAGAATAAACACACTCTAGTTTTACTTTGGCCTTCCTTTGGAAAAACTAGCTGCACACACATAGCTGCCAGCTTCTGTTGGCTGAGTTGACACATTTCTTACAAATACAGATTTAACTCAGCCAGTGATTACAACAGACTTTCTTTGCCTTTATATGGTTGTTTCATGTTTCTCTGCATCTAGCTCAGCCTACTCCCAATTGCGTTGTCACAGCCTAAGAAACAAACTTTGTGTTTCTGGGCATCCTTTGCGATTTCTTGTGTGGCACTGATGCTTTCATGCTTAAGGGCTGCTAAACCCACAACTTCTAGTCAGTTGTTGAAAGCTGATGGCATCAATAAAGAATGATGCTGATAAGTATTAGAGCAGCCCACCTTCCCTCACAAGAAATATGTTGTTCTTGATCACTTTCCCCCCAAGATCCATATTCAGATTCTTAAAAAGTATTCCTAAATAAGCATCAGACTTCATTTATGCATGGAATAATTATTTACTGAAATCTGTACCATATTTAAGCAGAAGGGTGTTCACATTTCCAAAGAAAGTTTTCCCCAGGACAATAGTCTCCAGGACTATTAGCATTGCATTGGCAGAGTAAGTCTGGAAGCTGGGGCACACATCCCTGTGCCAATGACTTCTAGTTTGTACAGTAAGAAAGTGCAGCCTGTCTCTATGGTTGTTTTTTGCTACAAACCAGCAGTATCTCAGGACTGTTTTGTTTCTTCATGGGAAGCTTTGCAGAGGGCAAATAGGATAATGTCCTGAGTAGGTGATGATAATAATAATAATACCACAAACTTGCAGCCAGCCTCAACTTCTGTTATTCCTGGGTCAAAGCAAGGTGCTGGGGTGCCAGAGTGCTCTTCTGGTTCCTTTCTACCAAGTTGCCTTTTGTCTGCCACCACTTCCTTACCACAATAGGTCCTCCTGCTCTTCAGCAACTGGTGAGGTGCAGTCAGGTCTGCACTGTTTGGCATCCCACTTGCTGTGGCCCTGGCACAGCTGCTAGGAACATTGACACCCTGAAATTCCTTCTTTGTAGTGACAAAATTCCCTAAGGAGGGTTTAACAGAACCAGAAAACAATGCTGGAAAAGGCAGCAAAGGGCAGGCAGTGCCAGGAATGTTTGGGGGAAAAAAACCCCAGAAGCTGCTTCAAAAGGAAAAAGCTGTGGCCAGGAAAGAAAGAGTCCATCCCTGCTTAGCCAGGAGCTCACCTGGACTTTCTGTATTGATAGTTTGCACCAGATTTCTATGCTTTCCATACCCTTGGTGATGAGGGGAAAGACAGAGAGACTTTGTGAACCAGAAGCAATGTGCAAGCAGGTTGCCTCAGCCCCAAATCAGAGGGAGCTGCTGAAAGTGAGGGCATTTTGATACCAAAGGTATGGCATAGGTACTCCCAGCTGGATTTTCTTTGTCTGAAATGGCCGAACATTTGCCTTAGCTCTGTGCTTTCCTTTCTTTCAGCAATACACATTTACATCACAATAAATATACAAAACAGTTTGTTTAGAGAACATAAACCTTATCAACGTTTCATCTTTTCAACACATTCAATTATTCCCAGTCAGAGCTACATTAACCCACTACTGGAATATGACACTGTAATTTCTAGCCATACTGATTATGCAGAATGAGGATTTTGGCCACTGAAACAAAACCACTTCGTACAGCTTTCCTATTCCTAACACTTCAGGAAGAATTGAGTAAGGAGCTTGCTTTCAGATGGCAAACACTTCAGCAGCAGCACTAACAGCTCCAATCAAATTCAGAGTCGAGAGAGAGATTCTGACCGGAGCCCTTCAAACTTCAGGGCTGCACGGAAGGTCTGCACTTGGAAGAGCAGTATCACTCTTAGTGTCTGTGGTTTGTGTTTGTGGTGGTGTGGACCCTCTCTGTGTCTGAGTTCATATCACAGCTGTGTAGCTCCAGGGTAGAAATGTTCATTGCTTAAACGTAATTGAAAATTTACTCTTTAGTGTAACTACCCAGAGTTGGCTTTGGTTCCAGTGTCGGTGGATGAGAGCTGGGTGGTTGCATCACGTGAACGGGGTTGACTGCAACGCCAGGCAGCACTTTGGCTGTTTGCAGGGGAGTTTGTGCTTTCCGTATCCAGAAAGTGAATCTATTGGTCCACATACCACCTTTCTGGAAAACTCTAGCATCTTACCTCATTGCAAAATAATTCTAATCTATCAGCTGGGAGGATTGTATATTTTCCTACACTTGCTATGAATGTTTTAAGCAACACACAAATATTTTTCCTAAACAAAATCTGTTCCCTTTTTTTTTTTACTGTTCTTAGATTGAAAAAAACTTAAAATATTCTTAGGGAACTGAAATGACAACAGGACTGCCTGTCAGATAATGAGTCCCAAGGTATTTCCATATTTAAAGTTAGTAGATATGAAGACAGAATGCTACTGTGATTCAATTTTTCGGCAATATTGCTTCTAAAGAAGTTTAAAAACTTGCTTAGAGGCCAGTTGAAAAGCTTGCTTGGGGAGGCAGGAGAGGAAGGGAAAGCCTCTAGTTCATTACATGGTTTTAGTTCATTAAACTGCAGAGTATTTACATTTTTGTTTGCTAAATGCAGAAACAACGTATCTCTTTTAGCTGAGAGCCAAATCCAGGAAAGTGTGTTGAAATACAAAAAGCACAGAGCCAAGAATTGGCTTATTGTGCTGCAGCAGAGCTGTCCTGTGTGTTTATGGAAGATATTAGTGGGAGAATGTGTTCTAAAATATATTAAGAAAAAGAAGGTTCTCACATTTGAGAACCATTTCATGTGGTTCATATACGGCACAGGATTTTGTCAGGAGTTGTATTTCTCCTATAACCAGAGAAGTCATCTCTGCTTTCTGCTGCAGAGGTCACAACAAAAGCTTGCAGCTTTATTACCACCTCCTTACATGCCTACATTAGTTCTGTAAGTGTCATATCCTAAAATCCAAGTTTACACATGCTTCTGAAGCAGGCAGATGGAATCGAAGCACTGTGTATGTGCTAACACAGTTTGGTGGTGGCTGTTAGTTTTACTGGAAGCAGAGGTTCTTCATTCTGCTGGAAGTTTGCTCCATGGCATCTCCAACACAGAGTCTGAAATTTGCTGCAGGGCTTCAGAGATCCCTGTGACATGTTGGTGATGCCTAGGGACCCTGTGCCTGAGCCAGACGAGTTCATCCTCCCAGTCCTGGGAATAAAGTCAGCACCCAATTATAAAAAATAAACAAACACAAAGTTGAGCCAGTGACACTTATCTCCAGCCTCTAAAACCATAGAAGAGCTTTCACTGCTGACTTTCTTTTGAATTAATGATAATGGGATTTAAAGGTGATAGTACTTTGCTAATAGGATAGCAGGAGCGATCTGTGTCATACACAAAGTGTATGGGTGGGGTGAATACTGACATCCACAGTGGCAACAAGTAACCTCAAAATACTGGCATTAAAGAGAAATTGTCAGGGGGGTTATTTTTTGAAAGGACCATCTGAGGTGGTGTTTTTGAAAAAACAAAGCCCAAGGCAATGGTGACGTGCCTCAGGGTTATCCAAAGTGGGTCAGGATGGGGATGGGGAGGAACCACGCAGGGCACACAAGAAAACTGCCAAGAGCCAGGACCTTGCTCCTCTTCCTGAAGCAGGAGGATCAGCCTTCAGAAGTTTAGGAAATCCTGCCACAAATGAAGATAAATGGTTATACTGAGATTCCAGACAAAGCCTTCTCAAATCTGCATATTGGAAGAAACTACACTGAGAAAAATGGACCAATGCCTCAGACCTAGTGTTTCCCTTCACCTTCCCAGATGCGAAGAAAGGTACTTAGAGTGCACATTCAGGCTCCCACTTGTCAAAGTACTACCTAAACAAGACTTTTGAAGCTCCGTGTGGACTAAAATTCTCTGTTGCACAGTTGTAGCTGTCCACATCTGGGCTCTGTGGTACTTTCAGCATAAGCTGCATACTAAAAAATGGTACTGCTGTACTGGGGAAAGGAAGGAGATGAGGGAAGGAGAATACCAGTGCCTTTACATCCCAGCTCCAGCAAGCAAATCTAACTTTTTGCAAACAACCTTAATTGCTTTAAATTCATCTTAGGAGAGCTGAGGCAGAGATCTGATTTTGGCAGCACATGCAGAGCAAATGGGAAAAGACTCTGCTGTCGATTGTTCAGTCCCATCATGAAGTGTCCAAATCAGCCCATCAGATATTTATTAATTAGCTTCACTATAGAGTAAATACCTTCAGTAAAACATAAAAAGTGCTTTGGCAATCCCATTTTAGGTCTAATCTAGACTGATCATTAGAGTAAACTTTCATTGAAATTTTGTGGGGGTTTTGTTGATGGTTTTTGCGGGTTTTTTAACTTGAGAGGTGCTCAGAGAGGACAGAATTGTTTAGTGAATTGGATCCAAGAGCCATTTCATCATGCTCAAGGCAGATGTTATCAGGAAGGATCATTTGTATTGGCAGTCCTTCAAAGGTTACCCTCCAACCATGCTCAAATCAGGTGAGTCCCACAGAGAACTCCTACTTGATTCTGGCCATGGCTTCGGAGTCTGCAGCCACACAAGCTAGAAGAGAACTGTTAAATTTTAACAGACATTACAGTTTCTGTCTGCTCTATTGAACTGAGGTAACCTCTGATTGGTAAATACATATTTTTAGACATCTGCACGTTAGTAAACACATGGAGGCTGATCAAAAACGTTCATCTTCCCTGGGGCTTAAATGCAACTTTTTTAGTAAAAAATTTGAATGGTTTGATCTTTAATGGATTGTAAGATTCTAGAGCATTTAAAAAATCAGCAAATGTTATAAGTTAACAATTCTTTTTCTTTTTCATCTCCTCTCCTCTCCTCTCCCTGGAGGAATGAAAAATTTTAAGAAACACCAGCAACAATTATTTTGTACAAGTTGTGAGGTACTCTTTGAACTCTGTGCTGGGCAGGTGACCCACTGTTCAGCAGCCCAGGAAACTGGTACAGACTCTGCCAGTCATCAGATTCAGATTAAAAAAGAAATGGCAGTGCTTATTTGCACTTCTTTTACAGAATGAACTCTGCGGGTGAATCACATAAACAAAGCACCAGTCCCAGCAAATAATGTTGGTATTTAATTTACTCACAGTGGGTATTTAGAAATTTGCTCATGTGAGAGAGCGAGCTGTGCCCTTTCTGCACTCTTGCATCAGGGCCGCTGCTGCCTCTCCAGTTACTTTTTCTTGGAAGCTGGGGAGTGTAGGGGTGGGGAGGAGGGGGGTCTGGGACTCAATACAATTGTAACCACGAGAAATGCTCTGTATATTTCTCTCTGTGTGTGTGTGTGTGTGTGTGTGTGTGGTGTCTTTGTTTGGTTTTCTGTTAAAGACAGTTGAGTTGAAGGGTAGAGGGAAAGGCTGGTGAGATGCCTTGGGCATTTCTGAGCCCTGATTCTCGCAGATTCCAAGGTCTGTTCCAGAGTGCTCCAAGGCATTGGCAACGCACAGCTTTGCCTCTGTGGGGGGGTGGATCTGCCCTGCAGTCCCCTCTCATGGGCAGGTCTCTGGCCACCTTGATTGGGGTGAAAAGATGGAATCACATAGATTAAAAATGACATCTTCTCCATCTCTAGAAAGGAATAACGTACCAGAGGGAGCAAGATCTTTTTTACTCTTTTCTCATGAGGGAGGCCTCAGCTTAGAGATTCTGCTTATAGGAAAGAAAGGTCAAACATACTTGGTGGTTTTAGCCAACTTACTTTTATTTCTTTTCTTTTTGAAAAGATTTAGCACTTATTTAATATGGCTCTGTAAAGCTGAGAATCCTCTTTCCCTGATACCTCCAATCTTCCTTCCTGAGCATCAATTTTCTGAAACCCATCACTTTGTCTAGCCTGTCACTGACTGAACATTAGTTATTCTGAAAATGCCCTCTTTGTGTCTGAAGGGATTTGGTCTGGCTGCCTGACAGAAGGCTGTGGAAAACAGCCCCCAGCTCTCTCTTGGTCTGTCTCACGCCAGCATGGAGCCCAGGCTGTCACTACGCAGCCATCCCACAGAAGATGCTGACAAGCTGTACCACCTTCACTTCTGGAAATGGCCACAGTCAAAGGGAGGGATGGGAAGGATATCCTGCTTTTCATAGAAGCTGGACGTGCAGCAAAATGGGTGCTGTAACTTGAACGTTCGCAGCACACTATGGCTGGACAAAGAGGCTGCACAGACCCAATCAGCGTGGTATCTGCAAGATAAATATTTGAACTGAAGCGGGCTCTTAAGGCACTCTGCTCATGTGCCACACACTACATGCACTGGCAGCTGTCCCAGTGACACAGTGAGCTAGAAATTGTGCTGCTCAGGTGCACGTGCTGCCCTGTTCTGAGCTAGCTTGAAATACAAAAGGTCTTTGTGAGCTCCGGTTCCGTGCCCATGACGCTTGATCATGCTCTGTACTCAGAAGGAAGTAGACACGTTTTCCACAAATTTACAAGTATTACCGAAGTTGGGCATCATGGTTACAGCTGTACTTTGGGAGATTTCTTCTTAAAAACTTTTTAAAACCACAGCCTAAGAGATACAGCAGTACTTTCTCCCTACGAAGACCGATCCTGCAGGGCAGCCCAGGGAAAAATATTGCTTTTACAGGGCTCTCTTGTGCTTTATTTTCTTTTTCAAAGGTGTTTTTATTTCTTTAAAAATAAATTTATGGTGTTCAAAAAGCATATCCACTGGTCTTCTCACTGTAGGATTTTTCTACATGGTGACAATGCTATGCAAAAAAAATATATTTTGCATTTTTTCAATTTTCTGAGGCCAAAAGAATGTAATGAAAATCATGAGCTCGAAGATGCACCAAGATATTTAAATTCACTGGGATATAGATTGCATTCAGGAATGTGTTTCTATGAAGTATAAGAATATATTTTATATAGAATGGACCATTAACTAAAAGACCCTCTTTCAGTTTAAAGCCATTGCCCCTTGTCCCATCATTATATTCAGAACAAAGTCTAATTTGATTTTAAAGTTGATATTGACAGAATGTCCACAATAGTCCTTAGCAAATTGCTCCAGCAAATCAGATGGTCAAAACTTTGCAGTTTACTGAAAGCATTTATTATCAGCTCCTATTTCTTGAATCTTGTCCCATGGATAAGTTCCTGGTCCTTCTATTCTCATATTTCTGATCTTCATGTAGGTACTGAGGAATTACAAGAGGCGGATGTTGGCAGGGACCTCTGGAAGTTGTCAAGTCCAAGTCCTCTGCTCGGAGCAGCTGCAGCCGGGGCTGGCATCCAGGGCTCTGCCTGGTCCAGCTTTGAATATCTTCGAGGGTGGATACTCCAAAATCTCTCTGGGTAACCTGTCCCAGAGTTTCACTCCCCCCCCAGTGAAAAAGTGTTCTCTTGTGTTTAAGGGGAATTTCCTGTGTTTCAGGTTTTGCCCATTGCCTCTGGTCCTGTCACAGTCCTGCCACTGTAGAGAAGAGTCTGGCTCATTCTTCTTTACCTCTCACCACAACTATCAGGTATTTATCAGCAATAATACAATGTTCAGTTAATTATTCCCTGTGATCTCAAATTCTTTTTAGAATCCATTTCTGTCCCTTTCAATGACTACTGCCTGGATTCTTCCATTTTGGACAAATTCATCCCCATTTGCAAAAGTACATTAATCATTCATCTCGTCAGCTCATGCAGATTGAATTGTAGCAGTGAGTTGTCCTCTTTGCAGTTTGCCAGTTTTCCATCTTCCTGGTAAATTGTCACAAATTAATTTAAATTTTTTCTGTGTTTGAGATTTGCTGAAGTGGAGGACCACAGCAAACTTGCTTAATTCTTGCTCTGAAATTCATGTTCCTAGCTGTGTAACAAGGGAGAAGAGTGGGAATGGAAAAAGGCAGAGGAAGAAGGGACACTGTTTGGATGACTGAATTTGGTGAGGGACTTGGAAGTTCATAATAATTTTCAGTCTTTTTTTGTTCTTATTTGGTGATTTTATACGAGGAGCAGAGTTTACTTGCAAGATCTGGCAATGAGATGGTTACAATTTATTAATACAGCTTTGTTATTCAAAAGAGAGATTAAGATAGAAATGAATTGACAGTCTACCCACAGTTGCACTTTACAATTCATAATGCAGTACACGAACAGGAACAGTCTATTCTGTAAACTCGCTCAGGTTGCACGGATCTATAGATCCAGAATAGGCAGGCCAGTGACTCAAGGAAATCCTGCTGAAAGATGCTGTAGTCATGGCTCACAAAAGCCCACTGAAGTCACGACCAGTGGGGATGAGTCACGTCAGTGTGAGCGCCATGCCCCTCATCATGCACCAGGCTTTTTTCTGCTTGCTTTCCTCTTAGTGGGAACTTGAAAAATGCCTCACCCCCCAGGAAGACTGGTAACTGCTAATATGCAACCTCAGATTGTTGAACTCAGCCTGAACCCAGTTTATTTTTATTTCTGCAGAGAGGACATGAATTATCCTTCTGACACCAGATCTGAGTAAGCAGATGCACTCCGTGTGATCACACGTGTTCGATTGCAGAAAGCAGCAGCTCCAGCACTTCCTCCCAGCACTCTGTTCCTATATATATATTCCTGTGTGGCATGGATAGGTTTGCACGGGCACGTGGGAAAAGGATTGCATGCCCTGGGGAAGAGCGTGCAGGAAGGAATTCTTCTCAGGCAGCAGAGCGCCCACAGCTCACAGCTGAGAACGACCCTCCATTGATTAGCCACCACTGTGGCACTATTTACAGTGGGTTTCTCTGTTGCCTCTGTTTCTCTCGTAAGAAACAAAACTGTGTATTTACCACAGAAATTGTCAGGAGCTATATTAAACAAAAACACACTTTAGAAAAATCACTTATTTTAGAATGATCATAAATATTTATACCAGACAGACCATAAACAGCACCTTGGAGACCATGCTCTGTTTATAAAAATCTCTCCTAATTTAGAAAATGTTGAATTGATAGACTGAGACAGCCATAACCAACAAATGCCTGTTTGAGAAAACTGCTCTACAGTCTCCTGTGACTGAAATTTCGTCATTCGTACAGTATTCAGCTTTTGTTTCTGATTAAAACTACTTATTTGAGTTACATGCCATATTTTTCTATAACACTCTATTCGTTGTGAGTTTTCACATTAGAAAGTTTGCTCCTTCAGGCCCAGAGGTCATAGCTGGCAGCAAACAGGCTGCTCCTTCAGCCCTGCTCCCAGTCGTGCAGAGGGTTTCTGCCCAAGGCCGGGAGTCCCTCGGTGGGCGCAGGGCTCCAGGCTGCAAGCTCTGGGCACCAGGGACCACCCAGGGCTGGAGGGTGAGCACACTGCAGCTCCATCCTCCTGAGCTGCTGCTGCTGCAGCACAAACCAGGTTATTCATTTACAGCAGCCAAGAAAGTACTGGGATGGTTCAAAAGCACTGCTGTAACCAAAACCGTTGGTCTGCTGAAAACTGAACCCAGCTAAGAAAGAGCCTGGTTTGCAGCTCTGTTTTACAGTGTCCTGCTCCTGTCACTGACTGGTCCCACGGGTCCAGTAGAAGGCAGGAAACATAAAGGCAACGGAGGGATGGCAGGGCAAATGCACCTTACAACTGGATTGATTCAGAGTTGTTGGGAAATCATCATGCTAGAAATGATTTCTCTAAGTGTTTCTAAACTTTAATCTTGGTCTCGGGCCACGTAAATCTCATTATCTGCCCAGAACAGACGATTATCTCTGGAAATATGTTCTGCCATCCACGGGTTATAATTGCAGTTGGAGGCTACTTTCAGATCTTCTTAGCACAAAAAGATGTAATTAAATGTTAGTTCTGTACAGAGGCTGTGTATACAAGAAAACCATCCTCCTCATAATCTTTTCATTTCATTTTCAGATTGCAATAGATTGTGCCACAGGGTCGTCCACTTAAAAATCATCTTTTGTTATCACAGAGTAAAGCCTATGACTGTAGTTTTCTGATCAAAAGGAGGGGTTACCCATCTGTGAGCAGGTTCAAAGCTCTTGGACATGAGAAATAAGGGAGTTACTGAGTTTCAGAATCTTCACCCAAGGCACTACTGGCTATGGCACTGGATTCCCCAGTGATAATGAAGCCACATTCCCCAGTACAAAAGTGTTATTAATCTAGTATTTCCTATCCTGGTGCAGGAAACAGGAACCCAGTTGAGCCAAAACCTTGTTAATGAGAAGTTATTTGCCAAATTTACATGTCCTATTAAGATGGCTCAGTATTTTATACACTTGCATTATTGCACTTTTTTCCCGGAGTCTGAGCCCAGTTTCCTGAAATAAAAGCAATTTCATACAATATATGAAGGCATGACGTGAGGAACAGTAGCTGAGGGCTCTGAGTACACAAATACCACTGCTGCATCTTGTTTTAGTGACATGGATTGTGGGAAAGGGCAGCTCTTCTGGAAGGATTTGTAAGCCCGTGTGATGGGGGCAAAGTGCAACTGAGCTACAGTATGTTCTGCATTTTCTCTCTGATATCCTCATACTCTGATGTCCAGATTATGTTCAACTGTCCTTGGCCATGCTCTGGGCCTTAATATTATAATAGCGTAACAACATTCTTAGCAAATTTACTTAGTTAACCCAAATAAAGCCAAACTCCCAAGAATCTGCTGGGTTTAGTGGTTTGCTGAATCTGTGTTCTTATCAGAATGTTTATTTTGGTGTTTTGCCCATCTGCTAGACCTCTCTTACTGCTTTTTAACTTTATTACTCATTGTTGCTGCTGTGCACATAAATCAGTGACGGCATCATATGGTTTTGACTGCAACTTTTCTAAATATAACTGCTTTATATGGAAGAAATTGAAGTCACTGGGTGGAATAATGAATTCTTCAGAGAACTACGCAGAAAGATGTTTCTCAAGAAGCAATGAGGCTAGCACAGGGTTGTAAAAAAGCACTTCTTGAATGCTACTGTCTCACTGGTCCTTCCACGATTTTCTGTAGAGAGAATGAATGTTTCTCATAGCATAGAAAGTTGCCTTCACATGAACTCTCTCCCTTATTAAAAGATACATTGTTTTTGGAATTCTTTCTTTTTGATTATCTGGCATCCAAAGGAGTGAAGGAAGAGTTTGGACTTGCGTGCATTGAGCTGAGGTATATGCAGGGGAATGTTTTAGAAGGGGAGGGGAGCATAAGGAACAATCAGGGCTCACTGTCTACAATGGCTTTCAAGAGTAATCATAGAATCATTTAGGTTGGAAATGACCATTAAGGTCATTGAGTCCGACCATAAACCTGACACTGCATAGTCCAGCACTAAACCGTGTCCCTTAGTAACACGTCTACAAATGTTTTTAATACCTCTGGGGACAGTGACAACCACCCCTCTCTGGAACCTGATCCAGTGTTTCACCACTCTCATCGTAAAAATTTCTTCCTCGTATCTAGTCTAAATCTACCCTGCTTTAGTTTGAAACTGTCTGTGGTTTGCAGGTCGAAATCAAGTTGTTGTGTTGAGCATAAGAGTACCTTCTGACAGTAGGAATGTGAGCTTGGGGCCAAGCTCTGGCATGGGCATGTGGAATACTTCTCACGGAAATCAAGTCCAGGACAAAGTGTTTTTAATGCAGCTCCAGCAAGGAAAACCTCCCACTGAGCATGGGGGCTGGGGGTAGGAAAGGATGCCTGCCACTGACACTTCTGGCATTTCTCCTCACCTCTTAAACTGCTCTTCTATTTTATTTAAAGGTTCATTTAGTTCCAGTTTAGTATCTGAGAGGTATGATACGACCACTAGATCTCAAAAGCACACAGAGTCCAGAGGGCAGACTGTAAGGCCTCACACCCTTCATTTCTCAAAGATTTAAGGCTAGAAACACATCTGTCTTCTGACTCTGCAATAACTTACAATTGTGGGTCCTCCTCATACTCTTCCTATCTATGCTTTTAAACCACAACCTGACCCTGCATATTTTGGGGATTTAGTAGTCTTTGTGCTAGAAAGTGGCCTGGCAGAAGACACACACCCCCTTTTCCTCCTCTGTTTGTGAAGACTTATGTGGCTGTGGTGCCCAAGAGTCTGCTGGTCCCGAGGAGGCTACTGGGGGCACAACCTTTTCCTGAGATATTTCTTCTTCATTACCCAGTTCTGCTGTACACTCATTGCTCAATTATTCAGAAAAAGGGTGAGGTGGGATAACCTAGATAAAGAATCGTGACATAAAAAATATGTAAATGAGGCTATAAGGACATACTGAGTGTGTTCACCTTTTCCCTCAGCTCTCTAAAAAGAAGAGTTTTAACCAAAAGTAGGCGAAGCTGTGCTTGAGGTGGGCATGAAACACTTTCTGTTATGAGCTCCATAATAAAGGCATCAGCTAGAGGCAGGGCCTCGTTAATCCACAGCTTGAGTAAGTGTGTGTACATTTCAGATGATGTCTCATTTTTAAATTAAAAAGAAAATCCTTTTCATTGAAAATGATGCTGAAACATTGTTTAAATGTGATCTGCTGTGGGATCTCCTTGGAAATGTGGTAGTCATGTCCTTATGGTACTCTCTGATAAAGTGAATTTATGAATACATATTTTGCTACATCAGCATCACTGCAATTAGAACAGATGACTGTGTTTTATTTCCTATTATGGAAAATAGTTCGTGGCATCTCAACTACATTTAAACAAGGTATTTATCAAGAGCTTAGACACATGCTTCAGTGTTGATTTTCTAGCCATTGTTAAATGCTCAGTAAATCGGTATATGCTTGGAAAAAATGTAACTTTTCACAGCTAAGAACTGTATAGAAACTCTGCAAAACCATATAAAGAAATTCGCTCTGGTTTTTTTCTGGAAAAGGCAAATGGTGTATGCATTTGAGAGAGGGATTCCGCCGTTTTTCTCCTATTGCAGATAAGTGGAGGAATACATTGCCCCCGGACAGCTTCAGGAATTGCTTGTGCATTTTATCCAACAGCAATTAAAAAATACTTAAGTGTTCATAGGGCAGGGCAAGCCAGGCTAATACTTTAAGCAGTAGACTGTGAAGTTATATTCTTTTTTTTATTATATGCAAGGCAGCTTTTTGTCTATAATGCATAGTGGAATACCCTGAAAATGTTGTTTCCAAGCATTTTCACTTAGATCCAAAGGGAACATTAGCTCGCGGGTATGAGATGCTCCTAGAAAATATTTATTAGTTTTCTCAGGTTTGAAAAGGAATCAAACGACATGTCCTCTGCTGGGGTTGAGGCAGCTAGGGACAATCTAAAAATGAGTGTGTAAGACACCAGTGGCTGCAGGAGCTCCCTCAGTCTGTGCTCCATGAGGCAAATTTGCCATCTGAATTATCCACCATTCTGTGTGGTCTCAGTGAAGTGTCAACACCGAACTGGTGATGAGGGCATTGACTGGCTCCACGCCTGTGGATGCTCCTCACAGCATTGGATGCCTGCAGTGCTGTCAGAGTCCTGGAGGAAGGGAAAGTGCTGAGCAGAAACTCAGTAACTCTCTGCTTCCAGAAGGACCCATTGGTGGTAAAGTCCCTGAGAGGCAAAGAGAGAGGAAATGATGGAGTTATCAGAGCCAAGCTACCAAAATCCCATTTCCATTTAATCTTAGTCTCTCTCTGCTATCTTTATATCCCTCTTTCTGTTTCTTTTATTTGACAGAAATGGGAATCTTGAAAGGAGATGGGTGGGTTTTAATTCAGGCTTTCAGGAAAAAGAGGGGAAACCAAAAGCATCAAAGCATTTGGCAGCAGTGAATTAAGAGAAAATGTTGAAGTACAATTTTGTAAAATGCAAAATAAGTTATTGAGAGGAGCAAGACTCGACATACTTTCATATTGGCTAACTTGAATGGTTTCCATAACCATGTAGCTTTTACAGAATTATT
This sequence comes from Mohoua ochrocephala, assembly GCA_013398855.1. Classification (NCBI taxonomy): domain Eukaryota; kingdom Metazoa; phylum Chordata; class Aves; order Passeriformes; family Acanthizidae; genus Mohoua; species Mohoua ochrocephala. The sequence goes on along the minus strand of VZTA01025943.1, from coordinate 14,245 downwards.
CCTGAAATGCCTTGTTTTCCCTTAGGAAGAGCACAGGCAGTCTCAGTTCTGAATTTAGGGAAAAGTTGTTGCATGTTTAAGATCCAGTAATAGGCTTAGCAGCTTTCACATCTGCTCTCAAATGTGACCCCCCCACACACAGCCACAGCCCTCTCATTCCACTCACATCTTTCCCTACTTGGCCTTCAGACAGTCTCTTCTGCTTACATTAAAACCCCAGCACTTCAGTTCTGACATGTGTTCAAAATAATGTCAGTCTTAAAGAGAATATTTGGAGAATATCTTTACACTAAATAAACAAATAATGAAATGTGGTTTTTGTAAAATTAGAACACCCATAAAATATACTGTCTTTATGAACATCTGCAAATGCTGTTCAGGGTATTACACATATTTAGGAGATAAGGAAAGATTATCTTGCCTTGACCTTATAAAGCACTGCGAGGACAGCATGTCATTGCTGTAAAATACTTATAGGAAAAATATGCTGAGTATTGCATTCCTTAAACTAGGAGTTTCTTGTTCTTGTGTTGACCCTTTACTGATTCATCTTGCACAAAGTATCATGTCGTTCCCAGGCTGTGTTTGGAAGGGGAGACCAGAAGGGAAGATGCCACACGCCGGCTCCATGCTGGCAGGGCTGGAGAGGAACATGCAGACTCACGTGTCCCACAGAACAATCTACTCTGTGCAGCCCAGTCCAGTGAGGGTTCACCCTCAGCCTTATAAAGAGCTATTCCCAGCCATTCAGTGTCAAAAAGAAATTAGAAATAGTTACATGTTGGAAGAAATTACTTTGACTTTGGTTTACACTGCTAATTACTATAATTTATAACAAACACTAGCTAAGCAAATCACACAATTAACTGCTGGTTCCTTTCATAATGTTGGTATGCAGTGCTGTTCTGCTCTTGTTTTAATGAAGGTGGCAACATAACCCCATGGTAGATTCATTACATAAATCCAATCATTTTTGATCAGACAGTAGATTTTAACTCTGCAGTTAGACTGACATCAGTATGGCACATCTCTGTGATACCTGATCAGCTGTCTGCCTCCAGCTCCTTCAAAGCAACCAATAAGCCAGAAATGCATGAGAACTGGCAGTGATTAAAAAGGCAGAACAACTGGAGAATAAGGTTTAATTGCTAGTGCCTCAGTTGTGCCAGAATAATACTATGTGCACTGACTCATCAGATTCAAATGATTTCTAACTACAGTGCTGTGTTTTGTGAGGATCGAGAGAACGTTTGACACGGAGAACAAATGGGAAATTGCTCACAGCGCTTAGGTGCTATCCCTGCCCTGCCACAGTGCTTCCACTTGCAGCCCAGCCATAATGGGACAGCAAATTTCCGACTGCTGCAGAAGGCCTTTAGGATGGCTGTCTATTACACAATGGTCTGTGATTGGGAAGCCCTCGACCTGAGGACTCAGGTGTGGTGATTTCCAGAGTGATATTGCCAATAAAGTGTTCTGCTGAATCACCTCCAACTCCTTCACCACTGCCTTTCCTACAGATGAAGTGTAATTAATGCTGACTCACACTAGCACATACAGCCTGTGAATTTCAGGCAGGGCAGGAGGTGAGAACAGCTCCACTGCAAGTTTGGGAATCGAGGGTGTATGACAGGAAAAATCGAAGGAAGCCCGAGAACAAGGGCAAGCACAATAGCAGAATTATTGTGTCCCCTGACCAACAGAACTGAGAGCTATCCAAGAGAAATCTTAACTGTTTACTGCATGTTCAGAGTAGAGTTGGAAATTCAGCTGGAAATTGAAAAATAGCTCCTCCTACTTCAGAAGCAGTCTTTGCACCAAGAATATATTTGTTACTTGTGTTTGAAATATTCAGGCCTGCAGAAACACGAAAACAGGTGAAATGGTTTAGATCAGCCACACCTCCATCTTCTACTCCACTCCTTGCTAAACAAAATCCGAGTTCGATTTGTAGCTCTGGCCTTGCTGAATGAAGGAGTAGAATGCCTGTGAAAGAAGTGAGGGATAAAAATACATGTATTTCTCAGTTATGTTTCCAAATCAGTGAAATTATCTGGAGGCTCTCAGCACTCATCTCCCTATCACTGGTCCATCTGTCAAATGTAGGAGTAAAATAGATGTCTAAGAGGAAGCAGATGCTGGCAGTACAACTATTTCAGCATCTCCTTACAGCAGAGGAATATTTCCTCTAGAAGCACTGATCTGCAAGCCAGCCCTCAGCTACTCAGCCTTCCCCTTACCCCCGTGTCTGGAGCTGACTGGGCTCCGCTTGGCAGCCGGCGTGGGAAGCGAGGAGCTATGGCAAGCATTGAGGGCCGGATGGTGGAAAACATCCAGGGACTTCAGTCCACGAGCTGTCCTTTTTCACTTTTGTGCTTCTTGCCAGTTTGAGAGGCAGTCACACATATCCCAATTTTACTGAAGGCCAGAGACACTTAATTTGCACCATTATGCGCAGGAAAATCCAAACTGTCCAAGAAATCATGTGGGCTCACGGTGTTGAAAAGGAATGCCCTTTGGAGAACAAAAGATGCTTGAACACAAGGAGCCAAAGTCACTTCCAGCAGGACTGGCAGGAGCTTAAGAGGAACTGCCCTACTGACACTTCTCCCTCACCAGTGTAGTCCCAAACCCAGCAAATTCACAGGAACATCAAAGGTTATTTGTGGGAGGCCAGAATTTCAACTGGGAAAGAATGCATCCCAAACCACTGCAGATTTGTCTCGAGAAAGGCACACAAATAAACCCTTACGTAAATTACTTCAGGAGCTGCTTTCTGTTCTCACAAACTTGTGACTCAGAGCAGGAAAGGCAAGAAATTGCTCTGACAAAAATTGAAACCGTAGATGAAAAAAACCCACCACTGTCCCAAGATTATTTTAAACCTGTGGCAAATAAGCCTCTGGCACCTAAGCCTCAGGTTAGGTACCTGTGAATGACACTGCTCTATTTACCAAAAGAATAGTACAAAAATAAAGCCAAAATACTAGGAATTTATTACGGTTTCTAGTCACGCAAGAGTGGTGTGGTAACCCTGTTGTCTGAAAAAATCCTTCAAAAATGTCATGAGATACTTTTTTGTAAGTACTGCTTTAATAGTTATGCCTCGAGGGTTTAAAAAATACCCAGTAAACAAGAAAAACTGAAAAATAGGTAGAATGGTGTCTGGAAAATATCTGTTGGCCGCTGCAAAAAGCAAACACTAGAGCTGTTAATCGTGTTCCACTAAGAGTGGAAAAAACACTCTTCTTATTCTCTTTATTGTTTTAATTAAAGATTTTTTGTTTTGTACATCAGAAACATCCAGTGAAAATCGTGGGTTTTTACTCTTTCCTCAAGCCACTGCATCGCTAACAACTGCAGATATCAGCAAAGCTGTGACCCAATCCTTTCCCTGGCCTACAGACAGAATCACTCTTCTCTTGTCTCCTGAAATAACACTTCAACAGGTCTCCGTGCCAGCAATGAGCATTTGACAGGGCTTTTATCCACAGCTTCCCTCTCCTCCAGTTGCTCCTGTAGCTCCAGAGGGACTTCTGCCTCCAGCCCTCTGGGCTGCCCTGCAATGGGCTTTCTTCTCCCTCCTCTGCTCACTCTGCAGCTGTGTCCCTCGGGCCCTTCTGGCTTTATGTGCAGGTCAAGGACTATTTTCTCTATTGCTAATCTAAAAGCAGAAGGTAGCAAATGCACTTAACATTTTTAATTCTGCACGTCAGCAATGCCAGGCATTAAATCTCAGAGCTGAGAAGTCTTTGAAAAGGCTCCCAAGAGGGATAAGCAAACACCAGAGGGGCTAATATAATCCATATGGAAAGGAAGGGGGGGGGCAATATTTTGCATTTGGAATTCACTCTGCTCTTGCTGCCCTAACATGACAATTAACTATAAATGTATGTCTCTGCCTAATTACTCCTTGTAAAGCACCGCAGTATGTTCACCAGGGGCAGAAGAAGGCATTAGTACACACCTCTGAACCATAGGTCCTAAAGGGTAAAATTTTCCTTCTCTAAGGAGCTTTTAGTCCAAGAAAGATGACTGATTATATAAAATGACTACACATGACTTCTCTCTGGGATTCTGTTATTCAGAATCACCTCTCTTTGATTCCGTGATTCTTCATCACAGCCATGCTGACAGAAAGTAATTCCTTCCCACACTACCACAAGAGACAAGAAAGACTACAGGGTGAACGGCTTCACAGCCACCATGACCCTGCCCTGGGCATTCTCCTGGAGCTGGCAGGAGTAAGATGGGAGTTCTAATAACCAGCTAGCAAGATGTGATCTCAGAAACACTTTTCATCCCTCTTTTTTCCCCTCTTCTGAATAATGACTGAAGCATGAGGGGAAGAAATCCAGCACAACCTTCTCTGTCAGTCAGCTGCTTGAGGCTGTAACTACATGACACCTCAACTTGCACATGCCCAGAATGAACACTTGTAGCATTTGTATGACATTTTATATTTGAGGTAGCATATTTTTCACTGTATAGAATAAAATGCAATGTTATTTATGTAACTGGTCTTGAGATTAATAATACAATAATCGACATTTGCAGTTCACCAAAAATAAAAAATACTGTGTTTTTCTAATTACTAGCTAAAATGAATATCAGAGTTGAGTTCTTCAGTATTCAGCTGCTCACGGATTTTGCAACAGAGGAGCAGACTCTTATGATGGAGTGTATTGCCTGATTGCTCTCTTCCAGATGAGTAGAGATGTTCTGTACCACAGCTGTTACTCCAGCAGGGTCTGCACTGCATTCAGCACAGCCCCAGCTGCTTCTCCATTGGTGACCTGACCTCATGCTTTCACCATGATCCAATGCACAAAGCTGGGCAACTGGTCCCAGGATGCAGAGATAGGGGCCTGTGAAACAGCCCTTTTGTTTTTCTTCGGCGTGATAAAGGTTTGGTTTGGTTTGGAGGGGGAGGAATGTAATTCTGTTATTTAGCAAATAACCACCACGTGTGCCATACAAGCAGCACCTGCCATGCCCATTTTCTCAGGTGCTGCCACTGCAGCACTCACCCACCACCCCCAGGATGACATCAGGCTTGCAGGAGATTTGCTTCAGCAATAACTCCTATCGTTAAAGCATCATTTCCATCTCCTGCTACAGGAAGTGGCTCTTAGCTCCTGTCCTTTGGAGCTGGGACTGATCCTAACTCAACCTATCTCAGTTGCTGGGGTTGCCTTTGCACCCACAGACGGTTCCTTTGTACTGGGATTATATCCTGCCTGGTGTCCTTCCCGAACAAAGATGATGGCAGACCTCTGAAAGTGATATTGTCTGGAAATTCAGACACCCATGGTCTTTCAGAAGATTATGGCAGGTAAGAAAAGGAGGATTTTACACCCTGATAGGAAAAAACAGAAAAGAAACTCTAGGGCTGGGGAGGGTGGTTTGGAAGTCAACTTTTCGTGACTCCCAATGCAGAGCAAAGGTAAATGCTTTTGGTGGTGCAGCTGCTGAGGTGATAGTTACAGGCACAGAGAACACGGGCTGGTTTGGACAATGGAAGACTCTGACTCTTCCAAGAAAACACTAAAGTGGAGAAGAAAATATTAGGAGGTTTTCCATTACTTGCCTTTGCTACATGGAGAGTTTGAAGAGTATCAATATTTGACATATGGCTGCATCACCTGAACGCAAAAATCATCTTTAACTCTCCCCATCCAACTCTGCAGCTCCTGTGTGTTTCCGTGCTGTATCAGTGTGTGACCTGAGTTTCTGATGGGTTAGAGGAGGGGTGGCTGGTAATGGTTGTGGCTGAACTCTGAGTTTATGGGCAGATCTGTTGTCCTAGGGTCAGTAGATTTGCTATGGTGCTCAGAGCCAAGTCAAAGATGTCTGTGCTGTACCATAACATTCTTGACACCTCACCTGATAGACCTGCAGTGTGTAATTAGCTTTAAATTGAAAACAAGAACCGGGAGTTTTGCTTGGTTGGTTTTTTGCTTTGTTGGTATATTTTGGGTTTGTGTTTGAGGACTGGTGAGATTTTTTTGTATATCTCTATAAATTCTATTCACTTTTGGGCTAAAGTAAGGCAGCTGCATGCTTTGAGAATTTATCTGTCTCCTGGTTCAATATTGATTTAGCTCCAGGCAAGGAAAACTGGAGGGAGATTGTGAGTGAGAAGGCAGGAGAAAAAGACACAGCTTTGTGAAGAAAAGCACTTAAAAAACCACAGATAAACGAAACCAAAAGAACCCCCACAAGAAACCACCTCACCCTGACCTTCCCCTGATTTCAGTTAATGATACTTGCTGCATACTCTGAATTCCTCTGTTAAAATGTTGTTTTCTCAAAGAGGTAGCAGTAAGAGACATTTTTTGAAAAAAAGAATTGAGGTACTTGCTTTTGGTATAACAATTTCACAGATTTGACTTTAACTACAGTCGTGTGTGTGATTCAGGGATGAGGGGACTATTTAGGGCAGGAGTTTTGCTGTGTGAAGGTTTTTGTTTTGTTTTACCATTTCTGCAAGCGAGGGGAATTGCCCTAACACTCTCATTGCCAGCAAGTCTGTAGCAACAGCCGCTTTTATGTCGTTCCTGAAAATAAGGTTTGAGGTGCTGCAAGTCCAAAAGCACAAAAAACATTACAGTGACCTGAAATATGAAGAGATAGCAGAGGTTCTTCCCCAATAACACCTTTGAGGCAAATAATTTCTATTTTATTCTTCCCCATTTATTTCTTTTACAGTATAGTAAACTGCAGACCAATTTCTTTGTCTTGCACCCTTACAGTTTCTGCTATGCTGTGTTTGATTGCTTGTTCAATACTCACTCCTTTCCCCTGAATCTGGTTGTTAGCTTATTGTGACCGTAATCTTCCTGACAGTCCCTGCTGTCAGAGAGCCATGCCAAGGCTGTTGAGCAGCCTTGTTTTTGAGCCCTGTGCTCAAAGAACGCTGGGGCTATAACACAGGCACACGACTGCTGCGTGTTCAGGTTGCAGTGCCTAAGGGCATCTTGCAGTTACCAGGGACTGAGCAGCCCCACCTGCCGCGTTCAGGCTTTGCCTTCCCAGAATTAACCCCGGTATTTTCTACCTCCCTGTTTGAAAGGTGCACTTTTACCGAGATCAACACTGGGCCACCTGCAGCGAGTGCTGCAAAAACAAATGTCAGTCGGCCTTCTCTGCACCAGTCCCATCAAGCTCACGTGAATTTTGTCACTGGAGCAGAGAATGCTGCACTTCAGGTGCAAGAAAGGAAAGCTCACCAACTTAATGACTGTTCCAGAAACGAAGTAAACAAAAGCTGGAGTGTTAGAAGCCGTTTGCAATATAGGGAGGAGGAACAGGGAAAAAGACGAATGTTTTTAATGGAGGAAATGCCATCGTTAGAATAAACGGTCGGTGAAGTGCATCAGTGATTCATCTGCCCAGCTGTCATAAGCTTCACAGACAGGCTCTCGAGCACCGAAATGAGCTGTACATTCCTCGGGCTTTTCTGAATGAGATGGATGAAGTCAGTTGAGCAATGAAAAATGGGTACTGAGCTGTGCTAAGTTTTCACTGGTGCTGTTGAGGACCACACCATGAGGCTTTTGCCAGAGCTACTCAAGAGTGATATTTCTGCATTAAGGAAAATCCAAAGCTCTAACAGGTTCTTTCCAAACAAGGATGGAAAGTCAAAATAGTCATTTTAATGAAATGAAGTGTTACATAGCCTAGAGAAGGGATGTGGGGAGAGGAGGGAAAAATGTTCTTTGCTCTCAAGCCATTACAGGCTATTGCAAAAAGAAAGATGTTTCTTCTTGCCTGTGCAGAATAAAATAAGCTAAGAGCTTAATTTTACTTAGGCTAAGACCCGAGGAGACTCTTAAAATAAAATGAGGAAAAAATAATTGGAAGCCACCATCACTGAAGGACTGTAAGAACAGGTTAAGCGAATGCCAGCCAGGAAAGGCTGAAGTACAGGTGGTTCTTGAAACAGGAGCAGAGACCTCTCAAGAGGGTTTAGCACATGCTTGCTTTCTTTTATTTTAACCTCACTGAAATACTTTATTCTTGATTACATTTCATTTTAAATCTCAGAAGTGTCTGAGAGAGATGGGAGTTGTTGCTTTAAGCATATTTAATACCGTAACATCTACCACATTACCATTAATATACCAGATTTACCACATAAATTGCGGTAATTTGTGTAGCTATATTTAACTACAGAAAAAGACATTCACTAATTGCCCATGAAAATTCTAATTATGTTCTTAGGAAATGTTCAGACACTGATTTTCCAGGGTGATAGATCTTTGTTAATATAAAACACCAGCAAATTTTAATTTAATTTTGCATGGCAAAATTAGATCTAGCTTCTCAAAAGTGAGCACAGCTATTAGGCACCCAAGTTGAAACACTCATGTTTGAAGAATAAAGTCTGTAAGCGCTGTGCCACCCAAAGGCTATAACAGAAAGTCAGATGCTGCAGATGTATAGGAGTGAATCCAGTTATTCACTGCTGTCACATTAGTGGTGGAAATACTGACCTACAGTGCAGCTGAAAAAGTGACTTCCTAAGAGAACGAGATGATGTCACAGGTTGCAAGCTTTTTTTTTTTTTTTCAAGGACAACATCTCCTTTATACCTTCAGGTTTTGGAACAGATATGTCTGAAAGGGCAGAGTCTGAGATGCTAAGACAAATTTCCAATGGTGATGTTTTTCTCAGTGTTTGATAAAAGATTTGTAAGACTAGTCTTTTTCTCAAATTATATACCTTAAGCGTTGCTAATACCTTTCTCCAGGAGCCTGTTACCTTTTTGATGGATGTGACCTTTAGTGTTAAACACGAGCTGTTTTAAAAGAGGAAGGAGCGAAACTGTGTTGCTTTGGTAGAGAGTGGAGAAAAGAGAAATCCTTTGCCCTTCCAGCTGAGGGAGGGCTTTGAAGCTGCTGAGCGACACTGCAGCACCACATTGACTCTCTGCTGGGCAAGTAGGACCTTGCAAGGCATCTTTGCAAAGCAGCTGGCTTAAAGCCAAGGCTTGCTCAAAGGAATCTGTCTTCTGGTATTTTTAAGTGATTTATGTCTCAGTCAAGAGCAGGGCAGTTGGGCTGGCTGGTCACAAAGCCTGGCTGGAGGATAACAAATGCTGCTTTTCCTCATGCTAGAGGGCTTCTGCTTTACCCAGCAGCCTTACATGTGGTTTGTTGAAGCCAAGTTTCACAGTGAGGCAGAGCAGCCTTCAAGCCGTTTGAGTTACAAATCTCTTTAGTTCAATTTTTTTTCTAGAGCAGGGACCTGGTGGTGCAGCATATGAAAGTTCCTGCCCACTAGGACCCAGTGCACTCAGTAACTGAGTCTGAGATTGGTAGATAGGCTCTGTGTCCAGCCATGTGGAAGCACTAAATTAATTCCTCAGGTCAGCAACTTGCTGTTAGCTTCATGTCTTCTGCCTTTTGGGAACTGCTTTTTCACAATTAAAGCTAGACTTCTTACTGGAAACCCCTGACTTTGTGTGCAGCAGACTGAATTAAACTGCATCTTGTCAGTAAGTTAATGTGCTAATGAGAAATGCCCCTCTGTGCAGCTCTCTGTGGCCACGGAGGAGAAATAGGGGTGTAACCAAAGCCCTCTGCCCACTCCCCAGGCGATGGAGGGCCCTTGGAAACCACCCCCACCCTTATCTCCATTCTCAGTGCCTGTGAGGTTGGGGCCATGCTGCAGCATCAGAGGTGTGTGGCTGGCTCAGACCAGTTTATTTTGCAGGGAGTCCTCTGGTACTGACGGCAGCTCCGTGGATTCCTGGGTACAGCCTCCCACTGCCCTGAACAGCAGCATAGCTGCAGGAGGCAGCACAACCAGCCAAGTTAAGGTGAAACCAAGCCAGAAAACGTTTAGAGCTGCTGTCTAGATTCACCCATCCAGGCATCACATATGCTCTAGCTCAGCAGGTAAGTCTGGCCCTCAGATTAAGACAGACTCCTGCCAGACTTGCCCACAGCACAGCAAGATCCTTGACAGAATCTGTCCAACCAAAATACTCCAGGTAAATTTTGTGAGACATAGTGTTTAAAATGATACAGCTTGCAAGGTGGATAGTTTTGAGGATCTCTCGTTTAGTGAGAGCTTGAACTTCATCCTCAGGGTAATGCCAGCTTCTGACCTGAGATGTGGCTATACCACAGCCAGCTTTAGCAGATCCCATCATACAGAACAAACTGGCTGTACCTTGTATCACAGCTAAGTTTGTTTTACAGAAGTTGAGAAAATAGATATATTAAGCTGACACAGTGAGAACCAGATGTATCAAAATAAAATTTATTCTTAAAATGGCTAGTTTACACATAACAGCAAAGGTTACACAAGGAAAAGTGCAATTAGTGGAGGAGGCTTATTTCACCTTAATATTTAGCATCTCGCTGCACCGCGGGTAGCTTCACATTCAGGCTATTATACTTCTTAGCTGTGGACAAAAATGTGACTAATATTTTGATGTTAACACCATTTCTGTATAGCTAAAAGGTATGCCAGTATTCACACCTGCTGAGCATGTACTGGACAATTTCTCACACGAGTCTTGCATGAAACCCAGATAATATTTAGAGTTTGACAGCTCAGAAAGCTAAATTATAAGCATACAGATACAAAATATATATTAGTTTACTAAAGTCTAAAAAAAATAAGCTTCAAAAAATGAGGTAAAATAAACCAGAACAGTTTTCTATGTGCAAGCCTATATTCAGTCTAGAAAAAACTAGTAACAACCCTGCTCTTTAAAAGAAATTAGCTCTCACAAAGTGCAGCTAATTCACTGTCTTCAATATGAAGGACCTTGCCTATGTTACTTGTGAAAAGTCATGGCTAACATTGCAATTAGGAGCAGGATACTCAACCATCAGACGCTGCAAGATGAGATCAGGTGATGAGTGGAATCACCTAATGCTACTACAGACTAGAAAATTATCAAATTGCTTTGTTTTGTTGCCTAACCCTATTTTTGACATATTAGGGTGGCTTTAAAAAATTTTTAAAGGCACATTTTTCTTTTAACATTGAAAGGCAACCATCTGCCTGCTAAATACGTAGGATGGTGAAGTCAAGGTTACATTTGTTATCAAATGCAAGGCTTCACAAAGACAGTAAGGACAGAGATGCCTTCTTAAAGCAGTGGTCACTTCTACTACTCACTTTGCATCATTTTCTTTAGCCTCCTTTTTATCCCATAGGTCTTTCTCTGAGATTTAGAAAACCAGCTTTGGAAAGAAGTAATCAGAACATTGCACACCTCCAAGTTATGTAGCACATTCTACCTCTTCCCCTTTTCCCACTTCTCCGTTATCCTCTCCAAGTTCCTTAACATGTATTGAAGCCACAAATCTTTGCCATGCATCCCTACCTGCCTTTGCTACGAGCACGTAGAGGGTCACAGCAAGCCTCCTGACAGCATCTACTGCACTCCTGACCGGTGCAAAATGCGTTGTGACGTTCTGTTACATCCCTGTGCACACACACATACTCGCACACGCAGTTACTACAGCTTGCTGAGACACCATTGCCTTCCATACTACTTCGCAAGTCTCTCTCCTGGTGACCCAGGAGAGCTGACAGCAGGAAGAAAGCAGCATATACTTGAGATACGGGCAGGCTATTCCTATAGTAGGCAGCATACACATGAGTTTCACCTTGGTTTTCTTTCCTTCCAAGGATAAGGTTTGGCTAAGAACTTCAGGAGCATAATATGGTTTAACAAGTCCCACAGACTAATGAACTTAGATTTGTTCTGACAGCAAACAAAACCTGCCAGGTGGTTTCACCATGCAGTATGTGAACCAGAAAACCAGCACTGCTCTCTTGCCAAAGGGAAGGATGCTTCCTTGGTAGTGTGGATCACCAATATGGTGATGAATTCTCAATCTGACCCAAGCTCTGCCACTGGGGAAAGAGGCCACTGGACAGCCTTGGACTGCCTAGCTGATCAGGTTCTCGCTCTTGTCCTCTCCTTGGAGTCTGAAGATGTACGTAGTCTTCCCTGGCAGATGGTATCTGAACACCATCAGGCTTCCACTCTGCGTGTACAATCTTGTAATTCTGACCCTCGTTATTGTCCCAGAAGGTATGGTCTCCACTTTGGTAAGAAATGCAAAACTCTATCTTCTCTTCTGAGGAAATGGTAGGAGGAAAATCAATGGCAAATGAGAAGGTATCATTTTCAAAATCACTGTAAACATTGTTCATGTACACACACTCAACATCTTTGTAGGTCTTCCACGTATCGAAAGTAATACGAACCTGAACCTTTTTTTCGAAGCTCACATTTTTTACTTTCACGGTGCCTGACAGCACCTTCTCTTGCAGGGTGCAGCTCTCCAGGCAGACCAGGTTCTTCTGCAGGAGGTTCCTGAAGTCCAGGTAGTCAGCTGAGGGCTGAGGGAAACCCAGAATCAAGTTTTTCTCCTCATGTAGTTTTAAGTCAGATGTTATGTCCTCAATGCCTAAGAGGTCAAACGGCAGATCCCACTCAGGGTGCTCCTGGAACTCGGAGAAGGTGTGGATCGCTGTCAGGGACAGCCCCTTGGAGTCTGCAAACACAACGCGCTTCTTGGCTCGGGCTGGAGAGTGGTTCCAGTCGCTCTTCTGAGCCTCGGAGTCGCGTTTCACATGAAGGCACGGCCGGAGAGGTTTGAGTCTCTCCACAAAGTTGTTTCTTTGGCAGTCCTCGAGGGGGCTGAGAAAGCTCTTCAGCGGCGGAGAATGGGCTAGGCAAATTCGCACGGCCATATCCGCAGGCATGATGGAGCTGGGCAAGGGTCTTGGGTCCAAGATCTGTATCATTCTGAACAGAAAAGAAACACAGGATGTTATCATTTATTACATCAGATGAGAAGCTTCTCAAGAACGCATATTTGCTTCATCCATTGTCTTAATTATTCACGGCCTCACCTCTGCACAGCTTCAAACAACACAGCCTAAATCAAAATTGGCAGTTCTACCTAAGGAACCAGGGTGAGACTGGTCAGTCATTTCTTGCCAATCCTAAACTTCTTCCATTCAAATCTACTCTTCTTTCTTTATCCAAACCTCTGAAAAACAGATCTTAGTGACAGCTAATTGAACATATTTTCTTGAAAATACAGAAAAGAACATTCTAGTAACGAGTAAGACAGATCCAGGTGAAGTGGAAGTGCTCATCCACTTGAACTTCCCTCTTAGAGGCCCTGAGTCAGGTGTTAAAATTCCAACAAGCTGGATCAGCTGCTTCATCTCTGAGCGCACACAACACTATATTAAGCAAGTTGCCTACCTCATCAGAGCATCAAATAGGAGTCTATGCATCTTGATGCAGAACCATCATTCTGTGGCTCTGAACAACCATTAGTCAATCTTTTTAGGCACTTGTTTTTGGTTGAATAAAAATACTAAAGCACCTTTAGAAATATTTTTATGAGCTATGAACCCAGGTCTAAGTATTAGGGCTCTTTGCACTGTAAATGTTAACTGCTGAGTGAAGCAGGGGAAAAAAGTGGGAGAAGAGAGGGACATACTATCTTTTCACTTCATTAGCTTTCAAGAATTGGCTCAAAACCAACTTCTTATGATCCCCAAAGACCATGGCGAAAGTCTACTGCAAGTATTCAATAAGAATGCTACAACTTTATTTGTGAAGAGTTACTCATACCCATCATCTGAGGGGGAGGGTTATCACAATTACTATGCAAGGACATGTCCCACTCAAGGCCAGATAGCTTGAATATTTGTAAAAAGAGGCTTCAACTGCAGCACATCCCTGCTGACATGGATGCAGTCCTTGCTGAAAACGCAGAGTTTTGTTGAGTCACAGAAAGGCATTTGCTTTGTCACTTAAATAAATGGCTTTCTGCTTCCCAGAGTTCTCACTGGTATTCCAGAGCCCTGCCAAAAATAAAGCAGAAGCTGCGCTGGCCTCATCTTCTTGCTTTTTTTTTTTTTTTTTGTGGAGGTATTTACCATAATAAGCAGTAGGAGGAGAGTACCCGAATCAAATTAATCAACTTTTGCTTTGCTTTATTAGGAAAAGAACTAAGGCTTCAAAAATACTCTCTCTGCAACTTTGGTGACCCGAGCTTCTGCAGTGAAAGGAAAGGGGGAGAAAAAAAAAAAAAAAAAGGAAAAAAACCCACCCAACACCGAACTAACAAAGAACAGCCAAACATGCAAACCCCACGCCACAGCCGGAGCAGCTGCGGGCTGCTGGAGGGGGCAGCGGCCGGGGCAGAGCCCGGCGGGACCCGCGGAGCGCAGCGAGCCCCGGGGT
>VZTA01025942.1:18948-62566 GCA_013398855.1 Mohoua ochrocephala | reverse complement strand
GTGAGGGAGACTCCACACCCTCTATCGACAATNACCATGCCAGAGCACATGGCACAGGATTGTGTCCAGATGGTTCTGGGATATCACTGGTGAGGGAGACTCCACACCCTCTATCGACAATCTTGGTCACTGCACAGGGAAGAAGTTCTTCCTTATATTCAGGTAGAACTTCCTGGGAATCAGTTCCTGCCCATTCCTCTTCCCATTGCTGGGCTCCATGCAGCAGAGACCGGTCCATGCTCTGAGCCCTCCCTGCAGATACTGACAGACAGGGATGAGGGCCCCTCTTAGCATCTCTTCTCGAAGCTGAACAGCCCCAGCTCCCTCAGCCTTTCCTCATCAGAGAGATGCTCCAGTTCCTAAAATATCTTTGTTGCCCTCCAGGAGCTCCATGTTTCTCCTGTCCAGAGGAGCCCAGAACTGGACAGAGCACTCCAGGGTGATCCTCACCAGGACTGAGCAGAGGGGCAGCAACACCTCCCTGACCTGCTGGCACTGCTCTTCCCAACGCACCCCAAGATACCATTGGCTTTCTTGTCCTTCAGGGCACTGCTGGGTCATGGACAGCTTGTTGTCCACCAGGACCCCCAGGTCCTTCTCTGCAGAGCTGCTTTCCAGCTGGTCAGTCCTCAGCCTGTGCTGGTGCTGGGGTTGTTCCTCCCCAGGTGCAGGACCCTGCATTTGCCTTTGTTGAACTTTAGACAGTTGTTCTCTGCCCATCCTTCCAGTCCGTCGAGGTCCTTCTGAAGGGCTCAGGATCAGCCACTCCTTACAGCTTTCTGTCACCAGTGAACTTGCTAAGTAAGCAAACTCAGATTCTGCTAATCCCTCAGGTAACTGCTTGCTACCCCAACCACGGAAGAGAAGTGAAACCTGTCTTGCGGGATCTGCAGAGAAGGAATGCCTGCAAGAGCCCAGCGTACCTTGCTTTTATAAAAAAAATACTACCTCTCCTGACGAGGTTTGTTTTATCTGTGTTTCTATACCTTCAAAGCCACAACAAAGCTATCAGAATAATATGAGAACATTATTACACAGTGTTACTACAGGGAGAAAAAAGCCATCTAGACAACAAAAGAATAGGCAGCAGCAAAGTAACTGCAGCTCCTACCTGACACCAATGATGAGCAAATAATTTTACAGTTGAAAAACTGACCATGAAAACGTGTAATTCTTTTCTAGAACACTTTGAATTTCACTCCAGGTATGCAGACTACGCCGGTATTGGACTAATGGAGTAGTACTTCCATGGAAGGGGGCTGTCTTATCTTTATGCAGGATTCAAATGCCAACAGCGGGATAAAGCGGAGATGCCAGAAGCGTTACACTGTGGGAAACAGGTGCAAAATGGGATTTGTGCTCCTTGCCTGCATCCCTTCAATGACTCTGTCTCTGAGGTCTGTGCTAAGCTGCATGGACTCCACACAACATGACAGCAGAGAGCATTAGTGGGGAGTCAGTTGATCCCCTAGATGTGATTAAAAGGCCAACTAGAAAAAGATACTAATAAAGATTGAAGAACAGCAGCAGTAGGTGGGGAGGCCTGAGGCCTACCTAGGAGAGAACGCAGAGACAAAAATGTGGTGAGAAAAGCAGGATAAAGAACTGAAGCAGCAGACCAGGGAGCTGTCATCATTCTCCATCAGAGAAGGGGACACTGATCCAAAGGGATATTGTGAGTAGCAGATATCTTTGACAAAAGCCAGCACAAAAGTACACTGGAATGAGAGAGTTTTGAAAAAATACTGATTTCCTGTCACCTTATTACCTGTAACAGGATGAACCCCAAATACACCTTTAGCAGAAAGTACATGCCAGTTGACCTTACCTCTGTATTACCAAAATACCTCTTGCTATCAACAAAAGGTGTATTTACTCTTGTTTTACAATTGTTCCCACTCTCAGTCAGACACCAGCCCAAAGTTCAGCTCAGGCATGGAAAGATCCTGTCCCAACTGACAGGCCAGAGTTTTGCTCTTACAGATTTGAAGACAAAGTGTCTATTACGAAAACTTCTGAAATCAAGACCTCTGTGAGGTCTCTTGGCAAATCAGGTTTGATTTTGATCTGTCTTGTCTACTGTCATCTCCATGAAGAAGGAAGGGTAACAGAGTCATGTAAAAATAGCCCTTGACAAATGTATGACAAAAACCCAATTAAGCTGGTGACACTATTTAGGAGCAGGGCAACTTAGAGCCCAACCAGCTTTTCTGTAGCTGGAGCTGCTCTGAAGGAATGAAAATGTAGTTCATCAGTGGGAAGATAAAACTAAGTGGGATATGAAAGAAGCAGCTTTGCCAAATAGAAAAGGTAGCATTTTTGCAAGCTCACAGTTCCGTAAATATCTGGGTGTTAAATGACTTGACAGAGCTACACTCACAGATAGCCTGTTACAGCAGATCCCCTTCACTGTAGCTCCCCTCAGAACCACCAGACCACAGTGGGTACCAGCTATCACATTAAGATGCCTGCCAGGTCAAGTTGGCTTTTCAGGTCACCTTACCCTGGGCAAATATCACCCTCAACTAGAGCTGGCAGAGAGAATCAAGTGCAGTGTTCCATAAAGCAGAGAGCCAGCAGTACTCACAGGAAGGGGAAGGAAGAGAAAAGATAGCAGGGACATAGTTATTAACATGCATTTTACAAACCAAATCAGTGTGAAAATCAAGTTTACGTGGTTAGCAAGAGTAATATTGCATGGAGATAACTGGCATATCAAACTTCAGAGTGCAGGAAAAATGGAAAGAAGGGCCAAAAGCTTATATTTAAAAGAATAAAACCAGGTACTACATCTTGCATAGCTAATTACTGTGAATGAGGAATTCCTTGCAGGATCAAAATGCTAATAACGAAGCAAGCAGGAAGGATCTAATTTACATTGGAGTAAAACCATGCTGAACACTTTCTAACTTTGCCTCTACATTTTTCATCTCTGATGAACAAAGACCCTTTGGAAGCACAAAAAAGCAAGTTTCTGGTCTACTTGGAAGTGTTATTTATTTTGTAGGCTTCACAGCAGGTTTCAGAAAAGGACACAGCGGGAGCAGATATCAAACTTTAGAGAGAAACCAACATTGCTAATTATCACTATATAGGTTTTCTCTACAACTTCCTTATCTCTCAGATCGTCTATTCTCAAACAAACAGATATTTAATTTGAAATTCCCAAAACATAGGGACTATCTTGGCACCACGACAACAATCTGGTGTAAATGCATACCTGAACATGGTAGTACCTGATCGTCCCTCAACAAAATGTTGCAGAAAATAACATAGAATCAGAGAAGTTTGGGTTGCAAAGGACCTTAAAAATTATCTAGTTCCAACCCCACTGCCATAGGCAGGGACACCATCCACTAGACCAGGTTGCTCAGAGCCCCATCCTTAAACAGTTCCAGGGATGGAATATGCAGAACTACTCTGTTTCAGTACCTTGCCACCCTCATGGTAAAGAATTTCTTCCTAATATCCAATCTAAACCCACTCTCCATCAGTTTGAAGCCATTCCCCCTTGCCCTGTCACTCCAGGCTCCTGTAAATTGTTTCTCTCCATCTTTCCTGTAGACTCCCTTCCGGTACTGGAAGGCCACCATGAGGTCACCCCAAAGCCTTCTCTTCTCCAGGCTGAACAATCCCGATTCTCCCAGCCTTTCCTCATAGCAGAGGAGCTCCATCCTTGTAATCAACTTTGGTGTTTCTCCTCTGGACTCACTCCAACAGGTCCATGTCCTTGCCATGAAGGAATCCTCCTTCAGTCAGACTAGACAAAGATAACTCATTCATTGCATGAAAACAATAGCTAATAAAGGCAGAGAAACTAGGGAAAACAAAAAAAAAAAAAGTAACTATTTCTTATCCAACAAGCCACAATGCCAAAATTATGAGTCCTTAGCAGAATTGCTACTCAGCAAAATGGTACTGTTGGCTAAATCCTGGCCATGCTGAAGTCAGCTGCTGACTTGGAAGTAACCAGGCTTCACTTCCCCTATTTTACCACATACTTTATTATTCATTTTGCCACCACAGTTCTGAATATAGAAAATATTCATATACTGGCCTGAGTATCACAGGGGTTCTCAAGGTCTCTTCCTTTTTCTTTTTTTTTTTTTTTTTTTTTTTTTTTTTTTTTTTTTTTTTTTTGTGAAGGTAAAGGTGTAGCGGTTCAGCATCTTTCTGTTTACTGTGTGGGGGAAAAGGGATCTTGCAGTATTTCTTCCTCACAAACTCTACCTGAAGAAACCCTTATTTTAATTTTCTCCAGAGATCTCCAAGCATAGATTTAGCTGTGCAGTAACATCATACATTGAATTTAAATGACTGTAAAGTGCCTGAGGGAATTGTTATAAAGAGCATCATACTCATCCAAGAATTATTTCTCTTTGGTTTTCTCATTTTGACTGGCATAATACTGGATCACAGAACAGACCTGTGTAGCCTTTGCATTTATTGTCTTCTTTCACCTAAACTGTCTGCTACTGAGCCCAGACTCAACACCTAAATTTGCAGCATTGCTCCACAATACCAAGCTACCCTGGGCATAGAATAATCAGCAACACTAAATACAAGCTTGTTCAAGCAGAAAGGTGACATTAAGCTCTGTTTTGGAGTATTTGGTATTGATGTGTTGTACCATTCCAAAAGATAAATCTGAGAATACATTTCTGAGGGCATCACACAGTTAATTGGCACATATTTTCCTTACAGACCATTCGAAAAACAAAACCATTCAGAAGTTTTACAAAAACCCAACTATTTGATTAAAAGACTTGTGGTTGTTCGGCCTAGAGAAGAAGACTGTGGGGAGACTTGATAGCAGTCATATGTGAAAAAGATAAGAAAAAAACATCTCTTAACTTATAGCCAGGGGATAATTTCAAGTTAGATGTCAGGAAATATATCCTGTGCATAAGGGCAGCAACTTACTAGATTGGACAGCCTAGTGGGTTGTGGAATTTCCATTACTGGAAGCTGTAAAAAATTATTAGATAAATATTTCTGAAAAACCTGAAAGATGATAGATTTAGATTAGATTTTAAAAAGAAATTCTTTACTATGAACGTGGTGAGATGCCGGAACAGGATACTCAGAGAAGCTGTGGATGCCCCATCCCTGCCAGTGTTCAAGGCCAGGCTGAATGGGGCTCTAAACAACCAGGTGTAGTGGAAGGTGTCCCTGCCTATGGGGCATGAGATGATCTTTAAGGTCCCTTCCAACCCAAACCATTCTATGATGCTGGTAGAGCTGTCAGCCAGAGGGCAGAGGCAAGAGGGCAGTGACCTCTGAGCATCCCCTCCAGACAATGACTTGGCACAGGTTTCACTATGATTCCACCAGAATGAACTGATGGTGCCTTGTGTTTTGGCGTAGCACTGTCTCATTGTGCTGGTTTGACGCTGGCCAAACGCCAGGCATCCACGAAAGCTGCTTGCTCACCCTCCCCTGCCACAGCTGGGCAGAGGAGAGAAAAAAATTAAAGAAGAGTTCATGAGATGACATAAGGACTGAGAGAAAACACTCCAAGGGCGAAACAGGCTCAGCTTAAAGGTACAAAGTGAATTTATTACTAACGTAGTCGGAGGAGGATAATGAGAAGTAAAATAAGCCCTTAAAAACACCTTTTCTTCCTCCGACCCCTTCCTCTTTCCCACCAACAGCACAGGGAGACAGGGCATGGGGGTTTTGGTCAGTTCGTCACCCGAGTTCTTCTGCTGCTGCTCAGGGAGAGGAGTCCTTCCCCTGCTGCACTGTGGGGTCCCTTCCCATGGGAGACAGTTCTCTGTCAACTTCTCCAGCATAGTTCCAATCTCATGAGCAGCAGTCCTCCCAGAACTTCAGCAGGGTGAGTCCCTCCCATGGGCACACAGTCCTCCCAAAACTGCTGCGGCGTGGGTCACTCTTCCACAGGGTGCAGTCCTCCAAGGACAGGCCGCTCCAACCTAGGAGCAGGGGCCCCTCTCTCCATCGGGTCTCCCACTGGATCACAGCCTCCTCCAGGCATCCACCAGCTCCAGCGTGGGCACCTCCCCCACGGGCTGTGGGTGGATCTCTGCATCCCCCGTGGATCCCTATGGGCTGCAGGGGCCCAGCTGCTTCACCATGGTCATCACCACAGCCTGCAGAGGAATCTCGGCTCTGGTGCCTGGAGCACCCCCTCCCCCTCCTTTCTCACTGACCTTGGTGCTGCTGCATTTTTTCCCTCACATGCTCTCACCTCCTCATCTTCTCTGACTAGAAAAAACTGTGCCCACTTTGTTTTGATTTTCTTCTTCAATATCTTATCACAGAGGCGTTACCACCATCTCTAACTGGCCCAGCCTTGGCCAGCAGCATGTCCATCTTCAGAGCCATCAGGGATTGGCTCTGCCGGACATGGTGGAAGCTTCCAGCAGCTTCTCGCAGAAGCCACCTCTGTTGCCCCCCTCCCACTACCAAAAACCAGGCCGTGCAAAACCAACACACTCATGAATCCCCCTGTGAAGGTGGAAGCCTGACTTTGTAGAACTAAATCATAAATAGTGCTGTACCTCTGGATTATGTGGTGTGATTGAACGCATTTCTTCATGCACCCTTATGAGTGCAAAGGGAACAGTGTGAAAACGGGTGCTGATTTGGCTTTGCTACAGCAGAAGCCCTTTTTTTCTTGTAGCTGGTGCTTCTTGTGCAAGCTGACATGAGGCTGTAGCCAGGTGAGTTGGCCTCTTCTCCCAGGAGGCAACAAGTGACAGGACAAGAGGAAATGGCCTCAAGGTGTGTCAGGAAAGGTTCAGGTTGGACATCAGGAATTTCTTCACTGAAAGCATTGGAACAGGCTGCCCAGGTGTCAGAGACTGAAATATTATAGTTTATGACTTAAACAGTTTCATGAAGGACTTTTAAAACTGTATTATAAAAGCTGCAGAGAAGACCAACACACCCTGAATGGGGCCCTGACTGAGGCCTTACATGGCTCACTGATGAAGATAAGATAAAGTAACAACTCAGAGCTGCGGACATTCACAAAGCACAAGCTCATTCACAAAACACCTCAGGAATGGAGATCACAGTCCCAGGGCTATCAGCTGCCAGGCTTGCACAGACCCTTGCACCAAAGAGTGGGGGAGAGAGGCTTTGCGGGTGTGTTGGAAAAGCCTGTGGTCAGAGGCACAGTGACTGCCCATCCTCCACTGTGCAGAGGAGCCCAGCTGTGGGGCCCCTTCACCCAGGGAGAAGCTGCCATCCATATGAAGGACGGAGGGGGTGACATGGACCATCAAAGGCCCCCTCAAAGGAGTCCCCAGACCCTACACCAGAGATGATATAACAGATGCACAGTGTTGCAAGGGACAGTGTCAAACCTAGCCCCCTGCAAGGGAGACATGTGGCTGTTCCCACCCGCCCGAAGCATATATTAATCCATGGGATTCTATACTTTTTGGCATGTGGCGGCGTGGCCGTGGCCACGGCAGCGACGGGGGACCCTCACCACCAGAAGATCAATGAGACGTTGTTGGGACCCTCGGGCAGGTGATATGCTTCCGCCTAACCCCCGTCACTCTCTTCCTGTCCCCCCAACCCCCCCCACTTCTTTTTCTATTTCTTTATTGTGGCGGTAGCCCAGTCCACCTTTGGGTTCCGCCTCCATGAAATTAAATGGGTAGACTTTCCAGCCTAGGACAGTGGGTCAGAAGGAGAGCCTGCAGGAGGCTCCGAAGATCACACCACGCCCCCAAACCATCAATCATGAGTTTATCTCCTCCCTTTGTTACAAGCCACCTCATGTTTATTCAATTAAGTTCTCGAAGGTTCTATTGTTCCATGTTCTCTATTAGATGGTTTGTATTAGTCCCTCCTTAAGTCTAATGTTGTTGGATACCTGTCATCCCTCATCATTTCCCTATTGGACTTTTCCTCCGTTCCTCCCCTTTTTCCCGGTGTTTAAAAGCTTGTGTAACCACACCCGGAGGGCTTTTTTTGTTGCTCCTTATCCTCGCCTCCTAACCCCCCAGGGCTAGGAAAGAAAGACTTGGATACTGCAACTACGAGTCCATCTTTCATCCTTCGCCTCTGCCACTCGCTATTGTTACCATCGGCTGCTGCCAGCTCCCACTGCGAGCCTGCAGGCAGACAGCTCCAGCAGGAGCTGTCTCAGGATTATGGTGCTTCTCCCTGTCTCGCCGCCGGGACACTTGAAGCGAGGTCGCCTGCTTGGCCACTGGGCGGTCAAGCGGTCAGCGACACTTTATTTCTTTCCTCTTTCTTTCTCTTTGCCTCTTTTACTATTAAATAAAACACATCAAATTTTTGGCAGCAACATCTAACCTAGTTTGGCTTTAATCTTGTTTTTGGGTATATTTTGAACCTTCAAAGTTCCTTCCAGTTTATACACAGAGACTTAGTTGTCTTTGCACTTCTGGGTTTAAACCGGATTGCAACACCAGGGAAGGTGTGGAGTCACCATCTCTGGAAGTGTTCAAGAAAGGGCTGGACATGGCACTCAGTGCTATGGTTTAGTTGACAAGGTAGTCATTGGTCAAAGATTGGACTTGATGATCTTGGAGGTCTTTTCCAACCTAAATGATTCTGTGATACTCCCAGTCACCACATGTGGCTGTTGGGCATTCCCAGGATATATTTGTGGCTAGCTAGGTTGTATTTTTAACAAGATAGAACAAAATCAATGAGATGGTACAGAAAAGGTGAGTGAGGAGGTCTCTCCAGGGAGCTGCCTGCCCATGCACACCACCTACAGCTGCACTAATGTTGGAATCACCAGGATCACCTGCACCACACTGACTTCTTCCCTTTGGCCACTGTAGGAATCTCTCATTAACATGGGACTTAACAGGCTGCAAACATTTTGGTCACATTCCATAAAACCGTAAGTAAGGAGGTGTTATACACATAAGAAATTGGTCTGTCAGCATTCCATAGTACATTTATCCTATCTGACTGGCTCATTAAATGTCCCCATCAGCACAAGGCAGCAGCATCCTTGTATTACAGCAATATACATGTGCTTAAACTGTTCTGTGAATCTAGACCTTGTCTTAAACAAACCTCCTGCCATGTCAGAAAACGAAGGCATCCAAATACATCTGCATGACTTGGGAGCTCCTAAAAAACTATTTCAGGTCTCAGAGCTAATATTTGGGATAGAAGTTGGGTAATTTCCTCCAGAAAAAATGATCATCTGGATCCAGTGTCTTTCACCCAGACCTTCTGAAACTGGTGACCATTAGTCCAGTATGTTTTACACCGAGGAAAATACAGTCATTAGAGACTGCTTCCACAAGGCAATATTAAAACAGCTCTACTGCAGCCACCAAAATGGCATGCACAATCTCAAACCTCTGCCCTAACCGCACTCACAGGATTTTATAACTAATTTTCACCTTATAGATCAAGGGCTCACCCAGGAAAATGTGCGGAATTGTATTGGCAATAATGTGCCCTACAGGAAAATATCCTGCGAATGCCTCTAGCAGTCTCCCTGGGACTGATGGACTGGACTAAAGTCAGTGAGCCTAAGCCATGGTCTTGGACTCAAGTATTCGTCCTTCAAACCATCTGCAAAGCCAGGTATGTTTTTATGAAAATTGCTCTTCTCCACAACGTACTCAGACTGGCACTGCCAACTACCCCCAGCCCCAAATGCCCATGGTTGTCAGAAATCTCTAAGACAGTCTTTGAAAGAGAAATTTTAGAAGAAAAACAAGACACCATCTCTGCACCGAAAAGAACTATTTCTTTCTGCACTTGGGATTCACAGTTATATTACACAAGCCCAAATTCACTAGGCCATTAAATGCCACATGTTGGCTCAATTCAAACCAGTACTTTCAGTTTCCTTGCCTTTGCCTGCCACTACAGACTAACTCCTTGGCCATCACATTCCAAAGTCACCTCAGGTTGGTAGTTACTGGCCAGTAGATAATCTGCAGCACAGATTTAATTGCCAAATTTCTCCTTAAAGACTCTAAAAGTGTATAAGCTTTGTAGATCCAGAAGGAGAAAGCAGCCTGGATTCTTGGTCTGAGCAACCTGCACATCTAGGATTTATCCAGTGCATCCTGATGGAAGAAAACCACTACTGTGTTATTTTACCTATGTCCACAATGTCACTTGGAAGCCAATGCTTGCCGCATGGGAATCATTCAGGTGATAAAAGTAGTTCCGGAAGAGAACCACAGCCCTTCCTCTCCACGTCATATCAGGTTACAAGGACTCTAAATCAACCATGCCTAGCCATGTTAAGTCCATTTCTGAACTGTAATGCAGCAGAGCTCTCATTACATGTAAAGCTGGGCTTACATTCCCCCCTAAGCAAGAAGACATAAAGGATCTCTTGAAAGTCATTATATAATCTTCCTACAAGATTTCTAACTTTGCTACCCCTTCTTAATAGCTTCAGCAGTGGCATAACCTTCCCTGACTTTCTCCAAGCCTTAAGACTCCACTAAGCCACACTTCCATCTGTATTTAGCAATACGTGGGAGAAGAGGGAGGGGCTGCATCTCTGCTACACATAAAATACCTTCTGAACATAATCTGGTATCCTGCCACATTCCAGTAAAATTTACATGAGCCATATCAAGAACCCAAATAACAATACAAAAAATAGAAGTATGTAGTATTCCATAAATTCCTACTCATTCTTCTGCCAGGTGGTAAGAGCTGGGCACAGAATGGACCCAAACCTAAGCCTCAAATAAGGCAGTACTGGTATTAAGCCTATTTTAAGAAGTATCTCACCAAAAAAGCCAACTACTGCAGAGAGAAAATGAATGTAATGTGCTCTGATCACTGAATAATTCAAATATATAGTCACATATACAGTAAAGCATCTTTAAACTTAAGAAGATAAATTTTAATAACAAAAGTCATAAATAAAATGAAAGGCCAACAGGTGGACAGCATATAAAGGATAAAGCTTTCTCAAGAAGCAAAGGTTTCACTGCACCTGTAGGTGGAAGTCTCAGTATATAAACGAGTTCACTACCAGAAAAACTTCTGCATGGAGAAACAATCTCCTTTTAGTATCTTATCAGTTATATAAAACTACAATAAAACAAACAAAGCACACCTAACTGTGCTGCCTTTGGGCAGACTAGAACCCACCGCTATTTCTATTTTTACACCCCCTTAGCCAGGCAGCTCATACACCCTGAAGTCATCACAAGTCCGGTGTCCCTGTAGCTTCTCATCTGTGCCCGCTTCCTTTAATTATTCTTTTGCTTGCAACAGTTCCTGCTTCTAAAGCAGTAAGTTTATGTCGCCACAAAGCAGATGAACATTGACTAAAAAGCCCATAAAATTCCCCGGGCCTTTCTGTCCCTCTTTGCTTGTGCTTCCCACTTCCTCTTCGAGTTCAGCCTTTTTGCTTTGTACTTTGCAATCCCACAGCATAACATTTGTAGTTGTGACCTGTAGGTACTGTAAAAATGATACTTTGGGGAGAACATTTCAGTTGTGCAGCCAATGAGTAGAAACATGAGCTCTTGTATTACCAAGGAAAGAGAGTAATGGATGCTCAGTCACTTTGGATTTGAAACACAAAGGTTGAGTCAGGGCAGCTGATCCTCCGTCTGCCTGCGGGCCAAACTGACACTTTGCAGCCAGATCCAGTCCTTCCCTTTCTCTCTCTTACATTTGGAAAGGTCAGCATCTATTTATGTGTTTGCACCGACTGAGACAAAGCCCATTTGGCATGTGCATTATTGCAGATAAAATGCACAAAAATGAGGCTCACCCAAGACAGCCTGGCTGAGCTGCTTGGCTGGAGACATTCAGCAAATGTGACCAAAGCCCACATCAACAGGGGACAGAAAGCAACAGAGACAGAAAGCAACTCCTTGGTCTGTCTCAACTCACTTCAACAAGGGCATGTTGCCCATCCTTTAGTTAATTACTTCAAACTAAACACGTTCCAGCTCAAGTTTTTTAGCATAAATTGGATTTTCACCATCAGGTCATGTTTGCATCTTGTCTCTACGGAGCAGTTTCAGAAAGATTGTGGCTTTTGCTTAACTGACCAGCCAGAATAGAGGATGCTCTGTTATAGCATTCCTAACAGGTCACACAAACTGGTCCAATTACACAGTTCTTAACGGGTCAGGATGGAATCATAGTGAAAGTAGGGGTTTCTCTTAACTAAATATTAAGCCACATTTTTGTTTTGATCACCCTGATGCCAATGGCTAGAGATTATCCAGGACTGAAGGGAAGACTCATGCACCAAAAGAGCACAATTTGTCAGGTCTCTACAGATAGTATTTCATCTCCCAGTTTATGAAAAGCACTGTATAATACAATTTCTTGAATAATAAAAAATTTATTACTTGCTTTCCCAAAACACAGGTTTTATTTCACAATATATAAATACCTCTTCACCTTTTCGTATACAATGTTTTCCACATTTCCAATAACTAATGTTTATCACATTTTCATTTTGAGTCAACATATGTAGCCCCAATCAAGAAGAGAGT
Organism: Mohoua ochrocephala; assembly: GCA_013398855.1. NCBI lineage: Eukaryota > Metazoa > Chordata > Aves > Passeriformes > Acanthizidae > Mohoua > Mohoua ochrocephala. The sequence continues at coordinate 50,102 of VZTA01025942.1, read as the reverse complement.
TTGCATATTAAAGTAGGCATGGGAAGCAGGAAAAAAATTGAAGGAAGAAAATAAAAGGACCAAAAGGGAAAACACCAAGAAACTCCTCCAAATCGTAACTAAATATAACTCAAAGGCAGACAGGAAGGTACTATTTAGACAGCAGAATTAATGGAAATAGAAATAAAAGCTTCTTAACAGAATGTCTGTAGACCTAAAATTCACATCCGTATCCAAGACATCAAGAAAAAATATCACATATGACAGCCAATATTTCACTGTATTTCTCCAAGCAGTTATTAATTACAGAGCATTACTAAGAAGAGAGTACACTGCTAGCAAAAAACTAACAGAGCGCTTCCAAAATCAACAGCAAAGGCAGTAATTCCTGCTTCCTGGCAACACTGCAGCCCATCCATCAGATCCTAGCCCACACTACTTCAGGTGGTTTCCCGTTTTACACACAATTTTTGGATCACCAGGATCTAAAATCAGTCCAACAAAACAGAGTGTTTGCCCTAAGCAAGGTACCATTGTCCCCTTAAAGGGGTTCACTTTCTTTACACAGCTCTAGCTTCACATTCCAGCCTGGGTCTACACAGCAGCTGGCTTCCATCTAATCTTTCCCAGAACCTGCTGCTCCTACACCTCACCTTTTGCTGGAACCAAAGTGCCATTTTCTTCCTTGAGATGTTTTTCCTGTTACTCTCAGCATGCAATAAGGGGGAAAGCCTGCCCACTCTACATCAGACTCCCTTTCCCAATCTGATTTTTTTTCCAGAAATAATTACAAATTATTCTACTTGCTGCAGGCTATAACTGTAAGAGCAGGGAATTTGCTTTGAAACAGCACCAGAAGGACACAAAATCTCTGGCTAAATGAAAGATGTTGTAAGCAACCAAGAAAAACCAAATAAGCTCCCAAAATTTAATAGCTACCCTGAATGAAAAGCACAAATCAGACAGCACAATAGTAATTCACTGTTACCCAATACATCATTCAGAAAATCCAGAAAATTTCAGAGAATGTCTCCATTTTATATTAACAATTAGAGCAACTTTTTCTCCGCCTTTATATTAATGGCAGGAATTTAAACTTTAAATAAATATTTATATTATATATGTAATTTGGAAAATATCATCTTTCTCCTGATCACAAAGTACCCAGAAACAGATGCCACATTTCACAATTTTTTTTTTTGTGGCTGGCAGTTATTTCCTTTGGATTTCTCCAACACCATTTGTGATGACTATTCATGAGAAGCTCAGTGCAAGCAGCCACTCTTGTAACTGACAGCTTCTGTAAGTGAAACTTTACAAGTTCATTTTACAAGGGATTTGAGCAACTAAGGAATCATATTTTAGTAATTTAAAATAATTTACTGGTACCAAAAATGTCCAACTGCTTCAAGTGAAATACAATGAAACCAGAAAATTTTTTTCAATTAATAATTTTATTTTGCCATATTAAAAGGTAAAGTTTAACATTTGAAATGTCTTTTGACATGTATTCACTCCTCTACCTTCCAAAACAATACTTTACATGGCAGAGTAAAAAGTTACATTTGATTTAATTGGAGTTTTTAACCTCTTGGGGGATGGAGAAAGGAGACCTCAGAAATTTACCTCAGTTCTTCCTTGCTATAGGCTTTTTCCAACAAGCAACAAAAATCAATTATTTGCACAAAAAACTAAATACTGGGGTGAGCGTTTTTTCCTCTCTAATGCTAAAGAGTCTGAGATTTGTTTTTGAAACTCTGAGGAGGAAAAAGATAGCAAGGAGTGAAAAATAATTTCAAAAAAACATTTGAAACTGGGGCTTGATGCATTCTCTAACTCCAAAGCAGATGAGTGTTAGTTCACGTTTCTCTCACATGGTTTTGAGTTACATCCTAGCTACTCATGTGGTTACATCCCACTTACTCAGAGCAGCTAAAAACGACTGCAGGAATATATGGAAGCCTGGTTTCTCCCATTCCAGTCAGATGGTGAAGGGTAGAAAATGCTAGTCATGCCTTATGTCGTGCCTCAGTGCAACACTGCAGACCAGAGCTGACGGCTGAACTTCCAGACAGTGGGAAGTGCGTAGCTCTGTCCCATCAGGGACAGCAGTGCTGGACACTCACCAACACACAGCTCTGTGTTCTTTTTAATAGAGGTCCACAATGGTCACAAGACACATTTACAAGCTACCCATGACCTTTAGTCGCCAGCCTGGCTTCTCCTGATTGCTGAGTATTGACCAGCTTCTCCGCAGGAGGGGAAAGATGGTGCAGTCAGTGCAATATCTCATTTCTGCTTCCAAAAATTTTAATTCCCAAAATCAAAGGGTAAAATGACACAGAGGGGTAGACTAAGAGGAGCCACTTCCAGCAGCTGGAATTACTGGTTCATGCGAAACTCTGCAACATCAAATTTTGTCCTCATAAACTGAAATGGAGCACTAAATGACTATTTCCACATAAAAGCTTTTCTCTTTTGAAAATTTCTCCCTTGGTGGGTCAAAAACTTGAAAAAATAAAAGGAGTAATATAATCACTCAAAGTCTGAGGAAAAAAGAGGCAGCAACAGAGCTTATAAAAAAACCAAACCAACAGCTGAAGTATTACATTCAAAATGAAGGTAAAATGAAATGTCATAACACCACCAAAACCCTTTAACCTTTTCACTTCAAAGAAAAATTGAAAAACTAATGAACTGATACTAAATTTCTATTTTCATGAAATAGCATTTTTAGTGGAAAAGCACTCTGTCAGAAAATGTTGACCCATTTTTACTTATTCCAGAGGAAATATTTTTTTGATTTTATCAGCATAGCTGTGGCCCTTTACATTCCTGTTACATCCTCTGGGCATTTCAGAGTATTAACCATATTCTGTGAGTTGTTTTAAGCTTCTGTATACTTTTGAAAGGAATATTCATCTTCAGGAAAATCGCTTGCAAGTAAGCTAATAATAGACACCATTCTTCAAAGCAGGAGCCTGAAAAATTTAGGCAAGTACTTTTCTTGAAACAAAGACAGAAGTAGAAAAAGGCATTTAAAAATTTACTGCAAATAAATCCTCCTTAGCTTTTAAGCCTACCAGGATTTTGTCTGATAAAGGCCTACAAAATTCCTCTGGGCAAAATGCATAGGAGTAACACATCAGATTAGAGGCAGTGGTACTTGCAAGGAAAGAAGGAGCAGTAGTGAGTCGCACTGTCAGAAACAAACTGCCCATCAATTCATTAAAGGGATAGCATTCCTGGGTTGGAACATTCTAGGGCTGGAACATGATTAAAATTCCCCTTTTCCACCACCAACCCCACAGCAGCATCTGCCCACCCCCTTCGCAGCCTGCTTGGCAAGCCTAAGGGACACTGAAGTCCCAGCTCCTTAGCTCATGTTGTCCCCCAGGAGTTTCTCTCTTCAGGACTTTCCAGATCTTTACTCTTGATCTGGCCAACTGATAAACTTTAAGGACAGGTGTTAGGATCCTGGGATCCAGTGGAGTTGCAAAGACTATGATTTCTCTCGAACATCTCTGAAGGAGCCCATCCAGCACGCTGCTCTTTGCTGTGAGAGGAGGTAGGACACCACCATGGCCAAGCAGATTGCTAGATTTAATCAAAAAAACCCCCCACATCTGAAATCCCAAATCCATCACAAAACAGTGACCTTCCTCTGCCAGCCCAGGTGGAGCTTTCCTGAAACCTTGGAGAGCACACACACACTTTGAGCACCTGTTGCCAGTATCTTCGTGGTACAAAGTTCACAGCTCTGCCAAGGATTCCAGTTTTCTCCAATAAACAGTGCAACATTGTGGCAACAAATCACACTAATCATCATAAACAAGACTTACAGCCACTGCTCTGCAACACATCATAAACTTTCTATCAGTCTCCAGAAATTCACTCCAGCCAGGAAGCCCCTTTCCAGCTGTACTGCAGGAAAAATCCACTTGCCAGGCAGGTTTCAGCATCTACTTATTTGCTGAGCTTGCTGGGACACAGCAGCTAGGAGCAGCCTGAGGGAGGCAGAGGTCCATTATCCAGTTCATGGCAACAGGGACAAGTGACAAGACAGAGGACCTGGCATCCTGAACAAGACACAGCTGTAACAGAGCTCCCCTGGATCATGTCAACACAGACAGGGGCTGCTCCCACCTCCTCTGCCCCACACTGCAGCTTCCCCTCACTCCTTCTCCATTAAAAGAAACTCACTCAAAGTAATAACTCTGTTTTTGAGATCTAAAAACTACTTTTAAAAACCCTCTAAAACTTCTTTGGTGTTTTATTTGCAGGATGAAGTTAACAAGTAAGAACTCTGCTACACATTTAGCTGAAACAGCAACAAAAGAGAAGCCCTATGTGAATGACTCAACACTGACTGGGAGGCTGAATAAATCCTTATACCTTGAATTTGACAGATCAAAGTAGCAGGTAAATCAATTAATACAGCCAGATGTTCGGCTTTCTTGAAGTGTGTAGCCACATAAAATATTTGTATTCAACATACAAAATTCAACATAACAAACTGACTATTTAGTATCTGTTCCTGTATTAATTAAAAATACAGGAAGAAGCCTAGATTAGTACTACAAATTGCCAGCACTCAAAAAACTTGCACTTAACCCAAAGCACCTTTGATGGACATTAATAACCAACCACTTCCAACATTCAAAAACACAGCAAGAATCAACAAAGTCAAGCTGTTGGCTTCCCTTATTGGGCTCACATTGTTTGCCATCCATGAACTTCATTAACTTGGAAGTAACTTGGGACACTTTCACACAAAGCACTGTCCCATCTTGGCTACACAGATCTGAACTGAAACAACTGTAGGTGAGGGATCAGGCTCACAGTGACTGCGATCCCTGACTGAAATACAGAAATCAGCCTCTTGAAACAGCCAGAACCAAGCATTTTAAAAATCAAGACAAGTGACCCAATTTCATCCCTTGTGTACATCCCAAAAAGCAGCCAGGGAAGTATTAACATCCGTACAAACAAAATTTTCAGAACATGGAAGTAAAAAAGCATATGCTGTTTAGTATTGAGAAATGAAGATACAATTTCTTGATGACCCTTCAGCCTATTTATACTCATTTGTATCATGTTACCATTTAGTATTTTAATACTTAAAATGAAAATAAAACATGGTTACTAACCTGTGGGAAGAGAGAGTAAGTTGCATTGTCAATTGTGACAGAATATAAAAATTCCCCGTCAAACCAGAGGTTCTTTCCCATGGGGGAATTCATCTTTGTCATAGCAAAGAGCTGCCCAGGGTCACAGCATTCTTCCAGCAGCTTCCTAGAGAAGGGAACAAAAGAGAAAGTGGTATTAATTGGAGCCTTGCCACACCTTTGTTAATCATCACCCCTCATATCTGTGTTCCTGCCACTCTCAGGTGCTCCAAAGCCACCCTTCCCAGCCAGCAGATGAACCACGGGACTCTTTTTTTACTTATAGAAGAGCCAGAAAACCTACTTTTATTCCAGAAAATCTTAAAAATAGACAGAAAAAAAAAATCTAAATTTTCATTCATACTGACACAGAAACAAAACCAAGATTCAGCAAAAGAAACTCCATCCTATACAGCCCATTTTAATGGGTAAAAAACTGGTCTCCAACACATACAGAAATCAGAGAAGCTCCTCTGAAAATTAGATCCAAGGTATCTAAATATTCAGTACCAAACCTTATTATGAAGAGCAGGCCTCCTAAAACCCCACAGTTACATAATTTATGTGTGGAAATTTTGGCACCTCTCTTCAGTTACTGAATGTCCTTGTGCTACATTCCCAGCAGTATTAGAGCCTGCTTCCTAACTGAAGGCCAGCTTGAGTCATCCCAGGATGATGGATATATATAGAGAGAATGGATATACTTGTTAGTGTCCCTGCTGAAACTCCTTATCTTCTTGCTCCTTCATTTCCCAAAAATACTACTCAGCCTGAGTAGAAATTGGAGGGCTGGTGAGGTGATTGAAGGTTATCCTGAAAATTCTGTACCACAGCAAACTCAGCAATTAACATCCTAAAATACAGAACGATGAAAAGCTCTAAAGGTCCAGAATATCCTATCTTTCCAAAGCCTGCATGGCACCAGGAAGGGTGACACTCATAGACATATGTAAAACACACACTGCAGAATTCTGCCATCGCAGTGTAGTATTACGTAATCATATACATTCCTCATATATTTTAAAGGTAATCCCAAAGAGACTGGAACCATTTCCAGTGGCTGCACAGGAGCTGTAAGCAGAAAAACATCAATTATTAGTGACTACTAAAATGCTTGGTATAGCTGTTCTCCTCTGCAAAAGAGAAGATTTTATTCAAAACCATAAAGTCCTTCAGAGAAATTGAAATTTTATCATTTTTTGAAGTTCTACTGCTACTTTTCATCTCTAAAAATTGGTATTTGAAAAAAACCATTCTTTTTCCCCATCAAAAATTGATTTTGCCGGAAGTTCATGATTCTCTGCAAATATGCAAGTATTATTTTTCAGACATACTTCAGCTGAAGTAACAATGAGTTCCCAGCAACAACTTCCCTAAGAATGTGGTAGAGTCCACAAGGCTGGAGATTTTCAAGACGCAACAGGGCAAGGTGCTGCATATTCTCATCTAGGTTCCATTCCCACAAAAGGTTGGAATACGCGATCATCTGAGGCCCCTTCCCACCTTGGTAGGTCTGTAATTCTGGAACTGGCTGTTGCAGAGCTGGTTTATCTCCCTCTGAGCAGGACACAGCAATGTGTCAGCCAGATCAGCGATTCCCATTCCAAGAACACCAATGGCTTTATCTACAACCATGAAGGAAAGGCTTCACATCGGTCTCCTGCTGAACCCTTCACTAATAAACCTATTATGAAAAGCAGTAGGGGTCTCCTGGAAGGGCCACAAATAGGGTTCACTAGTTCAAGTATGAAGCTGTGTGTATGAACACAAAAATCTTGTGCACTCGTGTGTGCTTTCTGTCAGAAAAGAATAATTATTAAAAGTCTCTCTTTCTGATCCAAATCCCAAAGTTACAAAGCAAGAAAAGCTTCATAGGAAAATGTTCATTTAAAAGCAGAATGGATTCAAAGACAAACCTATAGCAGGATACTTTGCAGGATCAGGGAGACTGAACAGTTTGCTGAGCTTGATTAAAATGTACAGCAGAAATGTTATGATAGAATTTGCAGAACTGCAGCAGCTTTTAGCCAGGAATCTCAGTTCACTGCAAGCATTCCTTCACTCACGGGACACAAACAATATGCTTTTGATTCAAAGTTCTCTCCAATTCAGAGAAGACCTGTATGCAAGAGGACTTAATATTGGGGTTGAAAAGGTACTGGGGGCCCTCAGATCCAAGAGCACTTAGGGGACAAATCCCTACTTGTGAGAGAAGCAGGAGAAATGTTCCTTGGAGAATCTCACTTCAAGCCCCTCAGATTTCAGCTGGAATTGGGCACCAGGCAGGTCATTAAGCAAAAGGCAGCCTCAGCACTGAGGTCTTAATCTGAATCCATCCACAAAGCTTTCGTAAAACTCCCAAATGACTTATTCTTCATCTTAAGTTAACAAACTTTGCAGTCTTATTTCAGTTTGCAGACAGTTAATGCTTAATCGCACCCTGGTTTGACTCAAGTTCCAGTCAATAATGACTTAGGAGCTATTTTGAACATCCCAAATGCAGCAAATATAATATCTAAAAGAAAAAAATGGACAATTCCATGGCATGGGTTGTCAGCCAGGAGGTCACAGCCCTTTAGCTGTCTCTTCTCTGCAGTTGGGGGGGTCCTGCCTCCCCCAGCACAGCACCATTTCTCCAGCTGCCTTGGGATGCTGTCCTACATGGAACATGTAAGTACCACTAGCACTGTGCAAGGCAGGGGGAGCAAAATTCTTCGTCTCAGCTTTTTCCTTTTAAATCCATTTAAGTGAGATGTACTACATTAATGTGAAAAAGATCAGATTGATGGGGAGCCACTTGTCAGGCAGCAGCAGCAGCAGCAAGAGGAAGGCACCTTCACAAAGCTTCTCCAGGGAAGTGGTGGAGTCACCATGCCTGGAAGTGTTCAAAAAACAAGGATGATCCAGAGCACATGGATGGGGAGAGGACAGGAGAGACTACAGCCTGATGCTGCTCCTGCAGGTCCCACTAAATGCCAGCAGTCCCCTCACTGAACAAGGGCATTGATTCAACCATTGCTCAAAAATGGTAACATGAGACTTATTATTTCATTACAGTATGGCTTTAACAGAGCATTAAGATAATGACTGAGGCTCACATTCAAGATTGAGATAAAAATAATTTGTGAAATAAACCGCTTTAGTCAGACTCTGCTCAGCTGCCTGGATTTAGGTGGCATCATACTAACCTTGATCTGGTGACTGCAAAATGGTGCCAGGATCTGACAGCACAGCCTGACATAAACCTTCCCCTTACAAGGCAGCTCCCATTCACCTCAACTTCTCTTGTTTTGCTTTGGGATCAAATGAATCTGAAGGCCCAGAAAAAAAAGGTATCTGGCTTTGGAGTTTTGGTTGGTGTCAAGACAAAACCATCAGGCCTTAACTGACAGCCACGGTTTTGTGGAGCTGCTGGAATCCGGAGCATGGGTGGTCGCTTGGATTCACTAGGGAAGATTTGCACGGCTCCATTTCACCGCAATTTATTAATTGCTTCCGTCTACGTACCCCCCAGTAGAGGCAGGAGGACCTACCAAGAGCCTCGTGGAGTCCTCAACTAAATCAACACCTATTTCCCAGCACGTGCATCCCCTATTGGAAATACTTCAGGGATTAATATCAATAGTGGCTCTGAAACACATCTGGCTCGACCACCTCTAACAGTCTCCAAATCTAATCCTGAAATTCTCTTCATTATGTCTTCAGTGTAATGTTTCATGTTTCCGTAAGAATAACACATCCCCATGTTTTTGTGAGAAGTTTTGGTGGCAGGGGAAAAGCCAAAATCACTGCTTAATAAAATATTGTCTTTAATAAATTTGCACCCTGTTCAGAGTCTGATTTTTTGGCACTTCATGTTTTGGCTGATTTTTAAATTATTTTTCCTCCCTCCTTTAAGAGATCCTTAAAGGAGGCAGCTGAAATTTCAACCTCCCCTCTGATGAGCAAAAAGGCTGGAGTTTCCTGAATTTCTTGCTATGAACAAAGCTTTTTACTCTTTCCATAATTCCTGTGGTTATTCTCTCTTTTTCAAGATCCACCCCTAAATATTTCATTCTAAATAAAGCCTGGAAATATTATTTCTAGGGTAGCCACCCCCTGCCAACTACAGGGACAAACTGACCTCTCATTACCCATGCATCCCATGCCATCCAAGAACAGACAAAAAATATAGGCCCATATTCCATCTCCCAGAGCAGGCAGCAGCCAATGCCTGCAGCTGTAAGAGAGCCCTCTCAAACAGCCACATAATGGCTCTACTTGTGGCCATTTTTTGCTCCAAGCTGGCAGTCTGGGAATTTTATGGACCTACAGAATGCTACAAAGCCACTCAACAACAGTAAAATCAGTGGTTCTAGTACAACCAGTGAGCTTGGAGCTGCAGTTGGCATTTGGCTTCTGAATATTCTGTGAAAACATTGTTGGGTTTGGTCACACACACCGAATTTCTCTTTCCTAAAAAGCTCAGTCTAATACTTGTAACTGGGGATTAGCATGAAGAATGTACTGAGACTTTGAGGTTTTCATGGTGTTTAAAGCACCTTACTACTCCAGGCATACCACCCCACTCAATATGAAACTGAAAACCACCCTCAGCACAACTGTTCGGGAACATGATCTTAAAACTACCCTCCTAAGAAAGATCACCTGGACAAGTACCAAATGAATAAGAGAATGGCCAATGCAAATGCTCTTGATATCCACAAAAGCATACCAAATTGGGTTTTTGGGACAGCAGTCATAGTTGAAGCCCTGGCTAAAATTAAGACCTTTGCCAAATACAACATCTAAATCAAGAATACATTGCAGTGCATAGGTTCACTTCTGAAAATACCCAGTTACCTAAGCTTGAAGAATAGGTCTAAATGCAATGAATAAGAAATATGAAAAAAGTGGATACTACAGAGCAGAACAGAGATAATCTGATTCACTCCCCAGACAAGGTCTCTACAATATGGTAAGATTTAACGAAAACTAATAAAGTCATGACCGTTTTCCTCCTCACATTTATTATTATATTGTTTCTTGACATGAAACTTTCAGCCTATTTCAATGCCCCCTGCAGCAATTTCTAATGTCTGAACTTTACAAGGATCATGTAATATTTTCCCCAACTTCCTCAAGAGAGGAAAGTTACCAGAACAGTAAAAAGGTTGCAGAGAGTAAATCATGCCTGGCAATGCAACCTGCATGAAAGGAAAGACGTTGCATTGCAGAGACCACAGAATAAGGACAATTCATGCAAACCATCTTCATTAGCTTAGCAATAGAGCTGCTGTGACTTTTTAAAGTAAGAAATTAAACTATAAACTAACAATAATTTGCTACAAATTGCCAAATTAATAGTTGCAGAAGAAACTATGAAATCAAGCACTTGCACCTCTTCTGCATCATCAGGAACTTTTTAGAATTTTTTTCCAGGCTTTTTTGAGGTGCCTAATAGGGAAACAAAGTATTTTATTTAACCCGAGAACATAGTTTTCACTACCTACTTTTATTTATCCAGAGAATATTTGGGTTTTCATTACCTATTTTAAAATCACTGATCTGGTGCCACCCACACAGTAGAATTCACAGTTCTGTTTCCCAGACTGCAAAAGAAATATAAAACTGTTTTTTCATCCTGTGGGGTGATATGGTTACCCTATCCTTGCTGCCTTGGCCTTGAACAAACAAACCCTGCTGTCTTCTAGAAGATAAAATCTGAGCTGTCAATCATCGCAGCACCTCATCCTAATCTCTGACTGGTTTTGTTTAACTCTGGGGGGTTTTTTTAAATATACGAGTGATACATTTTTCTTCCAGACACATTCAAAGTGTCATAGAAAATGGGGGATTTGATTTTGATTGTACCTATAGATTGGAGAAATACCTACTTAGATTGGAGAGATACAGATGAAGCCAAAATTTGCCAGGGACTACCTTTTTGATTAAACAATGTTTGTGAACTAGAAGAAACCAAGATATAAAGCTGAGAGAATTGGGATTTTTCAGCCTGGAGAAGAGAAGGCTTTGGGGTGACCTAATTGGGGCCTTCCAGTGCCTGAAGAGAGCCTACAAGAAAGATGGAGAGAGACTATTTGCAAGGGCCTAGAGCGACAGGACAAGGAGGAATGGCTTCAAACGGACAGAGAGTAGGTTTAGATTGGATATTAGGAAGAAATTCCTCCCTGTGAGGGTGGGGAGGCCCTGGCATAGCTTGCCCAGAGAAGCTGTGGCTGCCCCATGCCTGGAAGTGTTCAAGGCCAGGTTGAATGGGAGCAACCTGGTCTAGTGGAAGGTGTCCCTGCTTATGGCAGGGGAGTAGAATGAGATGATCTTTAAGGTTTGTTCCAACCCAGGCTATTCTATGATTCTGTAACTGAGTGAATAAAAGTCTACCAGATCACCTGACAAGCTTTTAGCTTACCTTTCCTCCTGCCAATTCTTTTACTTAAAGATGTAGCAGCTTTGATCTGAAAAGCTATTGAAACACAGAATTGTTCACTTCCTTTCAGAGAAAACACATTTTGATTCACGCAAACTTGCTTCAAATTCCTATGTACAAAACCTGCTTGCAAGCTTTGAAACACAAATTATAAGGTATGAATTATATAGTATGAATTCTAGGACTTGGTCAGATGAAGGTTTTCTAAGACTCTCATACTAGATGTATAAAAGAGCTGTATTATAAGGAAACCACCACATATTGTGACTAGCAATAGCAAAGATATCCGAATTATTTATGCAGTAAAATCTACTGGAATGCAGAATATCTCTGAGCTGTCTGTATTGTTCCCAACCACATCCACAGCAGCAGTGACTTGACATCTTACCTGGGAACTGCAATGAGCAGCCACATTCCCTGGAGAAGTGAGGAATCTGAGCATGAGCTCAAATGATGGTTTCTGGGTGGCAGCCAGAAACCTCAGACAATGCTGAAATCCACTGGAACCGCTCCTTTGCTTTGTTAATGCCACCACCACCAGCCCCTAAATACAACCGTGTCAGAGAAGACACAGGGTTCATCTCATTTACAGTATTTGAAATGCAAATTGAGGTCACTCCAAGCCTTCCCCATAGAGACAACGCCTTTTAGGGTGGGCTGCATCAAACTAAACATCTACTTCCTCTCTAATGGCCAAAAGGGAACGACTGCCTTAGATAAAGACATCTACATTTGATAGCTTTATTCCAATCCATGAAGCCAGGCCTGCTGCTCCAGATCCAAGGAAGTCAATGGAGGCTTCTGCAGCAAAGGTGAGCTGTGAGAGAGGGACTGTAGCTCTTCTGCCTGTCTACAGCATCCCATGGAAGGATCCTGTTTGCCAGCAGCCCCATCCGATGGTTTATCATCTCTTTTCACACATCCTTCACAGTGTCAGAAAGATGAACTGGCACAGCTGCACTGACGGGTGGTTTTATCACAGAGAATTCAGAGGCAAAGGGGAGCAGGTCAGGGGAGGAGATTAATTGCTACATGTGCTATCCTTTTTTTTTTTTTTAATCTTATAAACCTGGCAGGAGGAGAGCAGTTTTCACAGATATGAGGTGAAATTACTGAATGGCTGTCTTGCAAAACAGCAGAACCATCAATTGAGACACAGAGTTACATTACATGAGGTGCAGCTGCAGGAGGGAAAAATTAGTTGTTCTCTCCACTTCCCTCCTTCCTTCCAATGAAATTGCTGCTTGCTTTGTGCCACCACAAGCACAGAGAAATATTTGGCTTCAACAAAGGCACAGGGTGGCTGTTTTCTTTCAGGAGAAGGAAATTCACTAAAAATTAATTGAGCAGCTCTAATCTTACATTTGAGCTTGCACTAGCTAGAGTGTTGATAGGTCCCACCTGGATCTAAGCAGTCAATTATCACACCACAGGGACTTCTCCACCTGCTTCCGCAACCCAGATAAAAGCCCTGTAAGTAATGCTCCTTGCAAAAGTGCCCCTATGCTCCAATCAAAAACAGTCCATAGAGTGCTTTTCACTAATTTGATCAATTTGGTCAAGCCTCTCGATAGAAGGTGAACTAGACAGAAAGAAAAAAAAATCCTTCATTATACAGGTTTTCTAAAAGCAGAGACAACAAATTAAGAGGAAAGGAATACTCTTGCACTGGTCAGTCCAAGTGGTTTTTGATGCAAAAACTGTAGGTGACCAGGCCACTGACAGAGACAAGATTATGTAGAAGTATCACAGGAAAAGGCATGAAAAACTAATATATTTTCAAAGGCATAAGAAGGTGCACATCTGGAGAAAAGTTTTAACCCATCAAAGACGGATGAATAAATCTGAAGGAACAGAACGAAGGAAGCCCGGTTTTGAAGAGAAACTTGTTCCTCTCATTTCTCAGAAACTGCTTCCCACATCTCACAACTATCAATTGTTTAGGAGGTGGAATGAGTTTTGCCTGGTTGGGAAGCATCCATCTGACGCCTGCTAGCCAGCAGGATGAGCTGATCAGCCAAACAGGAGGCCAAACAAAATAGGAAACCTTGGGCTTGACCTCTCTCTTCTATCCAGTTTTTCATTAAACTGGTAGGAGCGCACTACCTTTACAACTTCTATTATTCTGTTTAATTTGGATGAAATTTGCCAGTGAGAAAAATTTCTTAAAGTGAGTGGATTATGATTGAGATTCCAGTTATATCACATTTCCTACTGACTGAAAAGGGGAAAATAATCCAATAAATGCCAAATAATGCCTTGCTTTAGCTTCCTTGAAATGGACATTGACAAAAACAGTGTGCTCTTTGTTGCTTCTGTACACCCAGAATTATACACCAGTTAAGCTGTAATAGTCTGATTTTGGATAAAAGCCAGGATTTAATGCATCACCAAGCACTGATACTGAACTTCACTTACAGCCCTAGCTGCTGCAACCACCAACATCACTTCTGTAAACAGCTGACCATCAGCTGCCCAAGGATCCACAGATCTTTCTGAACTGAGTTCAGTGGTCCTTCTGTGTGCTGGCAGATGGCTTCTAACAGATGAATAAGAATGGTAAAATTACCACAGATTAAAATAGAGCCATTTATCTGAAACCCACCTTGAACTTGCAATTCCCCTGTTTGCAGGTAAAAGCTTAATTTTTGAAATTTTGCTAATGTGTTTTAAATCTGGCCTGAGTGCTAGGTGCTACAAAATCAGCTTTATTGATGCAAACACTTTGCTAAAGGCACTAAGTAGATTAAAATAAAGGAAAGACATATTCAAATTGGAACCTCTTTTTATTAGAAACTCCAATTCCAAGTCTTTTAAAGTCTCTTTTGGTGAAGCCACAGGAAAAAGTTAAATGGCAGTCATCTTGCACTCATATTGAACTCCATCACAGCTGAACTCTTTTGCCTCTTTACAGACATACTGAAATGAGATAAGATCTCAACAGCTGTGGGTTGAAATGAGTCTGTTCTTATAGGGAAGGTCAGCTGAGATGCTTTCACAAGTCACCTCCAGACACCTGTTCCAGGAACAAGAGGCCATATACCCTGTTTGTCTTCACACCTTTCTCTCCTGTAGGCCCAGAGAAACCCAAAAATCAAGTTTATTGATGATCATCAGGGACTCTGTTATGATAAAACAAAAGCAGAAGCAAATGCTGGACTACAAGATTTCTTTTTGCTACTCTCCTACGTCCATTCCCAGTGGCTGAGTGACAGCTGTGTGTTGTATTAATTGATTTGAGACGGTCAAAGCTCCATTTTGCACTCAGGAAAGTGATTTTCTTTTTTTCTTTCTGAATATATCTCAGTAACAAACACTGCCTTACTCCCGTTAGCACCACATTAGAAAGAACAAATTGCTGATGGAGAAGTAATCTTTTGCCATTTGGTCTCAACAGTGCTGCCAACCTATTAACAACTCTCTGTAAAACGCCTCTTGTGATTACTTAAAAGCATTCTCAAACCTCCTCTCTGTCCAGTGCTCACTATGGCAAAGAAACCACAGGAGTCTCTAACAGGAGGTGGGGAAGAGTCCAGGAGATATTTTCTGACTTTCCTCCCACATCATCTCATTTCTGAGTCACTCCGCTCCTTCACTGGCAACCTAATCTGAGTCAAGTCCCTCCGGACAGTCACAGCACCAATCCACTGCTCACCACAACTATCCACTTGGATTCCAGGGTGTATAAAACACTGGGAATTTCCTGGGTCAGACTTAAGCAGTGGGGATCTAAGCACTCCTTGTTTCATCTAAACATGTAATCCGCATTTCTATTAACAGCTGCTTCTAAAGGACATGCAGGGGCTTATCATCTGAGCTATTCCAGACCCTAGAAAGAGCTGGCAGGACTTCTCTCAACCCACTAGAAAGAATTTTCCAGTGCAATCAAGGAACATAAACCTGGCCTTTCACTACAAATATTCACATGGCGCTGGAAGCAGAGTTTCCAAAACTCTCACTTCCAAAGCTCCCAGAAGTTCACAGGCACCACTACAGCTTGTTAGGGCTCTGAAACAGTCCTCATATATTATACACTATATATTATATAATCCAAACAGCTCCAGCCATCAAGGTCATCACATATTTACAACTTTCAACCCATTGCACGCTGCTTTGCCATTATCATTAAGTAAATGCTATTTGGCAGCACTCACTACAAACAGGTACTTTCACAACACACCACAATGTTTAGTGGTTCTAGGGTGGGGAGGTTTCCTGCACAGGCACAGAAGCAGCAGCAGAAGTAGGAAACAGAAAGCTGGCAGTGAAAAAAAGAAGTGAGCAGGAGACAGGAAGCACATTTGAGTCTATCCTAATCTAAAGCAGTTTGCTGTGCTATGCTCTGTGCTGCTGGGAATAAATCAGGAATGCACAAACCCCATTACCCAGAGCAATCAAACAGCTTCCTAGGGGATAAACGTGATTTATGTACTAAGCCCTTACAAGCCTGAAGTCCTGGCAGAAAATGTAATTTATCCAACTTCCCCCTCTGCCCAATCTGGTGGCCTTTAACAAGCTAACACTCCATGTGAGATTAGAATTCCTGTCACAGAGATTACTACATGCTATGACTCCTACCCATCTTCACCAAGATGTTTTCTTTTCCATCCACCTCTCCTGCCTCTGCCATCTGTTGGACCTGCCCCCAGCTATACAATCACATCTCCCCTGCACAAGCATGAGTGGGTGGGTCTGGGAAACCCTGGGCTTCCAAGTATTGTAGCAGAACAGCTACAGGAAATGCTCCTGGCAGAAATCGAGTCTGGAGTTTTACTTTCCCCTCCTCTTTCTGACTGAGTTTCCCATCCTTTATAGGCTTCTTTATTCTGAGAGAATCCAGTTACAGGATCCATTAGAGTAAAGGTAGTAAACAGGATACCTGTTGCTGTTTAGAGAGCTGCCTGGCATACTACAACAAAGCAAAACATGCCACCTTGAAATGCCTGCAATATATATACTTCAACACTATGTAATTCTAAATAAAAGCCAAGCCTGAAGAGTTTGACATATACAGCCACACATATCACAGGAAACTATTTTGGGTTGAAGTACTGTCGAATTCCTAAGTTTAATTAGCTGCTGTGCTCCAGTTTTCACAGACTACGCATAATCTTAAGAAATCTAAATATTAAAAATACTTGAGCTAGGTTCTGAAAAGATCTGAGGGAGGAATTTATAAATGAGCAGTTTCAAACAAGACAAAAAACTCACAGCCATGCAGTCTCTCAGGCTAGTGTATCCAACCTGAGTTTACTTTTACCCAGGAATCCACATCCTCAATTCCAGAAGAATGAGGCACAGTGCTGGGAAGAGAAACCTCCTTTAAAAGACTCAAGGAAATCCCTGGATCACAAACTCTGGGTCCACTAGGAGGCTTATCTCTCTCCCCCTGACACCTCTAGGAAGGGCAACACAGAATGATGCAAGCAACCTGGGAGATTTCTGGAGTGTGTCAGGGATAATTTTTGGTACAAGTATTGATGGGTCGGCTTACAGCTGGATCTACTATTCACTAACAAGAAAGCACTGATTGGGGATGTATAATCAATAAAACCACTGGCCCATGAAACATCGCATTCAGGATCCTGAGGGGAGCGAGGAAGGAAGGTGGCAGATTCTCTAATTTATCGATCGAGCTTGAGCTCATCAGTTTGGACTGGAAGTAACTCATAATCATTTAGGAACATTGTGGAAACTACATGTTGGAAACAAGAATCCCACAGTCCCTGGCCCCAAGAGACAGCCACCAAGGACATTCTGTCTTTCTGACCTCTTTATCCTCTGCTTCTTTGGGCAGCACTGGACTTACTCCACAATGAACTGACTGAGTCTGTGGTTTTCCTTCCTGTTACTGAGTAAAAATAAAAAATGTGGCCTATCAGGCAAATAAATGTCAGTGTCTTGACCTGCACAAGAAGATTTCCACGTTCACACCTACAGGATGTGTACTACACAAAGGTTAACCCAACATATCTTTTTCTTTGACTCAGCCTCTCATTACATTCAGAGCTCACAGGCCTGATACAGCTGACTTGACAGCATCCACTAACTGGGCAGTCCAACTGCCACCTTTTTAGGTCTCAAATTCATCTTGAAAATTCACCTTGCAGCTCAAGAATGCGTGATGAGTTACAGAGCTCTACTGAATCATGGCCAGTTGGTCTATGCTACTCATGTCAAGAAACTTAAGCAGTGAATTATTTAGAAAAAAAAGGATAGTTTAGAAGCAACAACTGAACAATTTTAGAGAGCAATAATTCAGTTTCCACAGTAATTAAACTGTTTACTACAGAGTTGAAGATGAGCTATTTAGTTTTCAACAGCACGGTGACATTTTCTTTTCTGGTACAATGTCACAATCTAAAAATAAACCAGATAAAAAAGCAAATTAGTACAAAAAGAGTGTATGAGCTGAAGAGGAAACACATTTTTAAAAGTGATTAAGCAGCAATCTAAGACATATGTATTTAAGAACTAACCATTCCAAGAACACCTGCACTTCCTAAATTAAGCATAATGAAGGTTAAGAAGGAATTGATTGTTTATGTAAGCACCACGAACATGAAAGGTTGTTATAAGTAACAACAGTAATTCGGAATGAGGTGTTAAACTAAGTTAGTGAAGGCTAAATGAAGTCTCAAAATGCTAAGAACCTGAGACACTCACTTATTTGGGAGATCATACTACTGCTACATTTATTGTATTGACTTTCTCTGCAGCATTTGGTGCCAGGCCTTGACACAGATAGGAAACTAAACTAAAAGGACCTGATGTAGTAATTAGTCCTGCTGAAGACATTTCTGTGGTTTTATGCACTGCAATAAAAGTCCATTATCAGTTGATTTATGCTGCACACCTCTCACAAATTTCCTGCTGATCCCCACAGGTGTATCCCTACAACCACTGGGAAGCAGGCATATTTGGGGCTACATGATGGAAATGCTACAGAAGAGAGAGAAAGGCAACACCCAAGACCCAAAATTTCACTGCTTTGCACTCTGCCTCCCGCACAGCAAGATCGCTCTGGAGAAGATGCTGGCATTTGACAACCAGAAGTGTAGAAGCTCCATGTCTGCCCTCACAAATCCCTCACCTTCCCAGAGCTGTTCCAAAGCCTAGAACCAAAACTAGCCAAGTGCATGGGGCCAAGGAGTTCTGAAGTAGCTGAATATCCCCAGAACAGTGCAGCTTGGAGTGCTGTCTAAATACACATTATGTATGCATCTATTTAATGCCAACAATGTGTATGATCCTACTAGAACATACAGTGAGAAGTCATCTCATCAGAAATGCTATGGATGGCATCCAGACAGAACAAAGCATGCCTTTGTTTTAAAGTCTCACCCCAAAACCATAGTAACCAACCCCAGTTTGAGATATGAGAAGTCAAAGAATTGCCTGCGGTAATTCATCATCCCTCAGCTTGAGCCACTGGTGCCCCAAAGGGCAGTCTAACCCTCAGCAAACAAAGTTCACTAGATATCAAGCCTGTGGACTGTCTAGTTGGCAAAATGCAATCAGAGAATGAAAAAAAAAAAACAGAGCAACAAATGTTGTTTTCCTGTCTTTTTGCTAACCATATGGACATTTTCCCTACCACAGCTCTTAAGTAGGACAGGTACCAGAGATAGCTGCAGTGAGTGGGCTGTACTCCACATATTTCATCACTCCACTTCCAAATCTCACCACTTCTACAGTCATCTCTAGAGCAAAATGATTCTCCTGTCTTGTGGCATGAAAATGCCCTCTCCTATTTTATGGTTTCATGCCTCTCTTATACCTCTGGCCATTGAAACTGGACCCTCAATTTACTCAAGTGATCTGCTTCCATCTGAAACTTGAGCTTCTTCTCTGAGATTATAATTGACCTCACGCTGTTTTAATTAATTGTTACTTCCTTGGGTTATCTTGCTTAACTGAGCTGTCCTTAAATTGTCCACTTCACTGAATGTTTTACCCTTAATTGATTGCCTTTCTGATTTAGCCACATACTTGTTCTCAAATTTCCTAACTATGGTCTTTCTCTGCTATTCTGCTTCACATAAATATTTATTTTATTCTCTGCTTTTAATGTTTCTTCTTCTTCAGTACCCCTGCTGCTGCAAACTCCTTGTCTCTATTGTGTTAAGCCCTAGCAATCTTCCACCTCCCTTACAATCTCCCAAGGCTTCTTCATCTCACCACCTTCCCTCCTGCCCTCCAAGAGCATTTTCTTTCCTTCTGGAGTACTCCATTCCACAGTCCCTTCCCTTCAGCCAACAAGAGGGTTCTGACACTTTTCCCAAGAGAAAACTCAGTTTTTAAGTAAGAATAAGAATATATGAAGGAAGGCACCCTGTTCCTGAGAGCAGCCAGCAACCAGGACAAGACTAAATGGTGTCAGAGCCGTGCCCCCTGCCCTGTCCAAGCTGGACACTGGGGCAGCACCTGCTGCCTCTCACTCCTGTCCTGTCGCCGGGGACAACATAAGTTCAGGGATCTGGGACACAACCAGAGCCTAATTTGCACTACTATTTATAGAACATATTACTCTTTGAAGTGGGAAGAGTTGCTGGTGACAGCTGAGGTAGTTCTGGAAATGATCCAAAACATTATGGCAATCCTCTTCCAAAACAGCAGGGCGCAAGTTATTCTGGAGCTGGCGTGCCTATGACAGTCACCTGTAAATTCCCAAGGGACAGCAGGCACAGCCACCACTTCCAAGCAGGGATGGATGCGAGGGCAGGACCAGGGAAAGGAGGGAAGAAATCCCAAGGGTGCCTCCCCACTCCTCTTTTCAGAGGAGGTGTATCAGCTTGCTCAGGGAAAGCATAAGCCCAGAGGACCCAGAGTGCTTTTCATTGTGAATTAACTTTCTGAAGGTTTATGGTCTTTTAAGTATCAACATTTAAAAGCTGCTGCTAAAAAGAGCAGGCAAAAATCCTAAACATCCTTCAAGAAATTAAACCAAGATATCTACTCAGTATGAGGATAAAAGTAAAAATTCACTAAATAAATCATTCAACCTACTTAGTCCTGCAATGAGGCATCTTAAGACAGGAATATTGCCTGAAAGTTGGTTTAAAAATACTTTTAAAATCATGTTTATGTGCTCAATGACTCGTCCAGTGTGTTTCGGGAGATCCTCCTCTGCAATATATTCAGCCCGTTCACTTTAGACCCAGAAAGGTGATGATGAAATGACAATGCCTGGCTATTTCTTCCTTAAACTTGTTTAAAGCTAATCTGTTCTTAGCAGTTATCCAGGTGTTTGAGAAATACCTGTACACTGGCAGCAATTCATGAGTGGAAACAACTTACTTCTCAGGACTTTGGGGTTTATTTTTAATTACTCTAAGGCAAAACAAGTTATTGATCTTAAATGGAAAGGAGTAAGATTCTCACCGGACAGACTGCAGAGCCACACGAGACACCACCTGAAACCAAATGATTAAGCCAAAAGTTCTTTGGGAAAGACCTGATTAAGCTCTGAAGTGCTGAGCAAGCTCATATTCATCTAGGTTGACCCCCGATTTCAAGTGACAGCACACTGCACATATTCTCCTGGTTCTGCCACAAAGAAGAGAACCCACACTGTACTGGAACCCCAGCAGCCCATTTCCCTCCACACTAGCAGAGAGAACTTTGCTTTTCTCCATGATGCAGATCCGCTGTTCTGCAGCAGAGGAGAAAACAGAATTTGTACTGAACTTGTAAAACCAACTCAACATTTTCCCATAGATTAGGTGGGGAAAAACAACAAACTCAACCTTCTTAGTACAAGACTTTCAGTAGCAATGGCCTGTTAGACAACTGAAGCACAAAACTATTTGTTTGGGGTTTTTTTTAAATGAGAGAAAGTATCAAAGACCCAAGGCAAAAATAAACATGTTCTCAGATGCTGGACCCATTAGCATTTACTGAACTACAATAAACAAGTGTTTTTCACTTGTTCTGTTGTCTAAATAGAACTATCAAAACACATGATTTCTCTAATGATAAAGGTTAACTTTTTTGTAGTTACCACTTTTGGATCAGAAAGCTCAAACTGCACACTCTGACATTCCCTTCTGGATACACTTAAAGGCAATGGCTTAAACAGGATAGAAAGAATAAATATCTCATGTGCACTTTTACTGCTTCATCCAACTGGGCATAGATAGACCTAGAGATGTTCAGCATTTGTCCATAAGGCTCAGCAAGTGCGTTTGTGCTAGATGCTTGCTGGCTGCCACGACAAAATGTTCAATAATATAACCTATGAAGGAATGCCCAGATTGGTTTTGTTTCTCCTATTCCCTTCACTGTTGCAGTTTCCTTAGTTAAAAAATGCATCTAATTATAGGCTGATATGTAATTCTCACTATATAGCAATCCCTAGCACTTAAAAACTGTGAGTCAGGCCCCCAAAAAGATGATTAAGCACAGACATTAGGCATCTGAATAACAACAACCCACACTGGATTTTTACTTGCCTTTTGGGGGCCAAGCCACCATTCACATTTACAAGCACTTCCCTTTAGCTATAAGGACTGAAACATTCCTTTTCCTTTCTATCCCATGAAAGCAAGACTGTCACAAATTCACTTGGTTGCAAGAGCTGGCACAGCTATTACAAGGGTGGGCATTCTCCGAGTCCTATTAAGTGCCCCTGGCGTCAAAATATGTTGTTCAGCATCCTTTCCGGCTTTGCTGAGAGAGGAGTAAGCATCACTAAGCCAGGTTAAATTTTGCAGGTGGATATCCCCCGGCCTGCTGAGCCTCAGAGCTCCAGAGCCTGAAAACAGTTGGAATCCCGGTCCTTGGCAAAAGGTGTCCTCATACCCCTGAATTAAGACCATCACAGTGATAAATCTTAAACTCCTCTCCACATAACTGAGGAATAATAGTGGATATATAAACTTTCTGAGAACTTACAGGTGAGCTATCTACTTTACAGACGTATGTAGACAGATCGAAGTTTCTCAACCCATTTCTCAATTATATCATAAAACTTACAGAGGTCTAAAAGCAAATAAAAATTAAATACAGCATGTATTTATCTCAAAATTATTTTTCCAATTGATCTTTAAGCAAGCTGTAGACAGAGAGTTCACATCATCATGCCCATTCTCATCTGATCCAACAGCATTCCTCTGCTCCTGCCTCATGAACATTGCATCTCCTTTCTCTGCCATATTATGGCTACACCCTATATGGATTTATTCTCATGCTTTTTACCTTGCCATTAGGTAGTAAATGGCACAACACAGGATATTGCAAAGAGTCTGAACCTCACTCAGACAAATAAGAAGGTAATGTTGCCTTGAGTGGATGGCAGTAAATCACCCACAATGAGCAAGGATAATCTAAAGACTACATTCCAGTTAGGAATGTCTGCTGCAGCACTCGCTACTGTTGTCTAGTGACAGAACTCACAGATGGAGCAGAAGTAGAGAATCTGAATTTCACCAGTAGCTGACGATTCATTCTTTATCCTGCAAGTAACTGTGAGTTACTAACCAGGAAGAGGGGTTCATATCTCCAGTGAATGCTACATATGGAATAAAGAGCTCTTCTATTCCCTTTGAAATAGATAAATGCTTCAATGGAAGTCACGGAAAGAAGAAAAAAATCTAAAACAAAAGCAAAAGTGTGCACACTTCACAAGTAGTAAGCTGGTACCTCCAGGTTCTAGCAGCAGGAAGAGCCAGTACTCACCAAACCTTCGGCATGAGTATTGGATCACTCCTCCAGGGAACACTCCCACAGCCTGTCACTTGCCCAAGTATTCCTTCACATTAAAAACTGCACTAACAGATGGAAAACCCACCCCATTAATCAGAATTCCTAATCTGCATAGCTGGGATCTCACTACACACGTTCTTGAAAGGAAAATCCTTCAGAGCACAAAATGTCTCTCTGCAAGCTTATGGCACTGTAAAAACAATAATTTCTGGACAGTGATAATTATTCGCAGAATTCCCAACCGACTCCAGTGGTGACCTAGACCTGAAGTTCAGTTACAAGAGATAACCATGTCATGTACATAGTTTCCTTAATTCCCTTTATAACTCTGCTTCCTTTGCTGTACGGAAGTACATGGGGAACCAAAATCCAGCATCCTCTGGCAGTTAAAAGCAGGAGGATTGAAGCCTAGATGGGTAACCTGATAGTCTTCATCTCATTTACCATTAGGCCTAAATCTTACCGACTCACTGAGAAAGGATGGCATCAATCAGAGAGCTTTGGGTTCAGCATCACCCCCTCACTGCACATTTCCAGCTTTTTGGACTGGTTTCCTCAACTCTTTTGGCACTTCTGAGTACTACCTACAGCAGTAGGTCCCTCATCACCCTGCCCTGGGACACACCACACTGCAGGACCAACAGCATCAGTAGAACAAGGGAACCTCCGGAACATTGAGGCAGATTACATAGAATTCCCAGAACTGACATTTGGCCAAGATGGACCGCATAGGAAAATATTACAATCTTTTCACCGGGGGAAAAAAAAAAGTTTTGTTTGTCTTCCATCTCTGACAGGAAATACAAAGCTGTTTTTTCTCTATTACAGCAACGGCCACCCCTGGCATTCCAGAAATGTGCAGAGCAAGTTTTTCCCACAAGAAAGCAAGGAAAATAGCTGATGATCTGTTTTACCAGTGCTCCTTAAAATATAGGATAGCTATACAACAACTTTTAAATTAAAGCTGGTGGTGCTTCCTCAGAGCAGAGGCAACCTGATAAATAAAGCCTTTATCTTGCTAATACATGAAGGCAAAGTCTGCAGTTTACTTGGAAAGCCCGATAGCCAATAAGTGGAACATCAAGGATGCAAAACAACAGATGCCCGGAGTATCAGTGGGAGTTGTAAGACTCTGGAGAAGGTGGTTGTTAGTTCAAATGGGGAAGGAGATAAAGGAGTAAATGGTTTCACACAAGTTCTTGGTATCACTGCTGTGAATGTTAATTGGATAATTATAAAAGGAGTCACTCAAATAGTCTGGGGCTCCCCTCAAAGCTAAGGAGGGCCTCAAGCAGCTTAAGAATGGGAATAGGCTGAAGAAGAGGTGGAGGGGAAAAAAGAAGGAAAAAATATAAACACAATGGTTGTTCAGGAAATATTCAGGATGCTCTCAGCAAACATGGAAGACAAAAAAAAAGTTAACCATTTCTATTCTGCCGTTCCCGGCAGCTTTAAAAGCCTCACAGTAGCCACATCTCCATTTGAAAAGAGACTCTCTAAACCAAGAAATTCAGGAGGGCACTTTTCAGCAAATGGAACAGGAGAAGGCAAAACAAAAGTCTGTTGATTTAATGCAATAACAACAAAAACCCCACACCATTCTGCTAGCCAGAATATTGTATAACAATCTAATATCACAACTTTATCCTGAATGGAGCAGTGGGAAAGTGACCTCCAGAATCCTGGTGAAAGCCGGGATTTAGTTCTCCACACTATAATTCACCTTGTTAAAAATTTCAAGTAACACTAAGGTCAAGGCAACAGGCACAGCTTCTTCATGAAGCTCAGAGCTTCTGTAGCAATTACTTTACACAAAAAATGCTTTGCCAGGGTCCAGGGACTTATCAGTGCCTTGTCCCAACCCACCTGCTGTTTATCTAATCAGGTTAAATTCCAAGACCTGGGAGAAGAATCTCTGGTCTTCTGTATGTAAAAATAGTGACATGACAAAACCTGAATCTACACGGAGGTGTACAAACATTACTTAGCTTGGATTAACGTGCTTCAGTCTGAATTTAACTGCATTCAGCTATGTTAAAATGATTTAGCATTAGGAGCAATTTCCTTGCATTTTGAGAACTCCAGGCAGCATACAGAAAAAGATTAATGTATATCCAGGGACTTAAAATTTAAGTATTTTTTGGTGCTCAGAAAACTGGAACAACAGAAGACTGCAGTCCAAACAGCTTCTTCATTTCAGTGAGGTTCATCCACACTGGGAAAAGACAAATTCTGAAGGGAAAAAGACAATTCATTTTCCATGCATTTACCTAACAGAGACTAGCCTCAAAATAGGAATTTTCGTATATGTCATTGAACACACGTCAAATGGGAGCAACACTCTTGGCTGCTCTGAAGATGAAAATTACAACTAGAGGAATAAATCACTCGTTGCTACGTTGTACGGATGATTCGGTGCCCATTCCATCCACTACACAGCAAAGAAAGGGAAAACATAGATGAGAAAATACATACATCCAGCAGTGTCTGGGTATGTACATTCCAGTCTTTCGGGGCCCCAGCTGGGTAACCTAAATTCCAACAAAGTCTCTGTTCCTCCTGTTCCCCAGTGCCTGGCTATGGGCCTTCAGCTGCTCCCAGGTAACAGGAAAAGAGCCTCAGGAAGCTGGCTACATCCTCCCATAAATACTGGCAGACTGGGGTTTTTTACAAATCCAAAGGAAAGCAGCAACCCAACACTTTGCAAGATACCACGGATCTCAACAGTCTGTTTCATTAGGATTGCAAATCAAAGTCTGTAAGAAAATGCTACTTAGGGTCAAGGAAGGATGAGAGCAGGAGCTGGAACTCAGGAATTTAAATCAATTCCTATCATGCCAGCACAGCTCTCATCTGCAAAGACACTGTGAGCTAACTCAGATAACGAATTCTCATTGTTTTCATCTCATTCAGGTATCCACCTTGAAGATACGGAGCCAAACCTCTCTACAGCTTGCTTTCTTCATCACAGCCTCCAAATAATAACATGGAATAAGAACATTTCTTTCCTCTCACCTTTAACCTGCTCTTCAAAATTGTGCTTCTTCACCAAGACAACTTTTCATCTCAGCTGAAAACCACAAATTACAAATACTCCATTTATCTCCAATGAAGCAAATACAACAGCAACAACAACAAAATCAAGTAAAATGTTGATGAAAACACAGCCAGGCAGTAGCGACACCTACTCAGGACAGAAAAATGAACTAGATTTGGCTCAACATGTGGGTATATCCATTAGTTTCAGGGCAGGGCTTCTTGGGCCACAGAGGCAGAACTAACCTAATCCAGCATCTCCCAGGTCTACTCCTAACTCTGTCCTTCACATGTGTCTAATGAAAGCAGGAATAATTCTGTATCTGATGAAGCTGTTTAAGAAGGGCCAAACTCTTATCTAAAGTCAACCAGAGCAATACAAAGTTTAATCTCAAATTTGCCTTGAAATAGCACAGTGAGGATCCCAACACTCATATAAATTGCGGTGCTGACATAAAAAGAGAAGGAAAAAAAAGCCATCTGAACTAAGGAAAACCTTGCTGACTCGGCAATAGTATCTGTCTTACCCAGCTGGGGAAGTGACCTGGAATTCTAGTTCTGTGTTAATGCAATCCAGAATGAACAATGATGTGCACAGGGTGATGCTCCTCGTGTGACTCCAGGTACAGACAGGAACAGCTGGCACAGAGCAGCTGACAGAGGAAGTTACAGTGGAGAAAGCCCCTCTGGCACACTGGGAACAGAGCAGGATTTTTGCAAGGCACACAAAGCCAACAGTAGGAGAGGCTTCACAGTCTTTTCGCACTCACACTGCAAACACCAGAGTCTGAATATTCTTTCCAGTTCAGCCACCGACCCTGCTGTGTGATTTCAGGGCAGTAGCTTCTGTGCTCTGTCCATGGAAAATGGACAGGAGGACAAATCTGATGGAAAAGAATGGAGAAGCCACTGGCCAAGATGAGCATAGCCACTTTGGCCACGTCAGAGGGGACATCACTGGAGAGCAAAGACAAGTTGTAGCAGATGCTCTGGATTGGAGTCAGGTCATGAACAGTGAGTTCACAAGGGACATCTGCCACCAGTTCAATCAAGTCACCCCCAGAATAATCCCTGGTGACCTTTCAGCATCACACAAAACTGCAGCAGCAGAAGCAAGAACACAAGCTAAATCTCAAGGGAAGCCTTTCTGTTGTCTTGCAGGGACTGTCCCATCTCTTCCTGAAGAACCTTTAAGACACTAATCATCATCCAATCCCTTCAGTGGGACTCCTGACAAGCCAAAACCCACTGCCCCCCACAAGCATATTCACTCCCTAGAGGAGGTCCACCCTCTACAAACAAATGAAAGAAGTGTCATATAAACACACACTGCTCGGGATTTGTGGTTGTATGGAGCTTGTAAGGCAGATAAAAAGATCCAGTTCTGCCTTTAATGAATTGCAGTATTTTAAATAAAACCATCCTAAAGGTATTACTGTAAATAATTTACTCTAGCAAATAACAGACAACAATTAAAAACATTTTTGCCTAAATTATCTCAGCAGCACTAGGCCCTAAAAGAGCCCCTAAGCAATCTGTAAAAACAGGTAGGGCTCAATAACATTAACCACCTCAGAGGATGTCAAGCCATTATATTGTAGGCAGATTAGACACATCCGTCATTAGAGCCACTAACGGCTATCTTACTCCTATTTTGACCACTTTGCACTTCAAAATCAAGCAGTTTTACCATCTGACAGAATATTCAGCATTTGTCAGACAGGAGATGCTTTCGCAGTTTGACTACCCTGAACCACTAGTTTCTTGAAATTTAAAGGAATCCATGGCTATTTATACAGGTATTTATACTTGAAAACCAGTTCTGGAAATATTCATGCAAACACAAAACCCCCAGCGAATCATTCCACAAGAACCAGGCCAGTCTGGGTTCTTGCATAAGCAAGGGTTTACAGGGGTCAGATCTTTCCATAAGGTTTCTGGCTGTACAGAGAGGAGAAGGAAGCAGCAGTGGAGATTGAGGAGCTACCAGCAACTGGCTGCCAGGGTTCAACCCAAACTACCCCAAATGACCTAGATGGTTTTGTTGACCTTGCTAAGTCACTTAGTGAAGTTGTCCTTGATCCAGGTACAGAAGGCAAAGGGGGGGATAGCCCTTCTGAGGCTTGAAAAGTATGATTTCATCAAGTTAATTACCCAACATCTACTTCAGCAATAGGAGCCCAGTGAGTTTATTGGAGGAGAAAGTTCCAAACCTATCACGCATTTGCTCTGTGTAGCAAGAACCTGGCTATACAATACCACAAATGCCACTGTATTACACAAAGCAGTACTATGAATATTTGCATATGGATTTTTAGCACAGATTAATTCCAATTTATGCTTCAAACTGAGTAAAACCAAAACTGTCTGTTAACCAGAACGCGGCAGGTGGGCTAGGGAGAACAGCAATTAACACTGTTCTTAAATAATATTTTATCAGTAATACATTAAAGCACACTTAGTATTAGACAATTATGGAAAGCCATATTACTTGAAAATTCACATGCAGGTTTTCTGTGAAGCTCTATCCCTCCTTTCCCATTCAAACAGAGACTGACATTCACTGGAATTTTCCAGCAGAAAGTGAAATTTGGAGTTTTTACAGCAAGCTTGCTTAGGGACAGCAGGACCAGAGCAAAGAGTTTCTGTGAACCTCAAATATACAGCAGCTTGCCTGACATGGGCTTCAACTTCAAAATCTTCTATCATGAAGAGAAGCAAATTTAAGCGGCAAAAATAGACTTCTACATCACAGCTGTTGGAATAATATAGTTTACTATACTCACTACGTATCTCCAGCATACAATTTATCTTAAAAAATTTATTTTTGAAGCAGAGTGATGTAAAGCTCATTGTATTTAGTGCTGCACCAACTCATCAAGAGGCACAGACAAGAAACAACAGCTCTTTTTATTGCATGAGACTCTCTTCAGCAGCATCTCTGAGATAATCACCATGCTTGGAGAGTAGAAAAACATATGGGCAAGTGGAATAGCTGATAAGCCACACAGAGTTTTTGTTACTCAACCATGTGGTGGAAATGGTCTAAAACTGTTTTGTAAACTGAAACTGCAGCAGCACTACCAATCTTTAAACAACATTTGGTTTACAAACATGACAACTAATAGACCAAACTCTTTCCTACATAACCTGTGGGCAAAATTTTTAAAAAGCTAGATTCATCTACCCCCAAAAATGGGGATCTATGGTGTACAGATCGATTAATATTCAAGATCAACATAGCTTCTAGTGTTAGTTAAGTGCTTTAGGAGAGGGATCCTGCATCTCTACCTTATTGCTAGTTCTGTATTAAAGGGAGGACTTCTTCCAGGCCTGCCTAAAGAGATATTATTAATACACACCTGCTTATCACCTATCATTGCTCAGATTTCCTGCAGGCTTTGGGGGCTAATGGAAGAATGTGCCTCTCAAGTACTGTAAAGTTTCTGTTATCCCAGCAGACAAGATATTAAGTGACCACATCAGCTCCAGTTCATGACAAAGGTGAATACATTCAGAAAATACCGAAATACTTCAAATAAAACTGTACGCCACTTAAAACCAAACAAAAATATTTTAAAAAGGGAAAATAAGTCCCTTGAATTTTGGATCCGATTCATTTTACTAAAGAGGGTTTTTTTGGAGGCAGTTTGATTACCACTCACTCTGAGCTTTAATTTGCTACTTGGAGGACAGGGAGGAAAAAAAACAGCTTCCCTCTGGGAAAGGGAGGGAAATCTGCCTCTCTTCTAATTCCCTGTATTTTACCCAAACATGCGACAAGTTTTTGAGGGGATGCGAATCCCCACCGCACATGCTTTTAAAGCGGAGTGATTTAAAAAATCCTCCCCGCCGCAGGGACCCTGACGGTTCTCCACCGCTCTCAGCTGTGGCAGCCTGGCTGCAACATCCCTCCTCTCCTGTGCAGCTGGGCAAGGTGAAATAGGCCCCAAGGATTATCGCCATTTCCCAGCCACGTCAAAAGCAAAGAGGAGAAAAAAGGTGCCTTTTCACGTGGCTTCTATAATAAACCGCATAGAGTCAAGGACCAGCGCGGAGCTTCCCAAGTGCTGCTCAAAGCGGGCATGCTGACACGAATGCACATCCACGCAAACCTTCCCTTGCGCATCCCGGGGAGCTCCACAAGCTGGGCTTTCTTCTGGCAGCAAGCTGGCAGTCCCCAGCACCGAGAGAAGCCGGGCTGGCAGCCCTGGGCTTTGTTAGCAGCCACAGGGGCTGCCGGTGCCACTGATATCCGGGAAGCGAGAAGCATCCCATTGTGCGGGCAACCGCCGCAATCCCCGGAAACCTCATCCCCCTTGGAAAGGTATCCCTGCGAGGATAAGCATCCGTCCCCCGCGCCGAGCCCCTTCTCCCCGCAGCGAACGGAGCCACCCCAAAAAAAGTTTTGCTGGGCAGAAAGGGCCCTGCTTGCCTGCCGCCCGCTGAGAAAAAACAAAGGGTAGGGGAAGAAAGAATAAAGTTTGGGGCTCGGCGGGGTGGGGAGGGCGCCCGGGTGGGTTCCGGGCCGCGGATTCGCGCGGCTGCCCGTTCCCGGCTGCCCGTCCCCGCTGCCCTTGGGCCGCGCACGGCGGTACCTGAACTGGGCGACCGCAGTCTGGTTCCTCCTCCACGCCTTGCCCTGCTGCAGCAGCACCCCCTGCACGATTTCCTTCTCGTCGGGCAGCCGGTACACAGGGAACACGTAGAGCCAGCAGAGGACGAAGACGCCCAGGGCGCTGGCGCCCACGGGCAGGCGGGTGCGCGGCCACTTCCACGCCAGCCCCGCCATCCTCCTCCTGCTCCAGCAGCGCCGCCGCGGCGCCGGGCCGCGCTCC
>VZTA01025942.1:0-18886 GCA_013398855.1 Mohoua ochrocephala | reverse complement strand
TGGTCCCTCGCGTTCCCCGCCAGATGATGCTCCGCTGCTCCCCGCCCTCCCTCCGCCTCCTGCCGAGCCCCTCGCTCGCTGCCTTGCTGAGGACCGACCCGGTAAATTTCCACCCCGCCCCGGCCGCGGAGTGCTTCGGCCCTGCTGCCCGGCCCGCAGCCGCCGGGGCAGGGAGGGCGCGGAAGACCCAGCTGCTGCGGGGCTCCGCTCCGGCGCCACGCCCGCTCCCGCCTCACCGCGGGCACCGAGCGGTGCGGAGCGCAAGGAGGAACAGAGGGAGGGAGGTCCCGCTCCGGGCGTCGCCGCCGGCACCCACCGACCCACCCTCCCTCCTGGCGCCTGGCTCTCTTCCTCGGCAGAGGCCGCACCGGTCTCCAGCGCGCCCTGGCGGGCACCGACCCCTGCCCGACGGTGTCAGCGACGCCGACCCGCTCCGTCCCATCCTCCCTCTCCGCACCGTGACTCCCCGCGGGCCGCCCCGAGCGCTCCATATCTGCCCCGGGTTCAAGCCAGGAGCCCCGGGGCCGGGATCACCGCGCCCGCCCAGTCAAAGTGCATCCCGCAAAAAAGTACATCCTGCAAAAAGTACACAGAAAAATCTGTGGGTTAAGATACTTTTGGGAGAATGTGGCAAACCGGGGGTACGGCAAACCCAAAAGCAGAGCGTCCCACTGCCAGCAGTACCGATTCCAAAGCAGCAGCTCTTACGAGGAGCGGCTTAGGGTACTTGTTCTGTTCAGCTTGGAGAAGAGGAGATTGAGGGGAGACCTCATAGCTCATACCTTCTGCAGAGGGGAGAACACTGATCTCATCTCCTTGGTGACCAGTGAAAAGACCTGAGGGAATGACATGAAGCTGTGTCAGGGGAGGTTTAGGTTGGATATTAGGAAAAGGTTCTTCACCTAGATGGTGGTGGGCACTGTAACAGACTCCCCAGGGAAGTGCTTATGGTACCAACCCTAATGAAATCCAAGAAGCATTTGGACAACACTCTCAGGCACACGGTGGGATTCTTGGGGTTGTCCTGTGCAGGAGCAGGAGTTGGATTTCGATGATCCTTTTCAGTTTCTTCCAATTCAGGATATTCTATGATTTTCTGTGCCCGCTAGTGTGGTTGGGTCTTTGAAGAGAACACACTGAGGCTTATACCCCCGGGTGGAACGGAGCTGGTTGATGGGTGTTCCAGCCTTCTGGGGTTGTTGCTGCAGTGCTCAGAGTGAGGGGGAGTTGGTAGAGAAGCCACCCACAAACCAAGGAGCAGCAGTATGAACCTTGCACACCTATGGCAATGCCCAGCTGAGGTTTCCCATTGGGAATCCATCTGCACACCAGGATGAGGGTGCCACATGCACCCTCAGCCCCCCTAAATCACCAGTGTCATCATTTCATGCCAACAGAGGACTCCAGCAGTAGAAAGCACTTCTCTGTGATAATCAGGTAGGCTGAAACATGGGAGACACGTTCAGGTCCTCTCAGTATCTCAGAGGCAGATCCTAGTTTCAGAGCCCAGTCTCTAATCCCTGGCATAAAAGGCAGATTCAGCCCAGGCTGATACCATCCATTTGCGTTTAGCATCTCCAGACATACCTTTCAGACCCACTGAAAAACATTGCAGACTACCACTTAACCTTAGGAACAGTTTTGTATGACTTACTAGCCAGCTGCTTTCCAGAATTTCAACACACGGAAACATGGCTACTTTGGGGCAACTTTTGGGGTTGAGTGGTAATTAAGGGATTGGGTGAAGGAAGGAAATCAAGAAAGTTTGACACAATTAGTTTAGTATCTCCTGGCCATAAGGCAGGAATAAAATAACTATAAATACTAGCTGGGTGTTTCAACAGGGTTTTCAGCTAGAGATCCCAACAGATACTTAGTTCTCAGTAAAAAAATTAGCTTGAAAATCTCAATGCACTTTCAGTGCTTGAGAGAAGGTAAAACATTCTCTTTCACAGTGTGTCGCTATGTAGAAATATACACTAACAAACAGAACATTAACTTCATGATGTCTAATGAACATAAAAATGCCAGAAACACTTAATTGCATAAGAAATATTATTTTCATTCATATTTGATATGCTAGAGCTGTCTGGATTGTTATAGCTGTTTTCTCTGGACAAAAATGGGAAAAGAAACTGAGCAAGGCATTTTGGTTAACCTCTAGAAAGAAAATATTTAGAGCCAGATATATTTTTTCATTTTGGTGAGGAAACTATTTATCAACAGCAGAATAAACCAAAATCTGTTCAGTCACATTTGTTAAAATCAAACAGAACCATTCAGTCTCTGGAGACTAATTCAAAGCATAGTTAGCTAGGGCCATTAAAAGTAAAACACAAAAAGGGATTGAAACGTACAGAACTGTATCCCAAATTAGATCCTGACTCTTTGCTCACCTTTGGTTGAGAAGAGAGACAAACTAGAGGTTCTGTATTGCTTTGGAAATGAGAAAGAGGAAAAGAACAAGAGAAAGTAGGAATGACTCATTCTTTCAATAGCCAAACTGCTTGCAATGAACTAAGTTAAAGTACATCCAATACACACAAGATTTTGGGATATCTTTTATTTATGATCCTGTGAGATATTCCTAAGCCTTTCCTCCCTTGTTTTCTAAATCTATTTCAGCATGAAGCTCCCAGGCTGTTCACTGATTTCATAGCAGTCCATGGTCTGTCTGGTGCCACGGCAGTAACTCCATCACCGTATCCTGCCTGCCACCCTCAAGGAGCCGCATGGATCAAGGCAGAGCTTGATATGTTGCCACTGACTTGCCACGGGGAACTGAAAATGCTTGGCCTTGTTCTGCTCTTGCACAGGTAGGAATTACTGACACACCAAGACAAGCTCAAAGTCAGGTCTCTTACTCTGGAGTCAAATCTGTTTCTAGGCAGCATTATCAGTCGCTGTCCTTTGTCAGTGAGCCCTGAAGAGCAGCACACCACTGCTTTCTGCTGGGAATAACAGCTGCAGGTGAAGAATAAACAGGAGGTAAGAATAAACTGCCATAAATGAATCTTGCTTACAAACAAATAGCCTGAAGTACTTCAGTGACACTTTGCAATTGTTGAGAAGATGTAGAGATGTCGTGATCAACAATCCATATCTTTAAATCAAAGCAGAAAAATTATATTCAGGCATGATTCTACTCTGTTGAACTCCATTTTAGTGAGAATTGATGGTGAGTTTAACTTCACCTCCATTACTTGGTTCCAAGTAAGGTCCCAGCCAGAAGGGCCAGGTATCCTGGGCAGGGTCTCCCCCCCCAAAAAAAAAAAAAAAAAAAAAAAAAAAGTTGTTCCTGAGAGGTGCCTTTAAAAAGCAGCACAGAGAAAAGCAACGAGTGGCAGCATGGAATAAAATGCCTTTTAAATTCTCAGGTGAAACAGCGTGACTATTCACGGATCAGAACGAAAACGCCGTGCTGTGATTTTCCCGGTTTCCCTCCAAAATGCACCAGCAGGATCCCCTCTGTTCCCTGTTGCATTCCCTCGCTGCCCCTGCGGATGGAGCTGACATTCTGCTCAGCCAACACCTTTCCCAAGCAACAGAATCCGGGTTTTCTTCTTTCCCTCGCTCACAGCCCAAAACACACGCAAAGATTAGAATTACATCCTTCAAAATACCCAGGTTTTGCCTTGCTTTCATTTGGAGTATCGTGTACTCCTACAGGCACCCCCTTGTACCTCATCTTTGCACTCTTTCAGCTCTCTCACTTCCAAAATAACAGGGACTTTCCCTCCACTTCAGCATCCCACACACTTTCTGTTCTGCAGAGTTTAGCAGAGGAGTTGCACTGGAATCAGCTTTCAGTGTATGGCATCCTTTCAGTTGATGAAAATGTTACCATGCCATATACCTGGCAAATCCATTATCTTCCCAATGCACTCAGCTACCATCTGACTAAAATTCCTTGCTCTACGCTGTGCCCTCTGTTCTGCAAGTATTTCATGCTCCATTAGTAGAGTCTATGTGAAAATTGGATTTGTTTTCCAAGGGAGAAGGAATCTGAAAGAAAAGTAGGCATTCTGTGTGGAACCTCAGCCCTTATTCCCCACTGCCATAAATAATCAGTACTCCTTTGGTACTTTTTTTTTTTTGATCCAATGTACAACACAAAAATATTCAGAAATCATCACCTGTCTGAACTATTATTGTAGACCAGCTTTTGTGTGGTGTCACCTGTGAACAGGCTGATTTCTCTGAATTCCTTCTGTTGACACAGTTCTAAAAACTGGTATCTGAATCTCCCTCTGTAAGAACAGCACAAACACTGTAAACTCCATGAATGGATGCACAGTTGCCCTGTTGTCAAATTCCCATTATGCCTCTCCCTGTCAGAATTTACTCTGCAGCTCTGTTGAAACCACCCACAAATGTGTATTCTCATTGAGAAAGCATTTTAAGCCCCTAATTTGACAGACAGTTTCATATAATCCCATTGGAGGGCATAATTGTAACTACATATCAAATTAATTCCTGCAAAGTCATGGTGTCCAAAAGCTAATCAGTTTTTACCTGACTTGTACCAGTTATCCTCTGAAAAAATATTACCAGTTTTGCCACATGTTTTTCCCCTCAGCTGTCATGCTGTAATAGTATCATTACTGTGACAACATCTACAGTCATCCTTCCAGCTGCAGAAAGGAGTCAGAATGCACAAGAATGAAGCATAAAATGGGGGGAAATGATTTACTGATGAAAGACAGAGCTCATTCCCTGAAACAGTGAACCTTTTACTAGCAGTGTTGAAAGGACTTTCAAAACATCTTTTTAATGCAAACAGTGATGTTGGCTGGTAAAAAGGTGGAACGAGTGAAAACATTCAGGAGTAAGTGACGAGGAATGTATCAAGGCATTAGCCACAGGCACTTTGCTTTTTGGTTTTGTATGGAAAGAAGGTTTTCTCATAAAATGGAGGAACACAGGCAATTTTTGACAACCTTACCATTGCTGCTGTACATTATTACAGTATCTTTAGGGAAGCCATACAGACCAGACTTCTGTTCTATAGCACTGGCTTCAAGATGCCTCTTTAGTGCGCTTTAATGCATATAAAAATGCCCATGAAAGACATGGATGGGCAGGATAGATGGGCAGGAGCACCAGTAAGGTGAAGATAAGTAAGTACAGTGAAGTTCTGGGTGAAATTCCTACCTGTGCAGCTCTATGAATTTGTCTTCACTGTTAACAGGAGCAAGCTGTGCTGAAGTTAAGGGGTTTACTCACAAAAACAGCTACTCAGAAGGGTAAGGGACTTGCTGGATTAGTATCAATTAAGTTCTGTTCAGCCTAGAGAAGAGAAGGTTGCGTGGAGACCTCATGGCAGCCTTCCAGTATCTGAAAAGGCCTAAAAGGAAGCTGAAGAGGGACTCTTCATCAGGAACTGTAGTGGTGGGACAAGGGGGAATGGGTTCAGACTGAAAGAGGGGGAAAATTAGGTTAGATTTACAGAAGAAATTCTTTACTGAGAGGGTGGTGAGGTCCCAGCACAGGTTGCCCAGAGAAGCCCATCCCTGGAAGTGTTCAAGTCCAGGTTGGATGGGGCTCTCAGCAACCTGGTCTAGTGGAAGGTGTCCCTGCCCACAGCAGAGAGCTGGAACTGAATGATCTTTTAGGCTCTTCCAACCCAAACTATTCTATGACTTTATGTATTAGAACTGTCATGCCAAAGATACTGTGGCTGGAAGGTCCTATTGTATAATGCACCATTTATGAAGGAAATAAAATGCATAGAAAAGGCACAATAGAACATGCACACCCACGTGCACAGAGACTACAAGCACATCTCTGAAGCAAACAGGCTCTTCCCTTGTAAGTGCAGTTCCTTTTCCTTGGGAACTAAAACAGATTCTGACCTCATATCTGACATTTGCTGAAGTTTCGATTTGAGCAGTTGCTGTCAGGAAGCCATCATTCATAATTTAGTGTTAGCTAAGAATCCTATTCATGAGAAGGTTGTGTCTGATATAGAAGGGGACATAATAAATTTAGTCTCACAATAAGTAATGCCTCTAGACCAGGATGAAGTGAACAGAAGGAAAGCAGAAGAGAGGAAAAAGCTTATTAATGTTGCTGCTGTATCTTTTCTTCGTCTAACAAATGATCCTTAGTTCTTCCTAGGGAGAAACTTGAATTTGTGTGATGCATCAGGAGACCTCTCTGCTGCTGAGAATTAACAGCAGATCTAGATGATGTGATTTGTCCACCCTGGAAAAGGTGATAGAGAAAAGGATGAAGCAAAAAAAGAGGATGCAAAAATGTGTTTGAAGACAACTTTCATCAAGGGTAGCTGAAACCCTCAAAGCCTGGACAGACAGGTGTCTAAAAAGAAGCCTCACAAATACTCTGGCTATCAGTGTCCTCCTCTGACAAACCCTCAGACCCTGAGCATAAGCTATTGCTCTGAAGGGTGCAGGATCATGGGCAAAACTAGATCCAGCATCCACAGTAAAAATGAAAATCTGATGAGCAAAAAGCCAAGGCTTCAGTGATGGGAAATGAAACAGCCTGGCCAGATGGAGACCGCAGGCACAGAACCGGTGCAGAGTGCCGAGTTCTGTGCAGAGCTCGGGTTGAATGTCAGGTTTGCATTAGCCAGATTTTCCATTAACCCATACATTGAAGGCAAAATTTACATACTGGCCTCATAACAGTCTTTCCAAATATATTGATTGACATTTGTGTGCAGCAGCAATATGCATACAGCAACATTGGTATACTGGAACTAGAACCAGGACCTCCTTGCATTTTTAAGTAGGCCTCAGAAGTGATTAAAAATTTTTCTGGAAGAAAGTTGTCATTACCCTTCTCTCCATTTAACAGAGAAAACAGACAGAGACTTGGAAAGATTTGACTGATGACTGAGCTAGATTTGTAACAGAGGTTCCTTCAAGCCTAGTGCAGTGCTGTGGGACACACATTCCAGAGAAATTCAGCTGTTATTCAAACTGCTGGATGCACCAACAGCTAATATTAGTGAAGTGCTTCAAGATTATCATGATTTTTTTGTAATGGCCTCCAAATTTAAGCAGCATCACTTCATTGGGATCCAGGCAGACAATTTAAAGTTTGGTTAATGGGCAAACAATAATGAAAAATTTATTCTGTCTCTTCACAAATATAATTAAGATAAAAGCAAGGCTCGGCACAGAAAATGTCCACCAAAGGACACAGGTGAACTTGAAAACAGCTGGAGTATTATTTTTCATGCTGGGTGACAATACAAAGTGCTAGGGAAGGAAGAGGGAAATATCCTGTGACTGAGTGTGGTTTCCAAGGGAAAGCAGCCTCCCACAGGGATTTGCAGTTATTGCCCAAAGATTACATCAAAATGGCTAAAAACTCAAGAAATGCGGGACCAGGGACCAACATGCACATTCCTCTGCTGAACTTCAGCCATACTTTGCATCCCAGACCACAACCACTCCTTCACTGTTGTCAAATACTGTGATCCCACCATGGACTCTAGACACACAGACATCTTTAGTTCTGGAGCTTTGTCATTCTTATTTTTCTCAAGTTACTTATTCAAATGTGAATCCCTTTGAAAAGATTTGCGGGGCTGTGCTTTCACACTGTTCTGAGATTAGTCCTGTAAACCATTTGAAAGGCGGGGAAATAACAGTTTTCTCTCTTGGGAAGAGACCCAGGAGATGGATGGCTTTGTCTTACAAATGTCACACTGTGATGTCTGTCATGTAGAAGTGAAGTTTCACAAGTCATTAATTCAGTCAGCTGGTGGGACAGAGTGTAATAGATAACATAAACTGGTTGGGAAGATAAATATCACCAAAGCTCTTTTATTTGACTTTTCAACCCGCCTATTCACTTTGTGGGAAACTTGACATCATAAGTTTATTATATTTTAACACTGTTGCACAAAAAATAATTTTTTCAGAGGGTAACAGAAAATTGCCAGTGTATCAGAAATGCAACAAAGAACAAAATCTTTGATGTGCAAATAACCAGTCACCTGGTAGCAGGTGTAATTCTATCACCATTAACATGATTTCTGCTGAACTGGAAGGGTCAAAATATAGGTTGCTGTGTAAAATACACAGTCTGAATTGAGATAACACATTACTGAGTGCCATTCAAAAATCAATTATTAAAATAAAGTCCTTACTTGCATAGTATGATGACTTCTGTGGACTTGAAGATTCAAACAGACATGATATTCCTGAAAAAATGTTGGGAAAAAATGCATAGTGAAGTGCCATGCAGTACTTTGAAACAGCTCTGAAATGCAGGTCATTTAACCAAACTACATGAAACCACCAAGCTTCTTCATGTCAGGACATGCGGAAGCTGTAAATTGTGGTGGAAGCTATTATTTTAGTCACTGTAATCACAAACTGAGAGAAAAAGAAAGACATGGATATCTCTTTCTAGAGTTGTCTTCAGAGAGGGAAATGGAAATTAAAACATTATCTGTGAATCCTCAAACTGAAGCTACCTGGACTCTGCAGAGTATAAAAGAGAAGGAGCTTGTCACTCCAAGTGAACAAAGAGCCCATGATTTGCGAGATGGAGGGTGGATTTCTCTAAGCTGACCCTGGATTTTCCAGATGCTTGCCTTCAATTTCTTCTAGGTTTGAACTGGGTTTAGATTTGGCTCCTGTTTCTAGTTCATGGCTGTAAACTGGAGGTCTCACACATCCTGCAGTAATGGTTGGGTGGTGCCGGTATGGGATGTCAGCCCACATCATCGCCTACTTTCCCTTCCCAAACAAGAGGGAAAATGTCTGTCAGGGAGGTTTCATTGCAACATGATGGGCTGCTAGGGTGCTCTCCCCATTCCAGGGGTCATGATTTATAGCAGCTGATGCCAGAAATGGGTGGAATGTGCCCCTGGAAAGGCCTAAGGCAAGCTCAGTGCCTACATCCAAAGGGGCCTGAGCAATGGAAGGGTGTAGGGGAGGCTCGCTGGCTCCAGGCTCAGAGTGGAATTTTATCTTACAGTCCCAGCTGTCACAGCTCTGTAACAGGAAGCCATAACTGACATTGTGGTGTCCCACCAGGTGCAGAGGAAGCATTTCCAGAGGGTGATACTAGTAAGCACTAATGTGGATATCAACTTCCCTTGGAAGGGAGGGAGAGTGTAAGGACGTATTTTAGTATGAAAATGTGCTCACATGCCCGAGATTTGTGGCAAACTTGACAGTCTCTCTTCAGCAGCAAAAAGAAAACAACTCTGCCCACATGTAGTTCCACACTGTGGACTGAGCTGTCAAAATACTTCCCACAGCTGAGACCTGGAAGACAGGCAAACACTCTGTTGCTGCTGAGACCTATTACTGGAACAAATAATGTCCTGTGTTTTGCAGTTACAATAATTACAAACATCAAACATCTTGCAAACATTTTGCATTTCTTTTCCTTCCACAGATTTACCAAAGTGTAAATGCCGAATAAGCAGATAACTCCTCAGATAGAAATTTGGGAGCTTTGTTGGCATCTGTTTGTAGTTTTACAAGGATAAGTTTGTTAATAGAGGCTGAAGAGGAAATGAATGTGGAAGGACAGCTGGGTAAATATGCAAGTGATGCTTTTCATCGGCACGGAACGGATGCAACAAAAGATGTGCTGTCACTGGGGTCAGAGGCTTTATGATTGCTATGTTTGGAGCATGGATAAGGGCTACAGTCAGGCAAAATTTCAGCCCTAGGATTTAGCTATAGCCTTTGCTGTTCTGCCTTGGGTGCCATCTAGATTAATTCAAATACTGGGTTTTTTCCCTGC
Organism: Mohoua ochrocephala; assembly: GCA_013398855.1. NCBI lineage: Eukaryota > Metazoa > Chordata > Aves > Passeriformes > Acanthizidae > Mohoua > Mohoua ochrocephala. The sequence goes on along the minus strand of VZTA01025942.1, from coordinate 9,145 downwards.
ATGACACAGATCGCAGGAGTACATTCCCTTGGGTTTTCAGTCAGTGTATGTCCAAACAGTGTCTCCAAATTTTTGGGTGGTGAGTTCAAAATATTCCCGTGCCTAATTCCAGTGATTCATTTTATGATTATTCAACATGAGATGCCCTCAGGAGTCAGATTTCCAGAAGGGTTAATTACTCACAACTCAAATGATTCAGTAGCTCTAAAATACTCTTATAAAACCATAGGAAGATCATATTAAACCTAGAGAAACTCAGCAAGACTTTTCTGAGCTGACCACTCATCATCCCTTCTAATAAAAAAAGGATCTTTTAGACCAACTTCTACCAAGCGTATTACCTAATTTCACAGGGAACTGAAACATTTGTCACAGTGTGGAAAAAAATGGAGAGCTTTTAGAGTTTAAGTTGATTTTCATTGTGTCTGTTAAGATTTCCTTTTCCCTGACTGTTAACTTAGGAGCATTTGAGCACTGCACAGCGGTGTCCTAACAAATTCACTTAACTCAATTTTCTTATAGGATAAGAATTAACCCAAGCATAAGTTTGAATATTTCAAAAATAACATAATTACCGGGATATCAGCGACTCGCTGTTTTATTGGCTTCTATGTTACCTCTGTATCAGACCAGAGTTTGATTTCCAACGTCTTCAATTCTGTAACCTGGTTTTCAGGAGCAGCAGGTTTATTCTTGTTTCTCTGCAAGCCATCCAGTTGTGCCTCTCGACTTTTTGCTGAAACCTCCAAGCATTAACTAGAATTTTTCAACAGTTAAAACCCCATGAAATCAGATGCACATGTTTGCATCTTTAGGTAGTAATTCCCCCAGCACAAATATGTTTGCACTGCTCATTTATGTTCATGATCGTGTACATCCAGAAATAGTACAACTATATTTGATAGAATCACAGAATGGCTTGGACTGGAAGAGACCTTTAAAAGATCATCCAGTTCCACCCTCCCTGCCATGGGCAGGGACACCTTCCACCAGACCAGGTTGCTCCGAGCCCCGTCCAACCTGCCTTGAACACTTCCAGGGATGGGGCAGCCACAGCTTCTCTGGGCAAGCTATGCCAGGGCCTCACCACCCTCACAGGGAGGAATTTCTTCCCAGTATGTAATCTAAACTTACTCTCTGTCAGTTTGAAGCCATTCCTCCTTGTCCTGTCACTCCACGTCCTTGTAAATAGTCCCTCTCCATCTTGTAGGCTCCCCTCAGGTACTGGAAGGCCACAATTAGGTCACCCCGAAGCCACCTCTTCTCCAGGCTGAACAAGCCCAATTCTCACAGCAGAGTTGTTCCAGCCCTCTGATCACCTTGGTGTCCCTCCTCTGTACTTGGTCCAGCAGCTCCCTGTCCTTCCTGTGCTGGGACCCCAGGGCTGGATGCAGCTCTGCAGGTGAGGTCTCACCAGAGGGGATAGAGGGGCAGAATCCCCTCCATTGATAAACTGGAAAGCTAAGGAAGAAAATAGATTTTGTGAGTATTTTACTGCCTCATCCATCTACGACTAAGAGTTAATTTTCAGAAGTTTCCTTAATCCTAAAAATCATAATTTTCCAGTCTGTTCTAGATGTTTGAAGATTTACAACTCAGATGTCACTACTCAGAAGCTGTATCAGCACTTGGCTGTTTCCTCTCTTCATTCCAGCCATACACACTTCTGTCCTTTGCATGACTGCATTTTTTTCACTAATTCTGACTGTTCTGAGGCTTCAGGTGCCTTCAGTCTCCTCATTTTAGCAACTGAAGAAATTTTTTGGACATGATGCCAGAGAACAGTCAAAAATATTTGATTTCCCTGTCACTAAGGTAGTCAGGGCTAATATAATACGAGATTTTCTTAGGGGAAAAGTAAGCATAGCTAGTGAAATGCATAGAAGTAAAATTTGTATTTCATTTGATTTCCTGTCATCTCCATATATCATATTTTCCTTTTCTCTTGCTGCTTCACTGCCACCCATTCTCATAATCTGCAAATTACTTTAGTCTGAGATATTTCCTGTGTGTTAACTGCATTTCATTGGCTGCCAACTCAGTCTTCTGTTTCTGCACTTGCATTTGTATTTAGGAAACATGATGAAAATTAATATCATAATTATACATTCAAGCAAATCACATGAATTAAATCTGTGTCTAGCCAGTCAAAAATATCTGTGGTTGTCATTGGAGTGTATATTTCTTTTTCCTTCTCCAGTAGCATGACAAGACAGTGTTGTGGTTTAACCTCAGCCATCAATTGAGTACCACACAGCCACTCACGCAGTGCCCCATTCCACTGATAACTCTATCCCAGATGAAACCTGGGCAGACAGTGGAAAAAACTGCTCCTGTGTTATTCCATGGACAAGCACTCCATAAAGGAAGAGCAACACTCAAACTCCTTTGCTTTTGAAGCGCCATCTTTTAAATTTCTCACAAAATATATATTCTGATTTCCTTAAAGCTCTTAGAGAAGATGTGACACTGTTTATCTTGAACAAACTTCTAACCAAACAAGGCACTAAACCCATGCACCTTCTTTTGTATTTGCCCAGTTGCAATATCCTTTTTACCTAATCCTTACCATTCTTGTGTTCCACCACCACGGGAAAGCATCCCATACTTCCTTAGAAGGTCTACATTGTGCTATAGCATCTACATTGATGTTTCATTGACTGGGCTTGAACTGCGCTCTTAAATTCTGTCAAAATTCTCAGAGGGCTTCCAAGAAAGCAAACAGATCACACTGACAGGATCCAGCACACTGATTCACTTTGCAGAAAATATTTGAAACCAGTTGGCTGTGCAAGTTTGTAAGAGAATGAGCTGCAAAGAAATTAATGACACACTGTTGGTATCTTCCCCAGAGCAGCTGTTTGATATCAAACCAATCTATGCTTAACTCACCGAAGTCATTAATCACTCCCAGCCTCTACTGTCAGACTTCCTAATGGCTTGGGCAACTGCTTTGAGAAGTCTCACATCATTTCCTATAAAATCTGTCTCTTAAGTACAGCCAGGGTGCTTGAGAGATCAGCTGCTTGTCCCATACACCTTTTTAATTGCAGAAACTAAGGTCTTTGTGGTTCATTAAATTAAATGAGACAATGCAATTGTTTTATTGCAGAATATCAGGTTAAATCAATGCACATATATTTGAATTATTGTTTGCACTGGAATCTGAGCAAATTTCTGTCCAGGCTATTTTCACATTCCCATTTAGTTTGGACACTGAATTAATTGCTGTAGTACAACCCCCTTTTTTTCGGAGGGGCCTGCTTGGGTTTCTTAAACTCTAAACTCTATGATGAGTTCAGACAAATCATAATAAACCTTTCTTCCAAGGAAGTAAACAACAACTTCATTGAATTTTATGCCGCTCTAATTACATTATTAAAATAATGTCAGTTTATTTGTAGGACAGGTGACTGTAAAAAGCAATGTGTTGGAAGCTAGGATTTTTCCTTTTTTTTCTTTCCCTCGGTGAATTTTTCTCCCATTTGTTTCCTAAGAGATGGGAATGATGGGTACTTAAGAGAGACAAGAGATGTGAGCAGGAGGGGGAAAGGGTTGGCTGTAGTCTCTTAGCTGGGGAGTTAGTTTGGTGGCTGGAGGGAAAAGTGGAAAGTCTCCTGGAAAGTGCAAAAATACGGCGAGACTTGGCTGGGGGTCAGGGGCGGGGCTCAGTCCTCTCTCACTCTGGGGATCAGAGTGGAGAGAGTTTCATGGTTTTGGTGCCAGACTGCTGCTGCCCAGAGGATTCGCTGCCACTGCGGAGTTTTGCCCTTCACTGCTTCTCCTTACCGAGGGTGGGCTTCTGCTCGCAAGAGCAGTCATTGAACTGGGACCTTTTCTACACCTGACCTCACTGGGAGAGACCCTCACCATCTGCTTGGGTGCCTTGAGGGAAGCCCGGGACCCTGACCCCCTCCCCCTCTCTGGAGGGAGTGTCTCCCGGCTGCTTGTGGGAGCCTGGCTGTCACTGCCCAGCCCTGCTGTTTTCTGCTGCTGATTCGGGGTTTTTGCTACACTTTAATTTGACACCTTGTGTCCGCCCAGAATCCCACTGCTCCTGCCACCTCTTCGGGGTTTTTGCTACACTTTGTTTGCCACGCCAGGTGTGCTCGCCTCTGCTGTTCCAGCCTGCTGCTCCGAGGTTTGTGCTGCAGCCCTGCTGGCCACCCAGAGTGGCACTGACACCGGCTGCTCCCCACGAGTTTTGCAAGGGGAGCCCCTTTTTTCTCTCTCTCCTGCCGCCGGAGCTGCCATCACCACATGCAGAGAGGCAACCGAGCTCGCGCCACAGCGCCCCCTGCAGCCACGGGGGAATCATCGCACCCGCCCTGCCCGGCCGGGAGCCGCCAGCGCCCCTGCCGGCTGTGACCGTAACTGCACCAAAGGGGAAAGTGCCTGCGGCCGAGAGAGGGCTGTCACTGGGTTTCTGATTCTGTTGTTGTTGCTGCCGGTGTTGTTGTTTGTTTGTCTTGTCTCATATATATATATTAGTAAAGATTTGTTTTTCATTTTCTTGTAAGTTTGCCTGAAAGCCCCATAATTTCAAAATTATAATGATTCGGAGGGAAGGGGGTCATATTTTCCATCTCAGGAAGGTTCCTGCCTTCCTGGGCAAGCACCTGTCTTTTAAACCAAGACACTGTGTCTCCCTATGTATAATTAAGTTCATTATTTCCTGCCAGGAAGTCACCAGAACCTGAGTTAGGAGGAGCAGATCAGGCCAGATGCCAGTACTTGGGAAGACAGATCTTCTCAGGACAAAACCAAATCCATGTAAATTGATAGAGCATGAACTCCTAGGAGCGAGAAGGAGCTCGGGATTGCTGTAACAATGCATTATCCTACTTTATTTCCAGTATTTCTTGCTTATTTTGGTTGGGGAACCATCATGCATCTGTGTCTCCAATTACCTGTTTTCCTTCCTGACATTTTTTGTTGGTAGACACTCAACTTCATGTTGTGCTATTTCCTTGTTTCTCCTGCCCACAGCACCTTATTTTATCTACCCCATGTCCTGCCTTTCCCTTCCTTATCTTCTGCAGAGGAAATAGGGAAATAGTCCGGGGACAGCAAACTCTTCTGGGCTGTTAGCTGGCTCTCAGATGTGCTCTGCTGATAGCTTTGGAGCCAGTCAAACCCAGCAGTGGTACCAGACACACAAGAGTATTTCACCTTCAACAAACAGTGCTCCAGCATTGCCAAAAAAACCCCCAAAAAACAGTGGCATGGACAATTATTGCAGGATTTCACTCTCTTCCCAGGCCCCCCAGGTGAGTTGAACAACTGACATATTGTTGGGGTTTAGGGTTCTTTCTTTTGGTTCTTTCTCTCAGGGAATTTTCTCCCATATGTGTTGCTAGGAGACAGTAACGACTGGGTACTAAGAGAGACAAAAGAAGTTGCCAAGCTCAGGGCAGGAGGGCACTTGGCTGCACTCCCCTTATCTCACGGTTTCTCTTGGAGGGGCAGAGATACCTTGAAAATTGGGCTGGGAAAAAAGGGGCTGGGGCAGCTGCTAGCTCCCTCTTGCTCTCTCGGCTTCGGAGGAGAACAGTTGAGCTGCTGGTTGTGGGGGGGAATTTGCTGCCANCCCAGGGGGCGTCTCCCTGCCATGTTCGGGAGCCAGGCTGCCGCTGCCCAGCCCCCGCTGGTTTTTTTGCCAGTGCTTCGAGTTTTCGCTACATTGTAGCTCTGCACCCCCTGCCCTGCCGGGATGCCCCACGGTTCCAGCTACAGCTGCAGAGTTTCTGCTACCTCTTGCTTGCTTCCCTGGGTGAGCCCGCCCTGCCATTCCAGTCACTGCTCCGAAGTTTCCTGCTGCAGCCCACCTTGGCCATTACCGCCTGGTCCCCGAGATCGCGCCAAAGCGCCCCCTGCAGCCACGGGGAATCATCGCACCCGCCCTGCCCGGCCGGGAGCCACCCGCGCCCCTGCCGGCTGTGACCGTAACTGCACCAAAGGGGAAAGTGCCTGCGGCCGAGAGAGGGCTGTCACTGAGTTTCTGGTTCTGTTTGTTTGCCTTGTTATACATAGACATACTAGTAAAGACCTGTTATTCCTTTTCCCATATCTTTGCCTGAAAGACCCTTAATTTCAAAGTTACAATAATTCGGAGGGAAGGGGGTCATATTTTCCACCCCAAGGGAGGCTTCTGCTTTCCTTAGCAGACACCTGTCTTTCAAACCAAGACACATATGTAAAGTAAAAGTGACAATTTCGTGACCGTTTGCAGGTTTCTGACATGAAAAAGAGAATCCCTCCAGAGCAGCATGCTCTGATCACTTTGCACACAGAGCTCCAAGTGATAGAGTGAATTGGTGCTGAGGCTCACAGCTCATAGCACCAGGGCAGGAGCTGAGCACTGGGGGACACAGAGGAAGGACAATTTAATAACAAGCAATTCTTCATTTCACCTTCTCTCAGTCATTCCCACTCATGCGAACAGCACCTGGACAGAGAATTGCACTTGGACTGAGGCCAAAGTATAAATAGATCACCAATTTCAGTAAAAGCTTGGGAATTGAATTACAGCTCTGCAACGCAGAGAACTCTGCTGTCCTGCAAGAGGTGTGAACGGAATCCACCATTTCCCAATGGAAACATGGCGAATTCCTCTCCCCTGTGCTGAGCAAAAGCAGAAGGTAAGTGCATGTGTTGTTGCCTAATTGTGGTTAACCAAACTCTCCAGAGACAGGAGGAAGGGGAAGTGCAGCCCAGGGCATAATCCCAGGAAGGGAAGGTGCCTGGTAGGGAGAGGATAATCATGGGTAGATTGGGCAGAGAGGGAAGGCAGGAAGAGGAAGGGTTTCTGCCTCTAAGTGCTTTCACTTGCTTCTCTGGCTTTTACAGTGCATGCCAGGAGATAATGTCATCTCTGCAAAGCTTCCCAGGCTCTCTGTTGCACTCCTCCAAAATTTAAGAGCTCTTTAGCGGTTAATATTCGGCTCACAAGGCTGTAATTACTCTGACATCTCGAAAAATCACAAGGTTTCCAGGCAGAGCTTCACCTTGATTGAAGTGTTACAAACATCTGATTTTAAGAAAATGAAGCCAAAACTGAAATCACCCCAGCTCCTCTCCTTCCTACAATTTAAGGAGAAACATCTGTACACATTAATGGAATATTTTTGCAACAAAAATAAATGTGTGTCATTTAATAAGAGTGTGCATGTTTATGCTAAAAAATGTGCAAATGAATTGAAATATTACTCCCATTTCCAAAAATTAAACAAAAAAATTCAGACTCCGCCTTTCACTCAGCAGTTTGCCCATTGACTGATACACACAGTAAATTGTTATTAGTAGTACGTCATTAATTCCAGCTGTATTGGTGCAGATTGTTTTTCAGATGTGTTCATGACATAGGTGCAATGACAGCAGACCGAGCACCACACAGATCTGTGTTTGGCTGATTGTCATTTGTCACACTAGTCACAAGGACGTTGTTTCGATGCCTGGAGCAAGGCTAGCTTCTCCCCCAGCCCCCAATACATCTTTGGCACATTGATTCTCCCCTCTCCATCTCAGTTAATGTAGCTGTGAAATGGAGAAATGCCACTAAGCCATTTTGTGAAATACTGGAGGTGTCACTCATGGGAAGTGTTACCTGGTGGGTAACACTTGTTTGTACAACGAGAAGCAGGAGCCTGGCTTGCTCTCACACCATGAAGGGTTTGTGCACCTGACTTCTCAAACACCTGGGAAGAAAGCCAGCTTGTGCATGGAAGAGAGCCCGGGGAAGACCCTGAGAGTCCTTTTCTGCCACTGGAAACTTTCGGATCCTGCAGATGCCACAGCAGCACAGTTGTTCCTCGCAAAAAAAAAAAAAAAATTGTTACTCAGATCAGTCATCAAAACTTCCATCCATCCTTATATGAACACTTAAAGGGAACTGAGAACTCTCCAAAAACCTCACAGTCATTGATGTCTCACTCTTTGAAACTGTTTTTAATTCCCTGCATCTGTCCTGCTCCTCTTTTCATGTATCCGCCTCCCAGCAAGTCTTTAGGTGCAAGGCTGCCTTCCAGTCTGACAAAAGTGAACCAGACCCTCAGGATTCATTTCCAAGGAAATTTTGATTCCAATTGAACACCAAGAAAAATTTTGGTTCCACGTGGGGGAGAGGGGAACCATCAACCCCACACCATTCACTAGGGCAGATGTGCTCTCACTTTGCACCTTTCACATGCGCACATCAGAATTCACAAACTCAGAGGTTAACATGGGGGGGGGGAAAAGCTAACTGAGGACTTTTCGACCAGCTCTGAAAACAAGCTTTTAGTTGAGAAAATGGTTATTCCAGAAGATTCATTCCTAAAGCACAACTCCTCGGACTGCAACATGAAGCCAACAATTCCCTTCAAGTTTATTCCTGCCCACCTCCAAGCTTAGCAAGAACTACACAACTCCTAAAATAGAGGTGGTTAGAGCAAGGTGTGGAAAGAAGCACCAAGCAGCACCAGCATCATCTGCAGAAGCTCCTCCTTGTTCTCCAGATGCGACATACTTATGCCGTTTTTTACACAGGAAAGAAAAAAAAATACAATCAATGAAACTCAAGTGTACACCTTTCTACAGGTTACATTTATTAAGCTGGACCAATTAAGGAAAGTTAAATCCCAATTAGTAACAGTTAAAAACCGTGTCTGTCACTTCTGGAATAATAATTGGAGAAGAATTAAAATTTCTAGATGAGAAAGCTGCTCTATGTCTAAAGAAACACACTGTGATATTTAAACAGCTAGAAATGAAAAGATGGCATTAATGCTTCCATAGAAGCAACTACCGTCCCCCAAAAGGAAAAATAATCAAAACCAGCTACTTTACTGTGCTACTTCAGATATTTCATGCCGAATACTTACACTGGAAACAACTTTTTATGCCAGATCCAAGACCTTTTGAAGTTATTTACATTCTGCCATTAGCTTCAAAGGGGAACAAGATTTGCCTTGCAAAATAATCAAAAGAGCTGCAATTATTGACAGGCAAATTAATTCATGGCAACTTTGGTTGCAACAGCTACAGAATTTAGCAAGATGATTAATTGTGTTAGTGATGTGTTCTGGTAAGGGCCAAATTCAAACACTTCAAAATATAAAGGATAATTAACTCCCAAAATATCAGAATTGCAGGATCATAGAATGGT
>VZTA01025941.1:1019254-1053032 GCA_013398855.1 Mohoua ochrocephala | reverse complement strand
AAAAAAAAAAAAAAGCTTTTCAAATGGTTCCCCAGGGTTATAATTAGGCAGTTTTATATAACCAAAATGTTTGAGCATTGACATGAATTAAAGGACATGCAGTGTTACATGATTAGCTATTAAGATTAATTTTACAATTTGTAAGTAATTTAGAAATATAACCACATGCACATCTTTGTGTGAAATCACAATTTTGGATATTTGTCTTGAGAGTGCTGGTAAGTTTAGATAAGACGTGGAATTTCCAAAAGAAAATATAGCTCAGAGGCCAAAATTTCTGACCTAGTTCAGGCAGCCCTACATATAATTAAAGGCTGTGTATTTATTTTGATTTTATCATTTCAGGGGTACATAAATGGCAAATACTGTGTTGGTGTAACATTATTCTTGACGTGAAGGCTTTTGTAATTAAATGAGCCGTATTTTATGAACAAGATAGATTAAAAGACCAGTGTACTGTTCTTGAGTGTAGAAAGTCTGGTTGATTTTGGGGGTTTTTTAACACAGCTTTTTAATATTCTGTTCTATTCTATTCAATAGTGTATAACCCGTATCAAAAATCAAACAGATACCCGTGTTTGATGTCTTGGTAAGGTGTTCTGCTGATTTCACAGAGCCTGGCATTGTCCCAAGACATTATCATCATGTAGATCTGAGGTGCTTTTTCTGCCCTCACAGATTTATTGTGCTCAATGTTAAATCTTTTTCTAATGGACAATGCAGTTGGTTACAGTTCTGCCCCAAATAAGGAGCAGGAAGTCTTTTCAGGCTTTTTTTCTGCTACTTGAGTTTTATACTTGCCTTTACAGTTTCTCCTGCACTTCCTGCTTCTAGGGTTCTGGATGTTCTTCTCTCCTGCTCTGTTTTTCTGATTTGGTTCTAGGACAAGATGTTCTACTAGGAACTTCAATCTAATGAAACTTTTAGCTGTGTTTCTCTTTTGATTTCTAGTTGCACCTCTTTCGAGGAGGGATCAGCTATAAACGGAGTTTCAAATGTTCATTTCTTAAATTGGAAGCTGGTGATGTCTGTAGCCCTCCACTGGGCCTCAGGAGTTACGTCTTCTGTTTGAGACAGGACTTTATATGTGGGGTTTTTTCCCTACTTGTGTAGGTCTTTTTTAGTTTCCTCAGTGAACATAGGAATTTACAGATATAACAAAGATGCAGTTATATTTATGATCAAGTGAGTGGATAAATTGAAACATGTTCTGGTGATGCATGACCTGAAAAAAGTTTTCCTCATAGTTGCATGAGTTTCAAAGAATAGGGAATAACAAGATTGTATTGGGTTTGTCAATGAAATATGTTTCAAAAACAAAAAGGCACGTTCAGTTAACATGGGAAAAGAGCTGCTCTGCAGTTCTGAGATTTTTAAAGGAGGCCTTTTTTTTGGCCACATTCACCTTCGTTACTTAACTGTCACTTGTCATCACTGCTCATTTTTGTGTTTGCTTTCTAAATTGGGAACACACCAATTTTGACTCTGAGCTAGGTGATGGAAGAATATATTGCCTCACTCTTGCCATTTTAAGGCTATCGGTTTCCTGCCCATGACTCCTATTTTCTATGAGTCTCTTGCCACAGCAGCATGACCCTTACCCACCCTTAGATATACACACCCTTACACACTCCCAGTATTGCCCCAGGGCTGTCGTGCTCCGGCTGCCGTGCTCTGAGTTGGCTTTTGCTGGACTTGACAGTTGATGCTGCCAGTCCTCCATCCTGCCTCAGGCTCCGTCAGGCAACCCTTCCCTCAGCACACTGACAGAAGCCCCATCTCCACCCCCCATACAACAGCTTGCTGTCATCCTTCTCTGGTAGCTTCAAGGTTTTTAGGAGGATCCACACCCTCAAGCTCAGGATGAGTGCTTGAGTCTGTTTTTCCTTAGAAGACCCTTCTAAACAATCTGCACAAATTTTAAAAGCTCTATGCCTTGACTTTCTTTACAAGCCAGTCCACCATGGCATGGACTTTTATCCACACACATGCAATGCTGACTAATATCTGATTTTGTTTTCCTGGTCAAAGAATATAAGCCATAGAGTACAGCTTCTTTCAGTATACATCTGCAGCTCCCCTGTGTTTCTGAGTTTTATCTAAAGTAATTCTTTGAGCTCATTTGAAAGTCTGCTGAAAGCTTCAAGATAGCAGATTACTTTGCGTAAGTGGCTTGGTGGACGACTCAACCAGTAAATTATTTAGTACCTGTCTTTCCAGAAGGGCTGAAGCTAGGTTATGTGTTCTATAATTCAGAAAATACTTAACGCTTGAGTGAACAGGCACATACAAAAAGAAACCTGATTCACCCAGTATTAAAGTAAATCTGTTGCTTTCAGATGTAATTTTTTCTCCTCTATCATTGTTCAGTGTTCCTCATTCTACATTAAATAAAGTAAGGGATGTAGGATTATGCCCTGAGATCTAGAAGGTAGCAGGAACAGCGACAGCCCTGTTTAATTTTACCGTTACTGTGGAACATTTAAAACCTACTGCACTATAAGAACAAGTGCTGTTTGTTCTTCTTTCTTTCAGAGTAACTGCTTGTTTCAGTGCAGTTGGGTTCAGTGCTGTGCTATTGCAGTCCTCTAGAAAATTTACTGCTTCTTTTCCCGTGAAAATGAGTATTTGCAGAAGGGATCTGAGCTGTAGACAAATGTGTTATCAGATCATCTTAATATCTCTTCCATTCATTTAAGCAAATGTTTATTTACTGAAGTGTAATTCATAGCTGCTGTTTTGTTAAAAAGGAAAGTTTCCAGGCAATAATTGTGCCTACTTACAATAATATGGGAAGTTTGTAGTGTAGTTTTTAGTGGAACTGAAGAAAAACCACTGTGAAGTGTGACTTCACATGCGACACCTGTGTAAAATTGTGGTCTCTATGTCTTTATGTTGTGAAGACCTTGTTCTTGAAATGGGAGTTCCATTGGGAATTAATATATTTATCAATCTAAGAAAAATAATTGCTTTTTTCAGGATCTCATGTAGACAAAATTAGCAAAATAGTGTGAATAGGAAAGAGTTTTGTAATAATTCCCATGAGGAAAAAAAGGACCCCACTTCCAAGAGATGAAATTTTGTCTGTAGTCAAGATCATCTGAAAGTCTTTTCCTACCTGCCTGTAATGCTGCAAAATTGGCTAAGCAATGGATAGTTTTACCCATTGCATGTAACAGGAGTTGGAAGCCGGCACACATGGTATTATATAAAACTTCGTCATCCAGTGGTTTGATCAGCTAAGATTTAAATAAGATTAACAAGTAGAAAAAGAATCCCTTTTCATTTGATCTCTTTATTGCATTATCTGCCAAGCTTTGAGTCACCGTTGCCTCAGGTTAATGTTTTAAAAGAACAATTAAGTAAAGAGGTTTACATCGATGCAGGGTTCAATTTTTAAATTAAAGAATCAGTGGTGCTCTGCAGTGATGAGAGTTAGATGCATGTGTGACCTAGCAAACAGATTACATTTTGTTATCCTCTCTTGTTTGCTGCTTTAATGTTGCCTTCAGTAAATTCTGGGATTTGGAGTTTTTATTTGTCTCTTATAATTTCTGAGAAAGTAAGAAGCTTTTGTGTCTTTCAGGAAATTAGCTGGGGATTTTTTTCTGCTTGAAGCCTCCCAATCTTAAAATTGGTGTCATTTGTTCTAATTTACCCCCTGTTCTAGGCTCTGGGAATGGAGAGTTTACCTCTACAAGGAAGTGAAATACGGTTTTTAAGGGTGTTTTTTTGTTCCCTACTCCCATTTTCACTCTGAGAAAACTAAATTAGAGGTGTGTGGCCCAGTCAAGTGGTTAAACAGATGTTAGTACTGCAATAGGTTATATCCCCCAGAAAACAAAATATATGGGTTGAGTGTTGAACCCCAGAGTAAATTCAGGAAATAGTTATTGAGAAGTATTGCTAGAAAGCTTCTAGCCCATCTTTGCCTCCCGAGACATACAAATACCTGTCTCTGTCACACCTGAACTGTTTGTGGTTATATCGTGTTTGATGAGGGAGACTCTCCAGGCTCTCAGCTTCTGTTGCTTCAGCAGCCCAGATTCATTAGACACATTTTCTTGGGGTCTAAATTAAATCTCCCACAAGGTGACTGGTTCCCATTATCCCTTGTCGTGGCTGTTTGGGGCATGTTGGACAGGCAGCACTTTTCTTGGCACCTGAGTTCTCCTTGGGCGAAGGTGCCACTGGTTTGCTCTGGTGAGGCTCCAGCTCTCTGACCGTGCTCATTCCCCTTCTCCCACCTCTCACTGGACCGGCAGCAACCCCGTGCAAAGCCAAATCTGAGACTCTGAGCCCCAAATCCTGTACTGAAGAACTGCTACCCAGCCAGCTCTACTTGCTTGAGCCGTGTTCTGCACTGTTCCCATGGGACACTCGGGGCTGCTCTGTAAAAACAAGTAGTAGTTGTTTAGGGAGGCTTTATTAATTCCGCTTGTAAAGGTCTTCAGTGGATGTCTTACAGAACATTCAGGACATCTTACTGGATTTGATTTTATTTTGATTTTTTTTTCCTAAGATGCAGTAAAAGTGAAGAAAATCTGAACAAGTACTTAGATCCTACTGTCTTATCTGAAAGCATGAGGAAGATAATAGAGATTTTAAATAACTTCATTTCAAGGGACGCATTGTGACAGTCTGCTGATGCCAGTTCATCCAAAATGCCTCATACAACTGATACAATTCTTTTGAAAGAAAACTTGCCTTCATAATACAGTTCTGATAAAGTTTTCATACACCACAGATCATTCAGAAATGGAGGTCTGTTGGGAGATGGATGGGGAAGGAGAAGGGGAGAAGGAAAGGAATGGAGTAAAGAAGCAGCATGTATTTCTACAGGCATGAACTATTACCTGGTTTAAGTCTAAGTAAGGAGGTTATTTGTACGTAGTTCTGCACTTCAGGATGTGTTGTGCTGAAATAATTTGGTTATATGGAGTCTGTGCTTTGCTTTTACATGCAAGTTCTGCTTGCTCAGCACAGAGTAAACAAATTTTATGCTCCAGCAGCTGCCTCCTGATTGCTCTGTGGAAAGGACCTTAAAAGCAGCACATCCCCTGCTCTCACCCCAAAGAAAATAGCATAAATAGCAAATACCTAACCAAATGGAACATAATGTGCAATTTCAAGCCACCTACCATTTGTAAAGCATTTGTGGATTTGCAGTGTTCATTTAGTCCCTCAGGCTCCCTTCTCAGTCATGGGGAGCACCAGTGCTCCCCAGTAATGCTGCAGTAAGTGCTGAGTCCACTTGTTCTGGTGTGAAATATCCTGGGGCTCAGCTGTCCCAGCAGAAGTCTGAGCATGCAGACTGGTCAGTTCAGGGGTCCTTCACTCCCTCCTCTCCCATACCTGAAATGCAGCCTCTTCGTATGAGAGATTTATTGCTGTATTTATGTATTTCTTTATCAGAGAACTTGAATTAAGCAGCATTGCTGATGTTCTCTGTTTGATGAGGGGCTGTGTAGGGCCAGGAGGCTGCTACTGTTCACTGGCAGGTAGCACGTGCCTCGTACTGTGGTTTGTGTGGTGCTCTGAGGGTGTTCAGAGGATTTGAAAGGGAGCTCTAAAAGGAGCAGGTGAAAGGTGTGTAGGCAAGAAACTTTGGGTGTGTGTACCTCCTGCCCTAAACAGGCAACTACACTTCCAACAGTTCAGTCTTTTCCAAAGCAATTTCAATTATTACCTACAAATGGCTTGATGAGATAGTTGTAGAGGAAGAGAAGAGTATGAAAGACAAGTAGAACCTCAGAATGCCTGTCGGGCTCTGGTTCAGCTCAGCCCTCGGCAGAAACCTTCTGAAAAGCCCAGCATCTCAGCAAGCAGAGGTGAAGGTGACAGTCCTCAGAAATCCTGCAATAACATCACTGGCCTGGAAATAACAGAGCTCTGAACTGGCCGCTTGGCTGAAGCTATCACTTACACAGGGAATTGGAAACAAAAAAAAGTAGGAAACACAAAATTATAATAGTCATTGCTATGAAAATTTGATGCTTCGCAAACACTCAAACCTCATGATCTTTCAAGTTGTTTTTTGTTGAGATGAAAGCCCTCTTTTGAATACAAGGCAGTAGTACTAAGGGGTTTTTTTTCTGAGATTGGGAACCGTTTAAGGCACGTCTGCAGAGTAATCATAGGCTAATTAATCTTGGTGTTCAGTCAGCAGACCCAGTCATCTGGAGCAAGTGTGCCATGCAGACCTACCCTTCGTGACTGAGTCGTAGGACTCAGGAAGCTGGATGGCTGACTTGCTGTGTGTGATCTCAAGCAAGTTGTTTATTGTCATCCTGTTTACGGTACCAAATGTTCTACAAACTGGTTGGGTTCATTTTGGGAACTAATGTTGTGTTACAATACAAAGATGCAGTTCCCAGGCAGAAAAGCAATTTCTCCTAATCTTCTGTTTCCTCATACATAAAATGTGGTTTCTTGCTCCCTCCCTCCCCTCCAGAGAGGAATTCTATTTTCTTAAATTTGCTTACTTCAATGAAAACACACACCAGTGATCTTGAACTTGAGAATTCTGGGGTTCAGGTTTATCATGTTCTGCAGTCCCCAGGTGCTCCAGGTTGATGGAGTAATATGTGCTATAATGTGATGTGCTTTAAGTGTATAGCACGTTATAGATTTGTCAGGGATCAAGTATTTTTCACACAGACCTTTACTATATAAATTTACTACTTGCATATGTGATGCCTTGAGTGGCCTCCTAAAACACAGAGACTAGACAAGAATAGGAGAATAAAAGGAGGTATTTATTTGAAGGGCCTTCAAAGGTACACCCTGGGCAGTCCAAAGGCTACACCCAAGATGGACCCTGGGTCATGGGTTCTTCACACTTCTATAAGTCTGCATATCAGGGTTAATTCTCCAATTATAACCTCAGTTTCATGATGGAATTACCCCAAGTTTGTCCCCCTTTAGAGGCTTTTAGCTTACCCATTTTGGGCCTGGTGTCCTTGGAGTGGAAGCCTGCAGAGGTTTGTTGTGTCTGACCAGCATGAGAGAACAGCAGCTGACAGGCCACAGGAAACTTCAGAGTTACACACCAGGCAGCACAGGGTTTGAAAAATAGAAAATTTAAAACCTAAGGCATCATATCTACACATGTACCTACACCTAAACACATTATAATAGCTATATTTGTGTGTAGATAAACTTGTTCTGACACTGATGGTCGTGGCAGGTTACAGTCAGCAAAGAGGAAAATTGCTCCCCTTTCTGAGTTACCATCAGGCATTAAACTGCCTCCAGTCGGGGGTGCTTCGTTCTTGTGCCATGCTGTAAGGGGAGAAAACGTGACAATGTTGCACTTCAATTGAAGTTTTCTATATTATTATATACTTACTAAGAAATAAATTGATAAATTAAGCAAATACTATATTATTAATTAGTATATAATGCAGTGTGGCATTATATTTCTTAAGTGGAATGTGTTTCCTATGGTACACTGCTGAACCAAAGTTTGTGGTAACTTTGACCATGTGTTAGATGCTGTACAGGGATCTAATGATAGCTAAAATAATGGTTTCCAAAGTCTGCTTCTCAGACTACCCGCAATTTTTGGACTTCCTGTTAGTAGTCCATTAAAAATGAGCTGTTCTTGTTTGCTGCTGCTGTTGCTGCTGTCCTAGACTTAACAGAAGCCGAAATTTATAATTTTTTTTTAATTTGTTGCCTCAGTAAGAAAAAAATGGTTGTTATTGCCATAAAGATGTTATCAGTCGCTAGCAGAAGGAAGAGCAATCGTTTTCAGCCTAGGAACTGAACTGAGAACCTCTGGCTCCGCCAGACTTTTCCAGGCAATGTTTCTGCAGCGTCTGCCAAGCCACATGATGCTGTACTGAACTGAAGCCGTTCCCTGCTCTTCCAGAATCTGCGTGGACAGATTGCAGTCCAGGTTCAGAAGATCTTGGTGCAGCTTTGTTGGCTTCATTATAAATCTCTCCTTCAGATTGCCAAGAGTTGCGCAGGAATTCAGACGTGCCAAGGTGTCGAAATGCTAAGTCATGTCTTTCCTCCCCCAGCTGTCTCTCCAAGGCATCAAGGAAGCACTTTCCTGAGGCATATTGCTGCCACCTTCCAGATCCTGAAAGAGCTTTTATGGAGTCCTTGTTTATGGATCGTACACAATGGTCACAGGCGGGATGGTACAGCTCTGGAGGGAGATTGTACAAAAACGACTTAACTCTCCATGCTGATGCAACCAGTGATAGCTGTGAACTCTCCTGATGCTCTGAGCAGCAGGCTGGTGTCCTACAAATTGCTGCAGCTCAGGCTTATCTGATAATATCTTCAGGAATCCAGTGCAGCAGAGAAGAGCTGGCAGAGTGCGAGGATCCACACGTCCTCATCCAAGAGGAATGCGGTGCAGATGCTGCACAGTCATGGTGCCGCTGGAGATTTACTCTCCAGTGTGGAGACCTTGCAATGACATCAGCCTTAGAGCCTTTTAGTGCTGCCAGGGTAGTTCAAAAGCAGTGACCGTGCAAGCCAGAATCTAGGCCAGGCCGTTTTTAAGCACATGGAGTTGGAAGAGAGGAAGAAATATTCTGACTTCTTGTGTTTGGCCTAAATGAGGCTATCTCATTGTTGGCACAGACCAAGTGTATTTGCCAATGTCTGGCAGACGTGTGCCGAGAGACTTGAGAAGCAGGGAATGGTGTTGTCCTAATGCTGGGGCTGTCCTTACTGGATGCAAAATAGGAAAGGGAAGACAAATGTCCTTCCAACTTCTTTCCCTTGCAGTCTAGCGCTATCCCCAATGTGGACAGCAAGTTTTTAACTATCCCAGTAACTATGACCCCTCCCTCACCTTTGTGGTTATCCAAAGCTGAACATGTGCCTGTGCTGTAGCTACCCTTGTTATTAATTAGCCTTCTGAATCCTTATTATTATTTCCTAGGAGTGTGTAAGCCAGTATTTTCTGTGATCTGCATTTCTATGCAGTGTATAGGTCTATATCCACAATACAGTCTTACTTCTGTACCTTCTTTTGTCCTTTCAACCCACATTTCAAGATCATTCAGATATAGTCATGTTGCCTAAAATTACTACACCTTTGAAGGGTAGATATGTGTTATTTTCAGCCCATCAGTAAATCATACTGGAATTTGAATGGCAATTTTCCAGGTTGTAGCTGGGGTGGTTGGTTGGTTTGTTTGCTTGTTTGTGTGGTTTGTTTGTTGTTGGAGTGTGGTTTTTTGGTTGGTTGGGATCTTTTGATTATTTGGCTTATTTTGATAAGCCAATAGATTGCAAAGAGAGGGGAGGGAGTTTGACTTCAGTCAGCCAAAGGCGGTGATACATGCCTACAATAGACACAGGGGAATGAGGATCAGCTGTAGCTGCTTGGTTTGCAGCTGCTCTCCCAATGCCCAAGTGAACAAGAAAAGGTACCAGCAGCTCAGTGAATTTGATTTCATTCTGAAGCATTTGCTCTCTACAAGTTATCTTACTGGAATGAATAACTTCTTTCTTACTGAAAAGTCCAGAAAACTGTGAAGTACTCATGTAAGTTAAGTTCATCTCAGCAAACTTCAGGAAAAGAATAGTTTTTATCACACTTTTTCACTAGCACTAGTGTGTAAGTAAAAGTTGTTCTGTAGAAAAGTTTTGACTAATATCATAGTTTTGATCCCTAAAAATCCACTAGTAGATCAAATCTGTTCAACATGAAATTAATTTAAGTATTTATTTCTTTTTATTTAATTCCCTGAGAGCAGAAGGGGTGGCATGTGTAGTGTGCTAATAAATCATTTAGATTAATCCAATCAGGGCTGGTTTCACATGAAAAGGTTCCTGGAGCTGGTTAGTTTCTTTATTTCCTTATTATTCGGAATTCCTTTAATCATTTTAAAGTGTTTCTGTACAATTAATAAAATAGAAAGTCAGAGCAAGTTTGAGAAGTAGAACTATGTGTTACTTTAAGTTGTAAATTTAAACGTTG
Organism: Mohoua ochrocephala; assembly: GCA_013398855.1. Taxonomy (NCBI): domain Eukaryota; kingdom Metazoa; phylum Chordata; class Aves; order Passeriformes; family Acanthizidae; genus Mohoua; species Mohoua ochrocephala. The sequence goes on along the minus strand of VZTA01025941.1, from coordinate 1,043,080 downwards.
CCTCTTCTTTAGGCTTAATTACACATACAGCATAGACCCAGAGCACTTGTCAGGTGACTGATCTGTTTACTCCCGTCACATTTGATTGCAATGGCCAGAAAGAAGATGCACTACATCCTGCCATGAGCAGTGAGGAAATAATCTCTCAGAGGAAGGGCATGCCCAAGATATGAAATAGATTTAGCTATTTCATAACATCCAGGATGGTGGTCTTCATTTTTTGTTTAAAAAAGACAAATATAAAAACATTGGTTTGTGTTTCCCTAGAAACTTCCAGTGCCTTTTATTCCCACTAAGATCTTGGCATTTGTGATACATGTGGTAGTGGGTTTTCCTGATTAGTCAATACATGTTTCCTCCCCCAAAAAATTTTTTCAAACACTTCATTTTCTTACTTTTGATCTCCATATTAAATATGTTGTTGTTGTTGTTTGGTTTTCTTCTTTGCCTTCTGAGGCAAAGCAAACAGCTGCATTGCTTGTCTATGATACGAGGCCATCAGTGAATTTAGGGTTACTGCGATTTGCTTACACACAGAGGCAGATGCAGGGCCAGTTCTTGAGATCAGCACTCCTTGCAGATCATTCTTCTTCAGAGCAAAGCTCAGGACCCCCTGGGCTGTCTCCAGAAACAGCTTTCTCCAGGACTTGCATCCTGCTAATCACTGGAGCTGAACTGGGGTATCTCCTTTTGTGCAGCTGCCTACAAGTGACTGTGGAGATTTAACCATCCAGGTGTGCACTTAAATGTGGCAATGTACAAAGCCTTCTTCAACAGAGGCTGAGAGAATACTCATTAATCTCTCCATAGAGCATCTTCCAGCTAAACATGGATAGATGACTTTGTGCATGGCACTTTCACAGTGCCTGCATGGGAAGCTGCAGCGTTAGTTAGGGTCTACAAGCAGTGCAAATGTCATTTCGACTTCTGCCCCCCCTCTGATATTTGTGCAGTGATGGCAACAGCCAGTATCAGTCACCCAAGCCCTGTGCTCAGCCTCTGATATGCTATTTGCTCTTAGAGTACACTTCTATAAATCCACAGGGGTTCCAGTAATGCAGTTGAATTCCAGAGAGCTTTAATTATGCCCATGCTTTTCCTTTCCTCTCCCCTGGTGCCTGCTTTTACTGAAATAAGACTTTGTGATCAGAAGGACAGGAAAGGCTGACCACCAAGGTTGGGAGGCTCTGGGAGAAATACTTGGGCTTTCCTCCCAGGGCAGCAAGAGACTGGGGCAAGAAGGGTTTGGCTGCCTTGTGGTTCCTTGTGTTGTTGATCTCTCAAAGCAATTTTTAGAAAGCAAAGAGAGATTGCCTGAATCAGTGTTTTCATAGCCTTTGTGCATGACACTTGTCAGCTTTTTTGCATTGCATTTTTTAAAAAAGGGGTGCATTCTGCCACCTCCTGCACAAATATCCAGCTGGACTAACTCTATCACTACCCAGTGAACCAAATAGTTCTGTTTGAACAAGTAATTTTCTTGGTGAACAGAAGCAGAATAAATGAGTGCTCCCAATGTATACTCAGCAGAGGCCAATGGTTTAGGTTGTGTACAGCACTGACTGTGCAATACAACCATCTTTTCCCAAGTAAGGGAATTTGAGGCTCAGTCAAGTGTCTGTGCAGAAGGTGTTCCCTCAGCAAAGCACACAAAACCTGGTGCTCTGAAACAGCTTTACTTTTACCAGGACTGATTTGTGACCTTTTTTCCCTATCATTTTGCCATGTTCAGTAAGACATGCCTGAGGTGTTGTTCCAAACTCCCTCTGGGTTCTTATATAAAAAAAGCCATGCTTATTTATCTAATGGTGAAAGTCTTGGATTCCACCTTCTCTAGGTGACAAGCTGTAGATGCTGAAAAAGGTTGAGTCTTCTCTCTTCAGGGTGTATTTGCAAGAGAGAATTTCAGATTAACAAAGTAGGATCACTAGTATACCCCATTTTTACTTTATTTTTGAGCCTGGAGTTTCATTTTCCTTTCTGCCAAACTTTGTGCTGTCCTCTCCTGCTGCAATTCCTGCCTTCCCAAATGTTAAACTCCATTAAGTAACTGGCACTTCAGAGCCAACCTGAGTCCTAACAGATTGCAAACCCACTGTGAAGCAGAATGTCCTTCCGCATGAGGCTGGACAACATTCAGATTGCAGATTGCAGGTTTTTTCACATAATTATCCGTGTACTTGATATGAGTATATGAATTTATGGGGTAGTATATAGTATGATTTGTCATATAAAATTAATGGGGTTTAATGCACATAACCTATTACTGTGGATGCAGTGTTGATTAAACCCCTGTAGTGCAGTACAGCCTCTGTGAAGAACAGCTTGCCCAAACCCTACTTCTGAAACACAGTGAGTTACCTCTTCAGGTGACTTATTAGTCAAAGCAGCACGCTTTGGCTTTTCTTCGCCAAAGCATGAGATCTGAAACATTACCTAGCACCGGATCATACCTTCTGCAGAAAGAGGCCTGGGGGAAGCTGAGGGACAAAATCTCTGTCAGCAGACTGCACCAGAGTCCCTCACTGGGGCAGGAACTGGTGTGCCATAGAAACCTCCCCAAGGGGTGGCAAAACCTGGGACCTTACAAGAGCTGGTAGAGGATTGTGTGCTTCTTTGTAGGAGCTTTACCCCATGGCACCTCCCTGAGCTGCAGCTGCCTTGGGATATTTATCCATCAGTGTGGGGCTGTTACTGTTGTCTGAGGTGCTGGTTCAGGACCTGTCGCTGTCACATATGAACACAAGGCACGGGTCCTGCACTTGCCCAGGATATGGGCTGGCAGCTGCCCACAGCACGCTGCACCTCAGCCGTGCTCCACCTGCCTGTGGCCCCAGGCTGAGGTGATGAGCATGGCTGGGCTCTTCCACAAGCTCCCTTCAAGTCCTGGAGATGGACTGCTTGTGCCTTTGATTCTGCACCAGCGCAGTCACACCCAGCTGGTAAAGACCAACTCTGCAAAGACAGTGGACACCTTCTAGCTGCTTTGGCAATTTTGGTAGGAGTGAAGGCACTTAAATAGGTGACCAGTGCTTAAATTATTTTGAAGACTTGCTGTGAAGCATTTCACAGTAAGGCTGTGTTGGAGCAGAGAATTGAAGTGTGCCTTCCAAGGCCAACTGGCTTGCTCCTTCTGACCTCTTCTGGAGAGAAAAAAGGAAGTCAAGTCTTCTGTTCTTGGCTCGCTCCAACTGCATTTCCTCCCCGGAGCAAGCCCCCAGCACAGTCCTTGCCTTGTGAATGGGAGCCCATCATTGCACCTGCCTACGGATCGTGCCCTGCAAGCGTGGGATCTGTGGGGTGCACACGTGCCCAAGTTTCCCCCTTGCTGGGGCACTTCAAGGCTGCATCCTTGCAAGAGCAATAGGAATTACAAAGCAGCCAGCTGGTGCCCTGGCAAGTGTTCAAGCTTTGCTTAGAAGTAGCTAGGTTGGCCAGAACTGCACAGCTCTCTCTTCTACCTTCATCCTGGCTGAATAAATGTAGAAAGACACCTCTCAGTTAAAGAGCATTCCAACATCTTCCCTGGTGCTTTGAAATATTTTCCTATCTCTTTTATCTGTTAATATTGGCAAGAGCCTGTGTTGGCAGCTTTCCGGCTTTTGTCAGAAGCCGCTGGGTTGCTCTGTTAAGCTTCAGCTCCTGCAGCCAAATGATAAATGACCTCTAGCCCTGAGGGATTTTTTTATGGCTGAGAAAGAAATGCCACCATATCAGAATTTTAAAATCCAGAAACTAGAGGGAAAAAAAGAGAAGTGACTATTCATTGTTGTTAATAATAACAAAACCGTGGTATTATACTGCTAGTCACATTGTGTGTGACATGTGGCAGTGAAGAACCCTTACCAAAAGTCACAGAAATTTAAAATTTTGCTAGGAGGAAATTCTCCAGGCGACAACACACTGACACAAATCTTCATTCTGCATTGGTTCAGCCATTTGGGCAGCACTACTAGGTTTGTTGGTGTAATGGCTGGTATCTACAAGGTCCCTTGCTGTTAGCAAGGACACGTGGGTACCTCCCAAGGCAGAGCGATTCCGTTCCTCCAAATGCCTCTCTGTGTCCAAGGCTTGGCCTGTTAGTCCTACCTGCAGCCCTTTCTGAGCCCTCTTTCCAAGGGGAATGTGGCAGGCAGCCAGCATCTCTGAACAGAGGGGATCACCCTTGGTAAGCTGAGGTAAGCCGTGATTTCCTTTGTTACAGTGGAAAGACAGAGAATAGCTGCAGGGATCTGTGCTGCTGGAGCTCAAGAAAATGGCTCTCGGAGGTTAAAGATTAGCAGCAGCATACCTCGAGTCACAGGATGGCTCTGCCCCTTGCACTTTGCTCTGTCCCCGGCTGTGGGCTGGCTGCCCCAGGGAGAGAGCTGATGCCTCTGCTCTCCGAAACAGCCGCTGTTTGCTTCCTGGAGAGAGCTGTCCTGCCCAGGCAAGTCCAGCTGCACCGTCCTTTCCCAGGGAGGGAGCTAGGGACAGAGAGGTTAAATGGCTAAGGAAGGCCAAACAATGAGTCAATACCAGCAGTGGAACTGGAGCTCACGAGTCCTTGGCTTCTGCTCCCGTGTTTTCTCTCCTGCTGGAGGAGACGGGAAGCCGAGAGGCGGGCGCCTGGGAGAGAGGCAGCCTGCAGAGGACAGAATAAACACCCTCTTGTGCGCGAGCGAACACAACCTCGTCTGTCCGCTCCTGTGCGCTGAGAAGGAGTCCAGTGTGTGCTCCTGCCATAAACTGGAGAGCCAGATCCTCTCCTGCACTGCAGCTGCTTTGTGCTGCCCGGAGGAGCGTGGCCCCAAGGCTGGCACGGCTGGGCAGGAGCGGGCACCTCCGGCTTAGCGCGCTGGGCCGTGACAGCTTTCCCTGGGGCTGCCGAAGGGCTCCTACCTTGGGAGAGAGGACTGGAATGCACCTGCAGATGGCTGGCGGGGTGCGCCTCCAGCCTCCATAATTTGGGGAATTTTGGGGACCTACAAGACACCAAGATCTATTTGACATCCAAGTTCCGGGCACTGTGCTTGGCCACCGCTTGTAGCATGACCAGCACAGAAAAATGTGTTACAGTGTTAGCGCATTAGATGAAAATAAGTTTTGTGAAAGCATTGCATACTTTTGATCAATATTATTAATGTTATGAACCCAGATGGTTTGAGTTATGAATCTGGACGGTTTCATGCCAGATTTCAGTCCAGACTGGAACTTTCACAAATGAAATCTATCCTCTCCTTGAGGGAGTTGCTCATGGAAAGAACAATAGACCTTAAAATGCAGTGAATGGCAATATTAGAAATAATTTTCTTACAGTGTCATTTAATGTGCATATAAAATTTAAAAACTTAACTGCTTTACAATTTTAATGTAGGCCTTGTATAAATCTAGTGAATTTGTCAGAGGATAGTATGATGCTTGAATTAAAGAAAGCTAGATTGGTTGCATTCCTGGCCCTGACGATATGAGGCGACTAAAAGGTCACCTTCATTGACCTCCTGCCTTTTTATTCCAAGATACTTTTGACTGTTTCCTGGCTTTGTTTAGCAGAAGCATCCAGCTCTGTCACGGAGCTGACAGTCACTGAAAGTGTCCTGCTATATTTGTGCTTTACGCAACATTTGTGTCAAAAAACCTCTGTCTAAACAGACTCAATGTCAGTAAGAGATGACCCTGGAACAAATGGTCTGAAGTCCCAGAAAGCCGATCTTTCCCAAAAGTGACTAATGTGAGGCAAATGGAAAATATTGTTCTGAAACAAGTCTGATCCAGCTGTGTGCATCTGATTAAAAACATCAATGGCTAGAGTTCTAATCCAAATAAATTATGACACATTTTGATTAAACAAAACCAGGAAACTTACCGTTTTTAGGATGTGTTTAAATGTGTCAGTATCTATTATCTCATACACTGATACTTTTGGTATCTCTTTAAAGGGATCCCAAGGTACAGACAATATACGCTTTTTTATCCTAAATTACTTTTGTTTCCTTGCATCCAAGATGGAAATTCTTGTGCCTCCTGGCGATCCATCTCAAGATCACGTACAGCTGGTTTTCCCATAAGTCAGCTGCTTCTTTCCAGCTGGCCTTCTGTGCAACTGGGTGGTTTTTTTCAGACCTTGTATAGGTCTATCTGGAGTCTTTTCACTGTAATCTGTACTCTATATAATAATGGGAAAAAAAATTTTAAGTGTGTAACAGAGTATAAAATCTGAGGAAATCTGAGAACTCAGAAGAGAAAAAGTCAAGATGAGAAAAAAATTATGTCATTTCAAACGCAAAACATAATCACCACTATAGCTTAATCCAAAGAACTGCGTGCCAGCATCAGCATGGCCACATGACTTTGGAAAGAGCTGAAAATGCTTCCTGGCACCATTCTTCTTAGGGCTTAGAATATCTAAGAATATAATTCTAGTATCCTAAATAAACAAACAAACAAACTCAGTTCATCAGTTGGAAAGGAAATCTAATTCTTAAGGTGTACGCTCCATTTACATATCAATAATCATAATCATCTGCTTCTAATAATGAATTTAGTAATTGCAGCCAAATTCTAGTGGACATAGCAAGTGGTGACAGTGGTGGCAAGAATTACTTCAGAGGAGATATGGCACTTCTGTTGCAAGTAACACACAGTGCAATATTAATAGTACATTTTCAGGATGTTGGACTGCTTGAAATACTCTGATCTGCTGAGATTTGGGTAGGTGGCTTGACAGGGAATTCTGCATAACGTGCAAGGTGCTGATATGCCTTCTAATTACAATGCAATGTGGCAAGATAAAAATCTGGATTTAAGAACTGGTTTTTAGGAAATTCAGTGTCCAGTGTGCAGTGTGGGACACAGGGCAGAAGGGTGCAGGAACTGAAAGCTGTATGAGATGATGTATGCTAATGCCCATGTGTGTTTTTTAATAATTTATGTTAGACAGAAGCAGTAGTGGGACAGCAAAGAGGATTGTTCTTGCATCCAGCGTGAAGTGGTTCCACAATGCTGCTGAAGAAACAAGAGGAGTTACCTCAGTACAGCAGCCCTTACTTCTGCCCAATTTGCTTGGGGAAAGGGTGAGCCAGCCCATCACACACAGTGCAAGGGAATGTCCTCCGCTCTGCCAGAGGATGGCAAAATAAAAATTGCCTCAGACTGAATCCATCTGTCACCACAGTATGTTTTGCCCTCTCTGTAACAATGTGGTGATAACAGTTCCTGATCTCTCTGGCGTATCGCCCTGAGGCAGACAAGGAGATTAACCTAAATTTAGCATTATATTGTTCAAAAAATAACCCCATCTCTCAATTCTTTTTCCCTAAGTAAGCAATAGTGTCCTGACAAGTGGAGAAGGTAGGAAAGGGAAATGCCTTTTTTGTAGAATAGAGGCCTCTTAATTGCAGGATACCATCCATCTTCTCAGGATGCGTCTGACACTGAATTTCCTCCAGTGGCTTGTGAAAAAGAAATATTTTATCAAACATCCTGAATTTCACTCCTGTTTGGGTCTAATTATGTTATTTGCTAGTCAGGATGATTCTGAGATACTTAAATATGCAAAGATACTATGAGGTTCTTTGAAGGTCTTTTTGTAAATTATTTTGTAATTAGGCATAAACCCAGTCTGAAGCAGATGCATACGGATAAAGCAGTGAAGGTTGATTAAAGGTATGTAGGTCATTAGAGTGAAATTCAAGATTTGTGTTGGTTTATGTTCTTGCTGCCTCTACAGGATGCAACCTTGATAGTTGCTACATGATCTAACAGAAAAAAAATGTTGAGTCTTGCCCAAGGATACGTGTTAAATCTATTTCTTCTGTTGTAAATCTAATTATAATCTAAATTACATAAATTCTCATTGTGTATAATAATTGCTGCTTCCTCCAAAGTATTTGTGACAGGCATCATAGCAGCTATCAAGGGCTGGCTTTTCCAAGATTCCTATGTTCTGAGTACAAGATTCTTCTGAAAAATTTCTCATTTAATGCCTGCGTATAAGCTGAGCTTGTGTTTGTTTGGAGAGTTTATACTATGCTGGAAAAAGTAGTCAGATGTTCCACACAGGCAACTTGTACAGAGCCACTTCTGGGTTTTCTTGTGTTTACTGGGTCATTTTCTTCAGCAGGTCTCTCTGTAAGGGTGAGAGTACAAGGAACTTAGAGAAAAAATAGGGTGCAGCCGACATTGTTTTGAGGATGAAGTTCAGCACTAGAGAGGGCAAACATGTAAGGGACACCAGCCCTGTGCGTTTGCCTTGCTCCAGGACAGGTTGCTTCTCGGAGACATGATCTTGTCACTGTGTTTTTCAAGCTCTTCCTGAATCTCTTATCACATGCTCCTTATTTGTGGTTATTGCATCAGAGTAGCGTGAATGGGCTCTATTTGCTGATGGGTGGAGGAGTGATTTGGCAGAGGAGCGTGATTCACTTTGTGTAGAAATTTGGCCGGCAAGTCATTAGAACCTGCGCGTGCACACGCGCACACAAACACGGAGTGCAACCATGTCTAGGGAGGATGTGTAAATAATGAGCAGCAGAGGGGATTAAATGCCTGCTGACCCATCAGGCTTAAAGAGCTGGGACAAGGAAGTTGCCTGTAATCCAGAGCAAAGCACGTGATGAAATAGCAGCAAACTCATGGCTTAGGAATCCCTGAGTGGATAATTCAGCCTTTTCAGGCTGCAGTGATGAATCACTGAAGTGTTTTTCTGGGTGTGAGCCCTCAGGTGAGGAAATGCTGGCCACGGTGGAAGTGACCTCGACAACAAGCTCACTGGCACAGAGCAGAGGCTGTTCTAAAGCAGAAAGGCATTGGGCCAGCAACACAGAACACATAGTTTGATTGTAAGGTTAGGACTAAATAATGATTTGTCGAGATTTAAGAGCACAGCTCTATTACATGTCTGAGGCCAGATAGGTGCTGCTAGCATCTAGCTCCACAAATGATAATTATACATGCTGCCTTCAAAAGAAAAGTAATCTGAGCTGCAGTGAAATGAAGTTGTAAAGGCAGCAGTGACCGGGAAAAAAACATGGGGGTTTTCTCCCTTCTTTGTCATTGCAAAGTGCTGATAGAGAGACATTCAGATTTTGGGTTTGGAGACTTGTGATCAAATACAATGTTGTTGTAGACCCATCAAAATCAATGAAGTTATCTTCAGCATGGATTCAGTCATATTTCTGTGATCACAGAATGGTGTATCCATCTTAGAATACAGTATTTGTACAAAATGCCTAAGATATCTTAACATTCTCTAGAGTTTTTAAAGTGCATATGAAGTTTTGACCGGGTGAGTATGGGTAGCTGTGTGTGCTTACTCAATAGCTCTCTGTGGTATTTCTGTGATGTTCTGTAAAATAGGTTATCTTGTCATACTGTAAGTACCTTCAAAAATAAGTTATCAAAAAGCAAAGAAGTAGAGACAAGCTAGCACTGCAAGCAAAACTACCTGTCCCTGCATAAACAGCGCTCCTGTGCTCCAGGAGAACAGACAGACAGACAGACACCACTGTAGTTGTAGCGAGGGCCAGCACCTTGCAGGCATCAACATTGCTGGAAAATGAGGGTTTGGATGTCACGAGTTTCCATGACCTCATTGCTCACAGAAGTTTGTTGTCTGGGCTGAACTGCTGTTGCTGCAGCAAGCCAGCTCTCCCCCCGGCGAGGACTGGCTGAGGAGGGCAATGAGGGGGAACTGCATTCAAACTTGACAAATCACTGCTGCTTCTCGCTGTTTTAGGAACTATAAGGAGTTAGGAAGTACAAGACTTGCTCCTCTTTACCTCCCAGATTGCCGTGTAGGAGAGTTCATGGACAGCAACAACCCAATTCTGCAGCCTTCTCCAAATCTGGTGGGTTTAAAGGGCAATCAATTTAAATTTTATAAAAAGAGAGCTCTGCCCGTTGGCAAGCAACAACTGCCTGCTCATTGTACTGAGTCATGCTCCCTTCCACGAAAAGAGGTTAATCTGTCTGCCCAGCCACGGCTCTGGCTTGTGGCTCAACAGAAGGCTTGATCCAAAGCTTGTCCACGGTCGGTAAAGGGGTGTCTGTCAGCTTTGGTGAGACTAAAACTCTGTGAGGGTTCCCAGTATCGAGATAAATCTGTGCAAGGGCTCTTTGGCTACGAAAAGGAATACATAATGTCTAGTTTTAAGAAGCAACATGAAGAGCGTAGACTTGAGCAGAGTGTGGTGTTTGAGCGGTGTCAGTGCCAGTAGATTGCTGAATGGAGTTAATTCAGGAACTCCTTTGCTCACCAGGCTGTAAAGTCTCCATTAAAAAACAAACAAACCTACCAACGAACGCTTCAGCTTTATTTATGCTATTATGAAAAGCTGAGAAATGAGAGGGGGGAAAAAAGGAAGCTCTTTACAATTTCCTGAAATTTCAGACAATGTAAAAAGTTTTATTTGGTCTTGATTTGCTATTTAAAAAAGAAATTTCCTGTAGTCAAAAACTCTCTCTGCTTTTATAAATCCAAATGTACACATTCCATCAGCTAAGGCAAAGCCAAAGGGTTTGGAACTTGGCAGAAAGTTTTACTAATGAACGATTAGCATTTGTCTCGCAAATAATATTGCTTTGTTTCAGTCTTGCACAGAACAAAAAAGTATCTGAGTTTTAAAAGCCTCCTCAAGAAATCATTACCATAAACTTAAAAAAACCCGTTGCACTTGAGAACAGGGAAAATGGAAATGAGCATGCTGTGCTGACTGTGCCCTCCTGTAATTTTCCCTCTTGGAGATGGCCCTGGATAAAAAGCTGCTGCCTCCCACGCCAGCACCTCCTCTAGCATTTTCATTGTCAAGAGAGGAGCAGATCTGGTCTGGGAGCATCATCTTTTGTGGGGAAAAATTATCTGCCCTGACTCCAAAGAAATGGCTGGAAGGGTGGAGCTGATACATGGCATTTTGTGAGATAGCTACAACTTGGTGGCTAAATCACTCTCTAATCTGTTAGCACTTTGAATTTAAATATGGTCACTTTTAGAGTATTTTCCTCCCACTTACAAGTTCCACAGTCCCTGAGAACATGAAGTTCTATAGAAACTTTTTCTTTGGGAAATATATTAATCCAATATTATCATAAAATATCACATGATTAATACTGTGCATTAAGCTTTGTTTACTTCATAGACTTGGTTAATGAGGTCAAACCCAAGAACTTTTATTCAGAGGTAGACTCCATCCACCTACATTTTAACTCATCAAAAGCCAGACATCCTGTTTCTCTTCTCCTGGTCCATTGACCTCTGCCCCTAAAAGTCTTGCTCTGGCTATTGGATGGCACAGAACAGTTTGTGAGAACAGCTCCTCCACCTGATAAAAACCCTAATGTCACCAAAAGGACTTTGTGGACTAAATTTTGTCTCCCTACACAGGGTCTATACCTCTAGATGATGCTTGTCCATGGGTCCCTTTTTCCTTATTTTGTATTCATGCATTACCTCTTGCAATTTGATTTTACTGTAGTAGAGAACTTCATACGTTAATACCATTGAACTTTTGCCTATTTGATCATCAGAGGTGCTGGAATCGGGAGAATTCTGCCAGCTTTTCCACATGCTTCCCATGCAACCTTGTATACCAGGCACTTGGGTTGGGTAGTATCATCCTTACTCATGTTGATGACCATGGAAAACACATGAGCAGTCCCACTGACTGCTCTGGCTGAGACACGTGAGTGAGAAATCACCAACCTGAGCAAAGGTTGCAAAATCTTGTGCGTAACTCTCTGCACCTGGGTTAACTACTAGGAAACATCATTATTTCATTTTCTTAATGAGCCGTGCAAGCTAAAATACCTTAGCAGCTTGAGAAGAAAGATACTGCAGAAGGGCAGTGGGATGACAGGATGACCCTATTAAGCCCCTCATCTTATGTTGTCATATTCAGTAGCTTTGATAATGCTCTCTCCAAAATCCCAAACAGGAGACTTCCTCCCAGGTGTGAAATATTCTGGGTCAAAGCCCAATTACTGTCTCTGAACTGTGCTCCCACCTGGCCTCCTGCAGAACTTTTCTCTCAGATCAAGCATCATGATCACATTTAAATATTTAATCTTCTTCGAAATATGTTACTAAAAAGCTTATCGAAATCCATTCAGAAAATGTCTCTTTCTGACATAAATTACCAGTTTTCCTGATAGGGGTTTGTTTGTTTCCCTTTGACAGAAAGAAAATTCCATGTCGTCTCTGCCAGATGAGGAAAACAGGTCATGTTGAAAAAGATGTGGGTAACATGCTCTTAGCATCCCCACCCCCAAACAAACCAATGGTAAATGCTACTTAAAACAGGTTTAATATATCTAAAAGATTAGGATCAGTCTTTGTCTCTACCCTAGATAGCTTGCTTTTAAATGTGACCTCCTTTCCTTGCCTAGACAGATGCTCTTTGTCTGCTGGGACCACTCGCCGTAAAGCCATCCTGACAGCTACCGCGCTTCTCGGGCTCTCCCGAAGGGCCAAGACTCTTCCAAGTGGTTTCCTCCCACTGAAAAGACTATAATTAGCTGCTTCCTCCATTTTCCTCTGTTTGAAATTGGCATTACACAGCCTTTCTTCCTATCTTCTCAAGCCTCATCCCCCATCCTGTCCTGCTTTCGGACACAAGTAAAAGGAAATGCCGTGCTATGGGAGTGTAAGCACGTTGTTTAATAAAGACAAAATGTGAAGTTTTATAGTAAGGAATCAACATTTTCTTCCTTTCCCACTAGGCTATGGCTTATCCGTTACCCAAAATAAACACTACCTGCTTGTTTCTGAACTATGACTTCCTCCACATTTATTGGAGTAACAATAAATATTGTTATTACCCTGTTTATTTCAGTAGCCCAAATATTAAGATTTCCTTTATTGCTCTAGTATGTTATTTTCCCCTATATATAAGTAGCTGCATAATAAACTTTCCTGTCCATTTCTATCAGTGGAATAGCTTTTGAAAATGTAAATCCAGCAACAGTACTCACAGATTCAAAAACTTCAGCTAAGAATGTATTTTGAAAGACTGTTATGAGGAGATTCTTGGTTTATAAGGGATTTGAAGCTGAGAAGTCTCTAAAATCTTATAAGCAGAGACATTTTCTTACAAGAAGTGTCAGATATGATTGTTCATTTAACAGAATTTAGTGTCAATATTTTTAAACTTCTCAAAAAAAAAACCAACAACCCCAAAACAAAGAGAATAAAACCCCAAACCCCAAAATGTTAGCATCTTCTCAAAACTGGCTCGGCAAATTTATGGAACTCGTCTTAGTTAAAACAAATTTTGTGTCAGCTTTTCAGATTTTTCCTACTCAATTATGCAGGTCTCAAAGCTCAGATCACCAAAGAAATGACTGAAAAGCTATTTTAAGTTATTTCATGTGCTAGTTTATCCAAGCCAAGCTTTGTAATAAAAATGTGACAATTAGCATTCCTTTGTAATTTAATACAAATTTATTCCTTTTTAATTTATTATAAATTTATTCCTTTTAAATTTATTTCAAAGGAGGATAACTTTACAAAATAATTTTCTAGCTTTTTGCATAGGCTTTGGCAAGTACACTCTTATCTACTGAACTATATGTGTTTGAAAATAGATATACAGTACTTCAAACAGCAATTCTGAGTTATTATGGAAGCATAGCTGTTAGTATGTATTTCTTTTTAGCTTTCTAGCCTAGGACATTTCGTAGGACACGTATTCACTTTGCCAGTTAAAGTCTTGTATCAGTCTCAGTCTCGAGAAGCCCTAAATCCTGTTGTTCGTTTCCATACTTTGTTCCTGTCAGTTGTATCCATCAGTTCATAAATCTAAAGTCTAAGTTGCTGAATCCAGAATCTCCACCCAGTCCAAAAGGCCTCTGCATGTCTTTACACACCATAATTTTCAAGATAATTACCCTATCAGACCTACAGAATAAGCACCCAGTTAAGTTTTGTGTTTCAAACTACACAGATGACATACCAGACAAATCTCACTCATTCCTTTATTGCCCTACAAAAAATCTGATTCCACCTCTTCAGCTAAGGTCTTTATTAATTAGTGTTATCTAGAGGAATTTCTGGTAGTCAGAATGCCATAGGTTGAACAAGGACACACCTAAGATGTGAACAGTTTCACCCATACTCTTGAAAAACTCTGAGACTACTCAAGAACTTTATCCTACTCCTTGTCTAAACTCAAGCTTATTGCTGGTTTTTCGTGGTCAGGATCTCTGCTGTCATAGGTCGTGTACACTGGTATGAGCCAGTGAAGTGAGTGTATGCCCTGGGAAATGCAGTGTGCCTGGGGATGTTCCCAGGCCAAAACGGAGCCAGACAAAAACCTCGTGGCTTACCGGTGTCAGTGATTGCATTTAGCCAACCAACACAGACAGCCAGGGAAGACTGGCACACCGCTGGGAATTCTGGTGATCCAAGGAGCACTGCAGACACTTGGTTCTGTTGTGTTGGCATTAGCACAGGTATCTTTTGCATGGACTGATGTTCAGAGCAACAGCAGTGTGCCACTTCCAGAGATTTTGTGACCGTGTGGTGTCAGAAAGAAGAATCAGTCCTGTTGTTGTGAGCACTTATGCTGAAGTTATGGGGAACCCCACGAGCTGTTCTGCCCTGAGGATTACACAGTAAAACAAGTGGCTCTTGTCTTGCTTACAAATAAGACGCTCATTTGATTTAAGCAGGTATACACTGTGACATCCTTTATCAGTGGAGACAATTTTCTACTTGAGAAAAAGAGTGGCCGAATAATGATACAAGAACACAAAGCTGACACAGAAAAGTTATTACACATTCAGCTTTTGTTTAAAATGACCTTCAGCCCCTAGAACAGCCAGGGCACTTCCCCACGCGCTTCTGCTGCTGGTGGCAGAGAATCAGCCTTAGAGAGAGCAAAGTGCAGCAGCAGCAGCAGCGGCGGCAGCATCATCCCTGCCAGGCCCCAGCTCTCTGCTGATTCAGGTTGTCACTGAGCCAACAGAGACTTTCATTGCACAGCAATTCATCTACCAATGCTTCAAAAGAAGACTGCACCCCCTTTCCTCATTTGACCAGCTCACCAAAAGGCCACAGCAAAATCTGCTGGTTTAACTTCTCCTCAGGATGGTAACATCCCAATTACTTTGACACTGTGAAATCTGGACTTTGCTAAGCAGGTAGGAAAAATAATAAATGCTGTTAGGTTACTCTGAACTGTCTGTTGGCATTCATGTCCCAGAAGCCAACTGGTTGGAATAACAGCTATCAGGCTCAGTTACACTGGAAAGACACTTGAAGCAAAAACTGCCAGCTAATGGGGATACCTGAAGGAGGGATGGTGTCAGAAGAATTCAGTCAAAAACAACCCGAAGTGTCTCTTCTCACATGCTCTAATTAAACATAAGAGGAGACAAGACTTCCCTGCAGAAAAAAGCACTCCTAAGGGAGACTTAACATCTTACATAAAAACAAATGAGAGAAAATTACTCCAGAATACAAAATCCAAGGCTGTAACACAGCCAGAGGCATTTGGCTGAGGACAGTAAGCCAGCAGCAATTGCTGCAGGGAAAACCACTGTAGATTTGGCTGCAGAGATGTTTCCAGGCAGTCAGCCCATATGAATGGAATAATGGCATCCACACGGATGGGAGATATGCCTGCTGGATCAGATCTGGATATTCTGATGGTTGACTTAAAAGAACAATCCTTTTTGTTTAGAAAGAGCATATCTGGCTCTCACTGGGCACAGGATACACGTGAATACGTTTGCCTGTGTCAAGGAACACCTCTTAGCTCCAGGTGAACAGTGTTTTTGCAGAAGTTCCACCTTTCCTGTCCCCATCCTTCCCCAAATCATATGACTGAGAGGCTGGAGAGTTTAAGTCCTTACATCATCTGTCCTTGAGGAGGTCTGCAGTTAGAACTGCTTTTGTGCAAGGAAGCTGCTGAGCAGCTGTAGCCTGGGAAAAAAAAAAAACAACCAACAAATGGTTGTTGCCAGCTGGGGTCAAAGCAGAAGCTCAGCAGGGTTTGGATGCAGATTGCTAGGGAAAATGGTGAAGAGGTTAGCAATGGGAGAAGTGGCCTGGAGGATGCATTCAAAAGTGAGTTTCTGTGAGCTGGGAAGAACTGCTTGGCAGGTTAGGAACCACCTGTAGGGACCAGCAGGAGGTAAGGCCCAGATTTTTATCCTGTTGCAGCTGCCTCGTTCATGGTGGTCTGCGCTTCCCTGCAGAGACACTGCGGGCCTGAAAAGGTGCTAGGAAATTCTTCAATTGCATTGCCATTAAAAATTCCAGGGAAATCTCTGGATCTGATGTGGAATTAAAGCTTTGAATTTGCCTTGCGAGCCAAAGAAGGAGACGGTTAGGAACATGACAGACAGGTCAACTATTTAGAACTGCGGGAAAAATGATCAGTGTGGGTACAGTCCTTCATACAGAAGGCTATGACTGTAGATGAGATGGCCATAGACCACCACCAATCCTACCTCACACAGATGCAGGGTGGATCCTGTGCGTTTATGGTGGAAAACAGAGCTTGGAAATTGAAGATTCACAAAAGAAAACTAAAAATATTAGTAGGTTTCATGACTCACTGCAGTGCTTAAGGAGTTTTATGTTTGTTTGGGTTTTTTAAAATGTCATATTACAGTCACATCTCCTCTTCCGGTTGTTATCATAACTTTAAGGAGTATCTTTTCAATTTAACTTTAATTTAATTTTGTGACATTGTCTGTAGCAGCAGTTTTTTATTCTTCTAAACACCTTGGACAGATGCAGCAATGACAGGAAACACCAGCAACCTCCTGATAAAGAACACCTTTTGGGTAAATACACCACCAGAGACAAACTGAATGCTGAAAAAATTGCACAGGTTCAGCTCAAGAAAATGAGAAAAGGTACTTCATCATATAGCAGGTCTTGTCCTCAGCATCTCTTACGTAAACTCACTGCAGTAATTTCTAAATGTCAGCTGTTAGTTTGATAGCATAGTGCTTTTTAATTGTTCAGTGACTGTTTTGGACGTCTAGAGCAGCTGTGTTCAGTCTTTTTTCTTTAAAAAAAAAAAAAAAAAGAGTAGAGCTTAGCATCTGAAAAAATTGGCTTTGTGTGACTAACCACAAACAGGACACATGACTGAGTGGTGCTGCGTTTGCTATGTTCCCCTTCAGTTTAAACAGATTGAACAAGAATATTCTGTAAACTTAAAGGGGAACTCTCAATTTACAGAATGTGTTTGGAGCTCCTCATTGAAGCAAGCTCCAAATTTTGCCCTCTATCAAAAAAATAAGAAAATCTGTACTCTGGAAAAGGGAGAAACAGAATTTGCTCCCCTCTGTCTTCTCTCTTTAACCTCAGTGTAAGAGTCAGATTTCCAGGAAATACTTACAGGGTTTTTGACACCTGCCTTTCCTGGGTAGCTAGAGCTATCCCTGGGGCTGTTTCTGATAATTTGAAGAAAAGAAGTGTCAGGTAGTATGAACGTCTCACATGCAGAAAGAAGTGAAGCACTTAAATCCCTAAGGTATTATTTTTATTTTAACACTGGTAATAAATTAAATGCTTGAGTAGACTTATTGGTTTTGCTGGTAATACTGGATTTTAAAAAAAGGTTTGAACACTTAATTCTATAAAGTATCTTGGAACTGCCAACTATTTAATACTCCTACTAATGAATGATCTTGTACCCTGCAACCAAAGAAAAATGCTTTTCTTCAAAATCTAATATGAGGCAGTGATTTCAAAAAACCCCATAGATACTTGAAATTTTCTGACCTGCCCACAGTCACATAATTTGCTCAGCAGCAATGCAAGGTATGCAGCCTATAAAGCCTCTTTTGTAGCCCATCATCTAGCCATAGGCTTTCCTTTTTCTTCTCTTGTACATTATTATCTCTGTGCTAGGATAGCATGATCTTTTTTGGCTACAATGAGCAGAAACAAATCACAAAAAGTAGGGTCAAAGGGACCTTAAGATTCCAAGATCCTCCCTCAAGACAGAAGAAACTTATAAAAGGACTACATCTCGTTTCTGAAATCCATGAAAGTATAATGAAATTCAAGAAAGCTTCTACTTTCTCCCTTTATTTTATCCCCTCTTGGGCTTGTCTGGGCTAGAAGACAGATTATGCACTGGAGATCTAACACGGGTTGATGCAAGTGAGAAATATATATGCATTAGAAAGAGGCTTCATAACTCTTTCTCTAGCTGCAGGAGACCCTAACCCTACTAGAGAAAATGCAGGTGAACAACACCTAGTGGATATTAGTATTGCTTTGCTTTTGCTTTGAAGCATTTCTCATCACCTTGACCTGCGTTCATTAAAGATGGGTTTATGAATGCAGGGGGGCTGCTGATCAGCAGCTTCTTCCTGTGAAATAATTTCACTGTCAGTTATTTCTAAAGAGATTAGTGGCTCAAAATAAGATTTGAGGGGTAAAGGACGCTAAGGCCTGTTTTAGTCTTTTGGTGATCTCATAAAACGAATGCTACAGGTTTGAATTCCTTGTATATGGAAACACAATCGACTAGAGACCCTGAAATCCCCAAAATTTCCATGACAAAACCAGAAAAAAATGTAATGAAGTAATAGATTGTTAGAAATGGAAAATCACAAACTATTTGAAAAGTCAGAATTGTGTTGTTCCAAAACTTCTGTCCGTGTCATGGGGAAAAAAGTGTGAGTGAATGCTGTGCACACTGGGGAGCGAACAGTTAACCAGGAATACAGCACAATTGAAATCCGTGCTGGTCAGGTAAAACGATAATTCTTGTTTTTATAAAGAGAGCGCATAAATTAGTTTATTTACATTTAAAACCATATGCTCATGACAGAGCATTTATCCGCAGGGTCTGCAGCTTTGCATGCTTGCCATCACAATGCAGGGCAACGCGTGCCTTACAATGACTGTCCTTTGAATTTAGATATAAATGCCCACAGATATATGCCCATAGATTTGATCCTACTTCCATCAAGCTGTCTCAAAAACCTGCAGCCTAGTGTTACACTGGCAGACTCACAGTGTGCCACTGCTCCCCTCCAAAGAAACTCAGAGACCAGCACAGGAGGGCTCAGACCACATTTGTCCTGCAGCCTTCTGTAGCTTTCTTCTCAGTGAGCTACTCAGGGAGGACAAACAGCTGGACCTTCATCTAGACACGTCAGCAGAGAATAACCAATTACATCTTTAGCACGATCAGCTGTCTTGTGTGTTGGAAGACATTTTGCATGTTTCAGAAGCAAAAGCTTATTAAAGTTGACAGGACCCCATCATTTATGTACTTGTACGTTTAGGTGAATACATAGTGGATCACACTCCTGTTGCTTTGCTTGTTGAGACTCCAGTCCCCTGAGATGTGAGGGCACAGCAGCTGGCACAGCCCTTCCACCGTAGCAGGAAAAATGGAAATAAGCCACAGGCAGCCAGCACTCCAGATGAAAAGGCTCAGGAGTGGTAAGAATCAATAGTGCTAATGGTATGCCACTTTTACTAAAGCTAGCAAGAAGAAATATGGAAACATGTGTCCCTTTTAAAATGTACTTTTTACTAAACTGTATTCTATTTTTCAGGAAAGGTGAGTTCAAAACCTATTGATCCCAGCAGCACTTGCATTGAAACACAAATGAAGATAAAATATGAACAAAATATCTAAATGCAAACCATCTAAAGTGTGTGACATATATCTGTGTACAAATATCCTATCACAGACGTAAGCATGTATAATACCAAAACAGTGTACAGCTCAGAAGAGAATGCAAAAAAGTAAGAATTATATTAGTGTTAGATGTTTGGAGAAATGTTTTATCCCTTGCAGAAGAAAGCATGATTTTTTGTATAATTTCTTTCAAAGCTTATACTGCTAAAAATTACATATATCTATCAGTGATTATTAGAAATGTAACTATATAAAATCAGAACTTAACTTGAAAAGGGCCCACGTTATATACCACCGTTCAGATAATAATGGCATTTGATTACCAGCTCTAAGGAGATAAAATCCTTAAGTCAAAAGCAAATGCATGAAGCACAGTTTTTCTCAGAACTGCTTATTCAGAGAGAAATTCAGAGACAGAAAACTCACAGGAATTTGGGTGCAATTTTCTAAAGCAGCTTTTATGAGCTAGGAAAGTCTGGACCTAAAATCCAATGGTATTTGAGGACTGGCTGCCTTACTGTTTTGATAGTGATCTTCCAGCACCAGGTGCAGAGTAAGATTGGAAAGTGTGTCTGCAATCTCTTGAGCATCATTTTAAACTGCCACATAAAGTTCTGGGTAAATGAGAGGTAAAACTGTGCTTTCCTGCAAATGCCATATGATTCAAGATTTCATGTCCTTTCTGTCCAAAAACTCCCAACACAAAAGAAAGGAAAATATTCATATTTTTTCCTCAGAACACATTTTGTTAAATGTATTTTTCAGACACATTTGCAAGCGATGCCACTGGACACTGCTGAACAGAGCAATGCACAAACGGGATTCAGCAGCGGCTCCCTTCCTGCTCTGTGCAGATAACACTATGTTTCATGCATGTGGCAGCTCCTATCATTTTCTGTCCAAATCTGGGGGAGGGAAGGAGACAGAAGATAGGAGTAAGCATTTTTTTATATTGCTATCTGGCAAACTTCTCAGAAACATCGAAGAAATGGTTAACACAACTCTGAAAGAGAAACTGCTGCTCAGCTGAGAGGAAACATGACACCCAAAGAACCTCTTGGGGAGAAGTGGGTGAAGGTGTGCAGATGTGACTTCCGAAGATGAAGAATACAGTACTTCTCTTGTTGATTCATAAACCAAGTAATTGCTTGTACAGTTAATTTTAAGGCTTTGGAAATGTGAAAAAATCTCTACCCCTTCTTAAAACAAGAGGTGTGTATCAGGTGACTAAGGTAAACATGATAATTAAAAGGAGTAAGAAATAGTTGAAATGTTTTTGTAATTGCTCCCTAGCCATTGTTAGGATTTCCTGATTAATGTAGTTAGAAATCTTGAGCTAAAAGCATTTAGCGTGGAACTGATGTTATCGTGCACACCACATTGTTAGGCTTTCGACCAAGAAAAAAATTCAATCACTTCTTACTTTATAAAACACCTTTTCAAATAAAGACCGAGGACAATATACTCTCTGTATGCCTCCTGCCCAGACTTCGGAAAAACATGTATTTGACGGCCTGCTCCATTTGCAAAGTTGTTGCCACGAGTGATAATTGTTGCTCAGAATGCCTTCACAGCTGCGGCAAACGCCTCAGGGCCACCCCAGCCACCGCAGTGCATCACTCAGGGCACAGCCTGTCAGCAGGGACAAATCCAAGGTGCACCACCTCGAGGAGCTCCTGAGGACGGTGGCTTACAAACACAAAACGTAGTTCTTTCTCCAGATGGTTTTCAGTTTGAAGGTTATCTGAAGAACACTTTTTCCTTATCATTCCCCACCAAGTTTGCATAAGTCAGAACATACAAGGTCACCGACTTCCTGTGAGCTTGAAGCTACGGGCAGGCCTTGCTGAGCAGAGAGCAGTATTCAGCAAATGTTCTCCGTGTCCCTTCTCAGAGTCCATCTTTAATTAAAAACGTCTGCACAGCACTGTTAGCAGGAGCTTTTCCTTTGACGAGGCTCTGCAACAGATCACTTCTCGTGAACTCTGAGTTCCTGGGAACCACTGGAGACCAGCAAAAATACACATCTCCTAGAAATCTGTAGAGAGAAGTCACTTACGTGCTGGGTAAGGGATTTTCTTCTGTTACTGACTGGTTTTTTTCTGAGGTGGAGATATTTCTTATAGCATACGCTGGGGCTTTAGCGCAAAGTGAATAATGAGTCGACTGTGTTTGAAAGCTGATAAGCTCCACACAGAGCACTACACTTCAAAACTACCAAATGCTTAGATATGTAAACAACCCCACTGAAGTCACTGAGATTTCTTTTATGTCTAATCCTAAGCAAACATCCAGTCCTAATTAACTAGGACACAGCTCGGTAGCAGAAAAGTAACTAATTTCAGAAGCTTTGGAAATTTTAGGTGGTTTCATTAGCAATTTGTGGCTACTTGGCCCTCTGTGTTAAGAAATAATAAAGCTTACAGCTAAGAAGAGATATGTTTACTTGCAATCCAAAGTGGTTCCTAAGAATATCTTCCTTAAGACAAGAATTAACAGCAATTAATTGCAAATAGTATTGGAAAGATCCCATAATAAATATTTTTTTTCCAGAATATTCTCTCACACTGAAAGAAACAGTAACATTTCCTTCATCCCTCAAACTTGTCAAGTAAGACTTATTTTCAGGAGTACCTCACAGTGGAAAACCATGAGCTGGAGGCTCTGAGCACACAGAGAGGCTGAACAAATCATGACTGTGTTCTTCATCCCCCAGATGGCAAACAGAGCTCTGCTAAAGCACACTGGCGAGCAGCTGCACATTAACTTTTCTGGCAGCTGTGCTGACCACAGGTAAAGAATGACACAGACTCGAGCTTATGCTAAAACCACAAGTTTATTCTATTTCACATAGCAAAGCAGCATCTGGAGGAAGGCCAGAGGGTGCTTCACATACCTATCAGCTGGGGATCCCTAAAGCAGACAGTCTCTGTGTTTCATACCTCTCCCCTTTTTATAAGATGTTCACTAAAGGGCTGGATCAAAACATCCCATGTTAGAGTAATTGTTGGTGAGAAGGTGGAGGTCTCTTGGTACAGAAATGAAGCCAGCTTCAGGGAGTTTTGCTTCTAAGGTGGATGAAATGCCAACCTGTTGAGGGACCACATGGCAAAGCTGAGGCTAAATACAATACTTGTGCTTAAAGGTGGTGTCATAAAAGGTCATTTGTGGGCCACACACAAAGGTTTCACTTTAGGTACTGCTGTTACAGAGAATAGGAAGTTGGAAATGTTGTATTTAATTGAATTCTGAAAAAGTTAAAAACAGAAGCAAATGAGTTTGAAAACTTCTGAAGTTAATCAATTCAATCACTCAAAAAGTGGTGGCAACTGAACAGCCAGCTTCCTCTTATTTTCTCATCCCCAGTCTGCATGGAAACTATTTCACGGGTCCAATGTGGAAATTTTTTTCCAACGTAAAAAACCCAACCAAACCCTGTGAACATATTTTTCTCTTTTAATAAAGCGCTCACTGAGAAACTATATTAATAGCAGAATAAAAGCTTGTAATTCTTTGGGCAAGGAAATACAGATGCAGAGTTCTATGCAGTTTCCCTACAGCCTACCTGCCTCCTAGGGCTCTCCCTGGCATCCCTGACGATTACACCGTGTATTTCCTTCTACAGAAAGGAAACATCTCCTGATTCCAGGCCAACCACTATACATATACCAACGAGAAGCTGCACTTTTTGGATGGTGCAGTACCTTGCATGATCTGCCACTGTTTAGCCTCCCATCTCATCTCCCCTTGTTTTAGCCTCCCATCTCATGTCTCCTGCAGGCTGGAAGTCAAGTGGGGTCGCAGTTAGTTTTTATGAGATGGTCGTAGAGCGCCCAGCAGGAATACTACCGACCTTGAGCGGCTCCTTGGTGGTTTTTACTGCTGCTGTACACCAAGGCCCGGCTGAAACAGGTCAGGGACGACGCACACCGCCCTGACAGCTGCGGATGGAGCATGGCCGGGGAAAAAATTGCTTTCCTTGCTGTACAGTTGCTTTGAAATTTCCGTTCAAAGGCACCCGAGGGGCACATAACGCCTTCCTGCGGGCTCTCTCCCCCACACGAGCGAGAATTTGAGGCCAAACTCTGACTACAAAGCGAAGCCCTTGAGGTTCTGGGGGTGGGGGAGGCCCGTCCGCCCCCATCGCCTCCGGCACCGGCCGGGGGCGGCTCCCCCGGGGATCACCGCAGCGCAGCGGGTGCCTCCCTCCCCCTGGCCCTGACGGAAA
>VZTA01025941.1:980832-1018529 GCA_013398855.1 Mohoua ochrocephala | reverse complement strand
TGTCCCGGCCCGCTCGCCCCCCGCGCCCCCGGCCGCCCCGGCGCGTCAGGGCAGCTGATGCTGACCCCCTCGGTGGCATCCGGGGGCGGCTGCGCCGTGTCTCTGGTGGGAGCCCAGAGTCCGCACTGTGCGACCTCTTCATAGTAAACTCTGATTTTACACAAGGGGAAAAAAAAAGACAGGAAGTTAAATTGTTTTGTTCAGTTCTTCAACAGTATCTGCTACTAATGCAACTGTCAAAATTAGCCCTTCCTATCTGAAACTGGCCTCTTTCTAAATAAACAATATTTGTTTACTATATTGGTTGATGAAAGCATCTCAGATTGTGTAGGTGTGAGTTAACATCCACCAGCAACTCATCTGTGACTTGTCTAAGTATCTCAGGAAGACTTTTTTGGTATCTGAAGTATTATTTTGAGTCACCTGATTTCATTAGTGTGGCCAGCAGTTTAAAAAACTTCCTTTTACTGGGGCGGTTCTCATACAGTGCACTATTTGTGTTGCACTTCTCAGTGCTGAAGAAATTCCACCTCTTGAACGTGTCAGACTTAATGTATAAGTAGCTGTCTCTGTAACCACGTAAGCTGATGGTGGCTCATGTTTTAATAAACTTTTTCAGAAGCACAGAGAACTTGATTTTGGGATTCAAAATTACTTAGGCAGTTTAAAAATACCGTGAATATAGTCAATATAGTGAAATTTATGTTCCTGTTGAGCTTTCAGAATATTGTTGATAGACTTGGTTTTAACATTGGTGGGCTCCACTCATTTATGGGATGTTTGCATGAATAATTTTTAATCAATCATGTAGGTAGCAAGAAAATTACTTCTGGTGTGTATATACTACGTAATACACAGTATGTTAGGCAGATACTGTGCTAAACCAGTTTACTGTTTCTCTGCTCACTTTGAGGTGCAGCGTCCTCATGGGATCCTGTGTTCTGTGCCGAACACATGATCCATTTTATTCATACATTTGAAAACTTTCACTTTGCTTTTCTTTATTATTTTTTGGAGACGTTATGGCCCCAGACGGAAGGGCGTATAATTTCTGACTTTCTAGCCCGGGCTGGCTTGAAATCAGGTGGTGCAGTTTTTTTCATTCTACACATTGCAAGATATGGTAATGTACTTTAACTCGAAGGCTAAAATTGGTAAGTGGAAGTCAGTAAAGAGTTGGTCTTTTATTGATATTATTTTCTTGTGCTGGTAACTGAGAGCAGTACTGAAGAGAAGCTTGCTTTATTTTCTGTGAGCTCTACCCAGGAGATGGGTCCCTCTCTGCAAACTGCCCTGCTTTGGAGTTTAATTTGTTCACGTTGTGCGAACGTCAGCTGTAGTAAAGGATACATTGTTTTTTTGAGCAGTGTAAGGGCTGAAAAAACAGTTTTTAGGAGCTCGGCCAACTAGCCAGTCACCATTTCATTTGGAAAGTAAATTTTGTTTTTTAAATTGTAGACAAACTTCTCACCTTTTGCTTGTGCTCCTTCAAAAATTGCCTCTTTTTGAAAGAAATAGGCAGAGTGTGTTTGTATTTTACGTGAAATATTAACTAAACTAAACTGTAAGTAGCTGTCTGGAGTATGAATTTTTTGAACTTTAATGGTGTCAAATCCCATATAGCTGATAAGGGTGACTGACGGTCTGGCCTGGCCTGTGCTGCACGGGCTGTTAGCGCTTCCTGAATTAATTCCTATTTAAACTAGAATATACTTTCCAAAGAAGGCTGGGGGCAAATTCAGTCTTCATTTGAACGCTTTCAATGATGGAAAATCCAGTCTGTCTTTTTTTTTTTTTTTTCCACGTCAACTCTCTTGCTGTTGATGCTTCTTTCTTTTGAATCTGAACTTGCCCAGCTTCTATTTTCAGCTTTATCATTTTCTCTACAAGATTTACAAATGCTTGAATCAAGGTGTTAGGTTTTGTGAGGGATGGAGGATGCAAATAGGGATTTCTTCCATAGCTAGCTTGTAGTCCTTGGCCAGTTTTCTTGCTCCCACTTTGATAAACATTGATAAACAGCAGTTAAATTCCCAGAGTTTTCCTGTATGAACACATGGTCTACAGTTGTGTAATGTGCTGGCTCCTCTCTGTACCATTCAAAATCAATGCATTTCTTATTGAAGCAATAAAAGCTTTTAGGGGAAAGGACTACTATTTTCATTCCAAGAAGCCTGTACTGATGCTTCCCTAGCATATTTGTTAGCTGGCAGCTTGGTAGGGAGTCTTCTGTTGCAACACCTTGGGGTGGCTGTAGGACTTAAGAAGGCTGTGGAGGCTCTGTGATGCTGTGAGCTGAACTAGCAGTGGCCATTGATCCTTCTCCTTTCTTGCTCCTCATCCCAGGCTGTATGTACATCCCAGGAGTCTACTCCAACACTTGTCAGGCCCGTTTTTAAGCTACAGTAAGTTGCTGAAATAGCAAAAAAAGATTCACTGAATGGAAACTGCAGGGCCATTTCTCCAGTTCTAGGGAGTTGGGGTAGTTGAAAGTTTGCTCAGAGCTGATACAGAAGGTTGGGTGGGGTAGTACAGTTGGGAGGGGGAGACTTTCACGAAGAAGGGTGGAAATATAAATGGGATGTGGAGGATCTGAGGCTTCTGGAGGCAGTTCTTTTGTTGGCTAGGTCCTTACTGTCCTTAGCTTGGCAGTGGATTTTGTGATTTGCCCAAGGTTATGTGCTCTAAAAACTGAAACAAGTGTTAAACTCTATCAAAATAAGAAAAAAGGAAGATTGTTTAGGAGACTTCCAAAGTTCTACAGTCATTTAACTGAACCCGACTTCAGAGGTAACACAATTTCACGTCCACATTTAAGAACTGATGCTTTAAGCTAGATACTTTTATTTTAGATGCTTCCTTCAGAAACAGAGTTAACCTTACTAATTCTTAGTTTTTAACTGTGTCACAAATGATGTCAGAAAGTGCCGGAGCCTAAAAAAGTTTCAAAACTTGGTCACAAGGAAGATGCAGTCTTGTAAATGTGTTTCTGTCATAGTTGCTTACAAAAGCCACAGATGAGATTATCATTCTTCTGTTTGTTCCTTTGTGATTTCTTTGGCCTTTCCTATTCTTTCCCCACTGGAGTTTGCCAAGTCCCAGCTTTACTCATGCCCTTTCTTTTGTTTTTGAGCTTCATTGAATAGAGAGAGCTAGAAATGTCAGGAAGCAATATGCTGGCTTTTAAACAACGTTCTCCCTACCTTAGCCTATTTTTAAATTTATTTATTATTTTAAAATGTAGGCAAGTCCTTTTCTTGAAAAGGCTGATGTTTTGCCATTTGTTAAGCCCTGATTTCGGAAGGAAGTGATGTTGTTAAGAGAACTGGATAGGCTATGGGCAAGACAGTTCTTCTGGAACCCGTGCTGCTAACATATGGTGAGCGTTTTAATTTAGAAGTTGAAACTAGGAGCTGATTTGTTGGAGTAACATCGCTGACGTTGGTGACATTGCTTTCCCAAGAGAGGTATTTCCTAAGGCAGCTGTTGATAAGCTTCACGAAGTTAGGCCCCTCTTATTGTCAATACCAACAGTTTTTTCTTTATGGCTTTAGGGGCACTCGTATCCCACCATTATGTTCTTGATTGTTCAATGGTTTGTCTACTTTGAGGACTCATTTATCTGGTTCTGCTTTTAGGACTGGGCCCTTTTTTGTGGGAGGAAGTCCCTTGAGATGAAAGCTTAGACTGAAAATTCTGTTCTTTAAAGAAGATACAAGTTAACGGTGCTTCTAAAACAAGGAAATGCTGTTCAAGGCTTTCTTGTCCATCTAATCATGTTGGATTTTCTCATGTGAATGTCACTGGCCAGGTACAGTCGAATTCAGCATGGTTCTTGTAGTTGTGGTGAGGGAAGGTCATGATTTACATATGAAAATTTCAGGTAGGGAATGGTAACAACACATTAGACTTAAAGATTGTTATCCTTAAGTGTGCATCCTTCCTTTGATCTTTCTTTTTCATTCTCTATTGCTCTCAGCAGTGTCAGGCTTCCCAAAGAAGTCCCACATTTTCCTTTATACCATCACAAATCTGTATGTTTGCATTACGAGTTGGTCAGAAACAATTCTCTGTTCTGATTTGCAGGTGGGAAGGGAAGCACCCCTCTGTGCTAAACCCTCCAAAATACCCAGACTTTGTGTTCTGTTAATCTACATTCTGTATTGTCCTAACTTTGGAAGTAGACTCCTCTTGCAAATCTCATCTTAAGGGAAGATTCAGTTAATAAATCTTAGCACATCTGTGAGTGGGGATGATCCTCTACTATGCAGATCACATCATAATCCATTCAACATGTTCCATTATTTAAATTCAGCAAAACAAGACATAAAGAAAAAATGAGATCACAGTTGATCTGTGTATGTAGGATGTGATGGAACAAAATTAATTAGGTGAAGTAATAATTTTGTTTTTATGGTCTAATCATGTGAAATGTTGTTTGGATTTTTTAGGCTATTATTATGTAGATGTGGGGATACTTCCTAGAGCTTTTTAGATTATTTTGGTTTGGTGGTTTGTTTTTTAAGGGGCAACAAGATGACCAGAGAAGGTGAAAATGTTTGGCAATGCAGATTAGCCACAGATTCCTGACCTATTGGAGGAGTGAGATGTTAGGATGAGCATGAGAACTGATCCAGTCTTATTTTATGAAGACACAGGTTTTCTGCTCTTTTGTCTTTCTGTCAGGCCTTACGGTTTTTGAAAGGTTCAGTGATATGTGGTTTGTGTTACATTGCAGCAATTACCAGTTCAAGGCTTCTCATTTCTGTGCTGGAAAGCTGGAGAGCTGGTAAGATTCTGTGTGATGCTGTGCTTGAGTAATGATTCCTCTGACTCAGTTTTTCAAAGTTATTTTGAGCACCTAGGCATTGAGTCATCAGAGACTCATTACCAGAGGTCATCATTTCAAAACATGATTACAGCAGCTAAAGAGAAGGAAGTCTGGTATCAGATGTCATAAGCTACATCTGGTTTATAGATTCAGGGTTTCAGATTTTCGCTCTGGTAGAATTTCTCTGTATATTGGTGTTACTTCAGCAATGAGGCTTTACAGTTAACTGTAGCTTCATTAAAAAAGTTTATTTTATTCCATTCTTTCAAGGTTTTCCTCTGAATTATCTTCCTCCTCAGATTTTCAGGTGTTGAAAAAACACCTAGAAGAGTGTGTGGATATTCAGTAAACCCTTCCTTATTTGATTAGGGCATCTGGCAAATTTCAGAGTTTACAGAGATCACCAAGGTAAAAATAATTTGAGAATTTTGCCATTTCAAATATGGGGGTTCCCTCCTGTATTAAATTTACAAGCAATTGCAACATTGATGGTGTTGGAAGCAGTCTTGCAAAATATTTCAAAGGCAGATAATAGAGAAGAGACTGTAAATAGTGGGAGTGATTTGTTTCAACCAGCCCTACAGTAGGAGAGATAAGCATTTGGATATCTAGAATTATTTTAAGTAAATAGCTATTGCAGTGTTCAGCATTTAAAGCTAAACCTCTTCTATTTCAAGGCATGTTTCACAATTGCAATTTCATCCAAATTCACTTTACACCTCTCTGAGGGCTGAAAATCAGAGCCCATGCTTTTATTTTCTTTAGTTGTATTCCTGCTTTCTCAACAGTTTGTGACTGGAAAGGAGCTTCCCAAGTAACAGAAAGTTCAAACAACACAGCAATCTTGTAGTAGTCCAAGAAGCAAAATTCGAGTGCTACTGAAGAGAAAAAAAAAAAAACATATTGTTTACTGGAAAATTTAATTTAAACTCTGAGCCTTACCATCTTTTTTCCAAAACAGTCTTTATCTTTGAGCTTCGTATGAATAAGAANAAAACCTCTTAAAAAAAAAAAAAAAAAAAAAAAAAAAAAAAAAAAAGACATTTAAGACCAGAATCATTTAATTTTGACAGATAGTGGTCTGTGAGACCCATCCTAAGGGGAGAAGGGCACGAGGGACAGCTCTTCTTGTAGGGAGCTGCCATTATGCAGCCTGGTCCAGCTGTTGTGTAGCTGCGAGGAGACATTCAGGACATGGCACGGTGTGAAGGGCACAGGAGCCGTCCTGGGCACTGCTGGCAATGGGGTGTGTGCTCGTGGAAGTGTGCTGGGTAAAGCCAAACCAGTGACTCCGTGTGTGAACGTGTTCTTTGTGGGCAAAAGCTCTATTTCCTCCTGTATTTTGGAGCAGCTCTTCCCCCAGGCCCTGCCCCTTAAAGGAAGCCACTGCACAGGAGGGGTTTCCAATGTGCAAAGTAGGTGGCTGGAAGGAGGAGGAGGCGGTGCAAAGGTGGGCAGTGCAGCTTGTGGGAGGTCTCTGGGGAGTCCAGACAAAACAGCTGCTTCTGGGGAGAGGCAGCCAGGTCTGGCCTGGGGTTTCTGCAAGTGGGACTTGCCCAGGTGAAATCATTCCGTCCTACTCTTGTAAAAAAGTGGGGCTGGTGTACAACTGGTTGATGGGTGTTATTTCTTACGACTTGTCATTGAGTTACTGACTTCTGCTCTGAGTTGCCATCTGCTCCTCCTTGGCAAGGGAACTGTTGTGCTTTTATTTTGTGTATTCATATGGTATCTCTGTTTAAACACAGTAGGTTTTGGACTTGCTTTGCTTTTCCCAGCCTTCTGAGACTGCAGTTCTCAATGTTCAGAGCAAAAATAAGTTGTCATCTCAATTCAAGCAAAGTGTTTGCTTTCCTGGTTGAGGGAACAAAATGGCTAATTTTCAAGAACAGCTATAAAAATTCTCTTAAAATAGCTTTAAACTGTTTCTCCCTTCTGTATGAGGATTTTTTTTTTTCGCTACAGTGATTATATAAGTGGCTTCCAGAAGAAAGACAATTGATTTAAGGCTATTACATTTATTGTTCCTTCTAGTTCTGATTTAAATTCAAGTACTGCCTGGAGAGCCTATACAACTCATCTTTCTGCAGCAGTAAGGCGATGACTGATGAGGTGCTTCACTTCACCCTGTAGCTTCATCAGATTTGAGAGTGAAGCTTGAATGTTTTATTTCCTCCACTGCATTTTTGGGGGGTCAAGGTTTAATTCAGTAACTGAATATTGCAATTACAGAGGATAATATAATGTAATTAGTGCTTACCTAGTTACAGCACAGTTCTTTCAGCAGTACTGTAATTTCCTTCCTTAACAGCCCTATATTTTTCTTCTGAAAATTATTGCTTGTGGAATACAAAATTCAGCATCTTCCTTGTTGCAAATAACTAGACCACATTCTTGGAAGTTTGTATGAAGGTTGTTGAATTACAATTTTTTTATCAACGGCTCTGTCACATTCTGTCAAGCTGCCAAATTTTCTAGTAATTCATGAGGAAGCAGAAGTTCTAACTTTCTTTTCAGACTTTTTTGATGCTTTCTGTCACTGTAAAGGTTGCTGGTACAAGAAAAGTTTGTGAGGTGTCCTGTCAAGCTTTAAATGTTGCATGACTTAATCCAGTTCTGTCATTCATTATCTCTCTCCTTTTTTTTTAATGCATCTGTTCAGACAATCTTTTTCTTCTTTTTTTTCCTTCTTTGTCTTAAAGTGGGATAGACCTACACTGGTAGTGTGCACATTGCATTAAATTGCAGGTCATTAATGCCCAGTTCAAGTGCTGGGTGTTCCCTGGCCAGGTCTAATGGCTGAGCTTTGCTTATCTGAGCTACCATTTATCATGAAATGAAATTTGTGACTTTACAGGGTCTTGTACTTTTCTACACTGCCAATAGAAAAAGCCTAAAATAGCTGTAGGCTTGGATACTTTAGAACCCAAAAAATGTGAACCTTGCCCATTTCTAGAGTAAAGAAGCTTCATCTGATAAAATGGCAATGCGTTTACGTTGGTGTAACAGTTTCCTCACTTGCATTCATAAACTTAAAGGAAACACAGGCTTTCACAAAGTAGTGTTTCTAATAAGAACTAAGAGATAACAAAACATTAATATACTGATTAATGTTGGTTACTCAAATAACAGAGAATTTAGCAAAACTCCACGTGGAGAGCTCATCCTGCTGCGTTTCAGATTCCTTCCCAGCCACTTTCAGTGATCATGCTGTTGGGCACATGTTTTCCTATTAATATTTATCAGTGTTTGGGACTTCAGAGTAGTACGGCTACTCCATTCTGTATTTTACGGATGAAGTTTTATTTGAAGTAGCATCATTTTAACATGCACTTAGTTTGCTTTGCCAGGTATGCATTTGCTCACAGAGTGGCCTGTGGATGTGGTACATTGAGATGCACAATGTATAATAGTGTGCTGAGTCTGAAAGGGCTTGAAGTTCACTAGATAACCTTAGTGAAACTTTGTCCCTCTCCAATTATTAGGATAATTACTAATTTTTTCTAATCTCTGCTCTCGTAGAGGCAGCACTATTGTGTGACTACAAGCTGTCTTAATGAGTAGGTCACAATGTGGCGATTTTTCTGGTGAATGCTGCTGGATTTTTCTGAAACCTTCGTGTCTTACTGGCTTTGTTCTTTGGGGACAGAACTGCGAGGGTGCAACACTGATGGCCATAAAGTTTCAGGCAAACATCAGAGGACTTGGCACAGCAGGCTTCTGAGACACACCATCAAATATTGGTTCAACAAACAGTTGCAAGTGTTGCAGTTTGATTTCAGAGACACGGTAATGATTAATCTAGGCAGAGATTTTAATCACACTTGAGATAAATGCATCCTGCCTAACATCCGTAAATACAAACCCATGCTGTACTTGCTGCAGTTATTACTTGCTGTAGTCGTGGTGAAACTGGAATTAATGTTCTCAGATTTGAAATTGTTGAGTCCCCAGTTTGTCTGAGGATCTGGGAAAGGTTGGTATTCGGAAAGGAAAACATGGGGAAGTCTGGGCGCTTGGAGCAGTGCAGTAAATTGATTCTGAAAAAGATCTGATATCACTGGAGCTCCACACTCATGGTGGAAGTTTTGCAGTACATTTTTAACTGGTAACTGGTTTATAAGTAATGTTTTAAACAAGAAAAAAGCTTTTGAGATGCTTAACCCAACTGAAAGCTCAGATGTGATTCAGGGGAGTATCTGAGTCAGTATTTGGAAATATCTCTAAATCACATGGGTGTCTTGAATGTATTTCTGCAACTGAATTTCCCTCGCTTCAGTATTGCTTGGGTGCATGGAGATTCTGTTCTTGGGTCTGACAGTACCCCATAAATAAGTCAGTATGAACACACCAAAAGGTAACCAAGCACCTCTTTTAATAGTGCATGATAGTTATTCTGAAAATATCAGAATTTGAATGTTGCTTTTTTAAAGCACTGAACTGCGTATAGATAAATCTCAGACTTTAACATTTTTAAGCACTGTTGTAAATCTGGAAAACATTGCAGTTTCTCTTTGCTTTTTTTCATGCTCTGTGGTGTGGTTATCTACCCACCTGAGCTATAACTGCATGGAAAGAAGCTATAATTTGTTTTATAACATCTGTTATATTCTAAGGCTTTTTAGAGATCTTAGTCTTCTAACCATTTTAGACCTCATTCTGCATCAATGACTTTTAGTCCCAGATGCTTGAGCTGAACAAGAGGCCTCCTGTGTAGGAATTCACTTGAATGCAAGTTCTTGACGTGCATTCTGCCTGTAATGCTGGCCAGGAGCACATTTCAGTGGGCTCTGGGGTGTGCTGATGTTTGCTTACAGGTAGACAGCTATAAAGAAGCTCATGTTCTGTGAATTGAAAATAAAATATGTAACAAAAAAATGAGTGGGACTAGCCTGAACAGAGTTCAGGTGGCCTTTCATGAACAAAAAATGCTTTTCAGCCAGACAGCGAAGTCCTGCGTGGTAGATCTGAAGAGCTGATCTGTCCTCACTCTGGAAAGCCCAAGTTCCTGAAGAGGCTAGTAAGCTATTGTCTTTATTACTACAGGAAACATTTCCAAGTCTCTTTAACACTTGAAAACTTGCCTGGACACTTCTTTCTTACAGAAAATCATACAGAAATGGTTTCAAGATAAGCTTATTACACTTTCATTCTAATTCCAGAAGTGCCAGTGGTTTAAACCCCATGCATGTTGGTAGGAATTGAGTATTGCCTTGCTGTCCCTTAAGCTATAAAAGCTTCAGACTTTGTGTTTGGTACTTTTTGGAAACTCTTCATGTTTTGTTATCAATTCCAATATGAGATAGACCTTTTAATCCAGTGTGAATACTTAATTAAATACCTGCCTGAAATATTGTAGGCACATGCAGCTTCTGAGGCTGAAGAGATCTTGTTCTGCATCTGTCTGCAAGCATGTTTTATTAGCAGGAAGAAATTATGCAAGTCCTTGTTTCTTAGCTTTTTGTCTGTGTTTAATTTGCTTCTAATGTGCTTATAGTCAGTACTGTTGACTTCAAATGATTAGCTGCAGGCTAGTGAGCTTATTTTAGAGTTGAAAAATTGCTCAGAGGAAAGTGAGCCGGTGGGTCAAGAGACATGTTTAATGTGAATTTGTAGAGTAATGTGAGGATCCAGCAGTTACAGCAGGTGAGGGAACTGGAGTAATGATACCTGAATATTGTGATCTCTCTTTGTCCAGAAGTGGAGTTCTTTACTGAACTCAGTTTCACTTTTTGGACGAGTTTGCTTTAATTCTGATGTTGCTGAGAGCAAAACACAATTGTATTGAAAAGAAATGTAATACTAAAGGGAGGTTTTAATTATACAACTGAATTTTATGTTTTGCTATTGTTTAATAAAATCATAGTATAAAATGTTCCAATTTCTTCAGACTAGTTTTCCAGGCAGATGTTGTTGAACACATACACAAGAAGTGGTGCCTAGCACTGTACAAGCAATACACATTTTCTCCAGTTGCTCTGTATTAGTTAAAAAGATAAGCATTGGTGTCTCTTCTTCATAGTAATAAATCTTTTATCACTTTAACTGGCAGTTTCTAGTATAATGTATAATCTCTTGCATTCCTAAGGTACTGTTTCTGTAGGAGTCTGTCTTAGAAGACAGTGTCCCTAGTGTCCTCTTATGCTTCTATTGTCAATTTTTTGTTTGTTTCTTGTCTCTTAGGAAAGCCTGTGAGAGGAACACGTAGACATTTCTTTACCGTAGGCAGGAGAGAGAGTAGCTGCTTGTCCAGACTTAGTCATAGGCACTTGAAGAGCCACTTGATATTTCTGCATAGGCTATTCAAATGCATACTTTGCCTTGCAGTCTGATAGAGTTTGATAGAGGGACTAAAATGAAAAGGCATTTTTTGTCAAATCATAGCCCCAGATATTTCCTTCAGTAGTAGTATAAATGTTTTTTATACTTTCAAGGCCAGGCTGGATGGGGCTTTGAGCAGCCTGGTCTGGTGGAAGGTGTCTCTACCCATAGTAGGGTGGTTGGAACAAGATGATCTTTAAAGTTCATCTAACCCAAACCATTCTATGATTCTGTGATTCAGTGTTGCAGATGGTGCAGTGAAAATCTCTTCAGACTTGGAGTACTTAGCTTTTGAACGAGCTTAGATTTCAGGATAAAGGGTAGGGAGATGATTAAATCTGCCTAAATGTTAGCCACTGTTGGAAGAAAGCTGGTGTCCTCAGTCCTCTGAGATGGGAAAGACAAGAGGGGCTCCTGTCTGTATTCCTGTATTTATACTGTTTTTCTGAGCATTTTGGACACCAGCTCTTTTAAACTTCTTGCAGTATTCTTTATAATACCCACGGTAGAACTTAGCACGTGTTTTGATCTGTGGAGAGTTTTTCAAAGATGCATTGATTAAAACATGGCAACTCAAGTAGTCCATTTGTGAGGGGCAAGACAAAACAGTGGCTAAGCTGTCATTTAAATACGTGTCTATCCTATGTCTTCCCTGGAGCTTCACTGGTGCAGTGAAGACAGCGAGGGGTTTAATGCTTCTGCTTCAGCTGATAACAAGTCAGATGCCTTGCACTTGTTCTCAGCAGTAAAATACCTAAAAACCAGTAGTTTTTTACAGACAGTAATCACAGGGCAAATTGCTGTGAAAGTACAGTACAGCAAACAGTACAGAAAAAACCCCCAAAAATAATATTAAATTAATTGCCTGCTGTTTGCAGAGTATTGTCACTTTTTAAATTAAATGCTTCATTTTGAACTATTTTTTTGGATGTAATCAAAAGATACTGCCAATTTCTGACCTGATGTATTTGCAGCTAGATTTTTGTCTTTATTATTTTCTTTCTGCTTCCTCAATTTCTCTAATCCTGAGATCTCAACCTGTATTCCAGGTATGCTATTTCTGTTTTGTTCTCTTAGAACTGCCCTTGAGAATGAATACTTTATTTCTAAAAACAATATTTGTGAGAAAAAGTAATTCTGAAAAAAAAACTAATAAATGAAACCTCACAAAAATGTATTAAAAAACCAGAACCAAACCCACATCTAAAAAACCTATAGAAGAGAACTAGTAAAATGAAGTCTGGGAAGAAAGAAATGCGTTTTCCTCTTCTGTGCTTCCAGGTGTGATCAACATACTGGTTATCAGTATTTCACAAGCATCGGATTTCAAAGGGTTATGCTTACTAGACCTACTGAAGAATATATGTACTAACAGCAGCAGTTTTGTAGCAAACTGCTCTGACATTTTTTCATAACAGTTGTGTTACTGGAGTTACTTGAGGTGACCAAAAGCCCTTTGTTGTTCGTCCCAGCTAAAAGCTTAAGCTGCTGTCCTAGAAGAAAAGTTCATCTTCTTACTGACACGGCCATTTAAAATTTAAGGACTTGACTTGTTTAGAGCCAGTGCTAATGATTAACTTTTCTTTATTTTTAAATTTTAAAAATGTTATTTTTGGCATTCTGCCAGGCTTCTCAAATTGTGGTTTCTGCTCCTCCAGTGGATGCAGGTTTCAGAGAAACCTGCACTTACCTGCCTCATATACTTCCCAAAACAGAAATACAGAATTTGATCCTCTTTCTGTGAATATGGGAACT
The DNA here is from genome assembly GCA_013398855.1 of Mohoua ochrocephala. Taxonomy (NCBI): domain Eukaryota; kingdom Metazoa; phylum Chordata; class Aves; order Passeriformes; family Acanthizidae; genus Mohoua; species Mohoua ochrocephala. The sequence continues at coordinate 1,005,622 of VZTA01025941.1, read as the reverse complement.
GCTGCCATCAACATAAGGTGTTGGCATCTTGCTGCTGTGATACAGCAGTTGTATTTCTGGCAGCGGCACAAAGCGATTGAAACCTGTGAATCCCTGTCTCTTGACAAGAGCAGTGCAGGGTGGCTGAAGCACTGAACTGCTGAAGTGCTGACTGTGAAGAGGATTGTGTGCAGTTATGGGAATTTCGTGCTACGAAAATTCTATGGATATTTCCTTTGTACTATTTGTCACTGCCAGCTGACCAAGAAAAGCAGATGTGGTACGAGTTTCCTAAATTGTAACACATGGTTGAAACAGATGAATCTATGGCGTAACACAAGATCTCTTTCTAATACCAATGAAGTCCTGTGCATAGGGAAAGCATTTTCAAAGGTGTGTCTAATTTTCGAATGGCTTCTCCAATTTTTGTGCTATGAAGCATACCTTGATGCAGAACTGTTGTGTTGCAGTCAGGAAGTCCAGCATCACAAAAGCATTTTGCTTCAGAAGTGTGAACTGAAAGAAAAAACAGTAGTCACTCTCTGTGGGCTGTTGATCATTGGTCTCAAGGAAGGCTTGGGCAGGGAAGCTGTTGTGAAAGCTGCTCTGAGCACAACTGATGTGCATTGGGGTTTGCCTGGCTGCTTCTGGCTGGTGAGGAATGCTCAGGGGCTTTCGCTGTCCTTCTCCATGGCACAGCTGGCCTGCTGCAGGCGAACTGCAGTGCAGGCGAGAGTGGCCCTGCGCACATCAGGATTGTTCCATTTTGGGGTAAGGTGCTTTCCCATCTAAGCCTAGCCTTGAGTGAAACATCTTGGAAAAGGCAGAAAGATTCGTCTCATGAGAAATAGGTGTTTCTGTTGCTTTATCACCTTTCAAGATTGTGGGGGACATGCAGCAGGAGCCAGTGGATCAGGATGTCTGCGGAGATCTTGGATATTCATCTAGTAACTTAGTGAAGTAATAATGTAACCTTTCATTGGAATTTTATTTTAATGACTTTTGCTAGACAACTTCCTTCTCGCTTCATTTACGCTGAAGAGCCTTAACACTGACAGTGTAGTTGCATAGTCTTATGTCTGCTTTCAGAAATAAGTTGGCAAGTGCTCTTGGTTTTTTGTTGTTGGGTTTTTTCTTCCTTTTGGTTTTTAATATTACGGAAAGAAGAGGGAAGTACTCAGCTCAGACGGAAGTAATGGAGGAAAGCTAAGTCTGCTCCAGGCCTGCAGAGGAATGATAGTTTCACTAATCTAGATACTGCCTTTCAGTGTGGGGAATCTTTGGTGTTTTAATATTCCTAGGCATGATTCTATCATAATTCTAAAAAGACAGTAATAGTGTTTGGTTGCAATACTTTGAACTTCCCGATGTTGGGAGGCTTCACACTGTAATAAGTCAATAAACCTGTAAATTGGGAAACTGCAGTCCAGTTGTATAACTACAGCAGGTAGAACCAGCTCCATAACACTGAGAAGTGCCAGTTTCCTTTTTATTTCCTTCTCTTTATTACCATCTAAATATCTATATCCATACTGTTGAAGAGCTAAATTGTCCTTTAACTCTTACTGGTTTCCCCCATCTTGGACTTGTAGAGAAAACTGCCGGCTCCCTCTCATTCCGGAGAAACTGCAATATGTGCCAGAGGTGCAGAGATGCTGGGGATCAGAGAGCCCTTTCCCTCTTGTCTTGTGCCGTTGCAGGGTTCTGCTTAATCCATGCCAGCATTTTCTCACATGAGGGAGCATGAGATGAACGTCAGGATGTGTTCCAAACTCCCAGTGCAGGTGCTCTGCTGCCACCTGAGCAAAGAAAGCAGGGTTAGCAAGGCTTTTTTCTCAAAGGAATTGACAAAACAATTTCAGAATCTAGAACCATTTGTATCTTGGAGCAGAGGTGGTGGTGGGAGAGGGGAGATATACATGCAACCAGTAAAAGAAATTCATTTTCTTATAGCTAATAGATTTGTTAATTGTTCTTTCTTGTTTTGCACGTTTGCAGTATTCTGTAAATGAAGCAGTGGCCTTTATTCCACTAACAAAATATTTTCATTTCTGAAGTTCCTGTAGCTCTTGGACTGTTTGATCCTTTTGTACATGATCAGAAGTAAATATGAAACACAGCAGTTACTGTAACAATTTTTTTTTCTAAGCTGTGTTTTGAAGAAGTTGTCTTTGTGGTGTTCGTTCTGTGATCTGGAATTCATCAGAGATTACCATTTTATGAATATTCAAAGTGCCCCTAAGCTTTGCTCTAATATTCAGTGTGTATATTGCAGTGCCCAGGAGCTAAAATCATTTTCTTGTTAAATGCTTTTTTCCTTGCCCATTTGCAATTTTGCAAGAGTTGCAAAGATCTATCTTTTAAGTCTTATCTGCTACTTGGACATAATATTTATGGCCAGTAAGAAGGAAAAAGCTTATTGGAAAGTCAAACCATTTTCCATTTTATAGTATTTTGGAACCGAATGTCAGAAATTTAAATAGGGTTGGGGTTGATGTATCTGCCCAGGGAAAGGCTAGGGGCTTTTCCATTGTTAACCATACACTTCTTAATTGAGAGAAAAAGTTTAGTCACTTAGTTTTACTTACTTTGGAATTGGTTGACTTTATACTATTTTCCCCATTAAATCTCAGCAGTAGGAGGGTAGTGTTAAAGCTTACTTGCCAGAAGTTCTTAAGGTCTTCGTTTCCAGCCTAGGTAAGTGAACCTAGAAATGCAGGTGAAATGGAGAGTACTGGCAGAAAAAGATGAGGAATGTATTTGAGATGTCAATATACAGACCAGGTTTCAAATGTACCTCAAATTCTTAATGCTCTGTAATAATCCGTTTCTGTAGCATTGCAAATCTTTTTTTTAAATTTTATTTTCAAGTTCTTAAACTGCAGTAAGCAAGGTTTGCTTGTAATTTTTTTCCCCATCTTCTACTTTTTCTAACAACTTTTGAAACAGGGATCCAGAGCAGGTGAATAGGTGGACTTTGGCATAATGACTTTATTAAATTCTATGTATCGCTTGTTTTTTCCTTCTCTACAAGCTGAATACCTCCATTATTTTTTCCGAGTAACTTTTATTTCACTGCTGTATCTGGAGAATCTAGTATTTGCATCTCTTCTTTTATTAGACAGAAATATATTTTACCTTTCCAGTCCAGTCATAACTGGGGATGTTTTGCCAGTTTTTCTGAAGGCTGATAAAATTTGTCTTTTGCCTTTGTCCTGGTAAACTCTCATCATTCCTGTGAATAGAAGCAAGAATTCAGTACTATGGTGTATTACTTGAAAAAGGCTAAGAAGACTCCCTGGTTAAGAAAGCTGCTTTCCCCATGATTCAGGTGCCCAGCATCTGAGTGCTGTTAAATTGACTTGCAGAAAGTGGACACATTTTGGCAACCTGCTGTAAAAAGGACACGTTCAACACCTCCATCTACTACTGCTGAGGGAAGAGCTCTGGAGAGTGGTGCTTCTTACGCCCCTGCTTAAAATATTCTTGTATTTCAAAAGGTGTGTGCTGCTTCTCTTCAGTTTGCTTTTTAAGGAAAGTAAGGCAGCTTATTCTTATATTTCCATGGAGGCCAGATGTGCTGCTGGAAAGAAAGGAGTCAGTGTTATTATCGAACACAGTTTTTGCCTCCTCATCTCGGTTTTGCATGGCATAATCTGAAAGTGCTGAAAGCCTCCATTCTAAGGGCAAAGCTTTCATGCAAGGGAGCATTCAGAGTGCTTAGGACACATGGTTTTCTGCAGTGTTGTGCTGCTGTAGTGCAGAAGACCAAGTGTTTGATTTGTTGTGCACATGGTTTGGGATTAGATTTGTCAGCCGAACAGCTGAAACATGTGTGTTTTTTCTCAGCCCTGTTTTTATTTACACTGAAGTAAAGTATCTTTTGACCAGCCAGAAGTATTTCCACACGATACTCATGGAATTAAAATGTGGGGGTGGGAAGTTCTGTTTTCCTCTGGTTTTATGTCAGAAGATGTGTCTAGGTGAGGTTCATAACAACCTCCAGTTTTGAGACAGGCAAGACTTGATGGTGAATGTCTGTCTTTTGGTAGTTTTTTTTCCTATCACATAAGCTTACTTCCAACAGAAATTATTTTATTGTCTCCTTTGACAGAAAATACTACTTTTTGTTTAGTTGGTTTTTTTTCCCCTCGCCCTCCAAGTACAAGAAGGAACTCATTGCTGTACACTGAATGAACCGAGTTAGTAAATTACACTGAATTAGCAAAACCAAATGTTTCAAATATTTCTTTATGTAGTGTAGTAGCAGAGTCAGTGCACAGCAAAGCCGTTGTGTATCTAAACACTTAAAAATTAGGTTGGCTTTATTTTTCCCTCCCTCCTCATGCCAGATATAACAGGCCTACTCTCACTGCTTGTTTCTGCATTTGCATAGTTCTTCCCATACAGAGTCTCAAAACATAATTTCACATATTACATTTTATGCACAGCAGTGGTTACTTACATCTGCAGTTACTTGTTTTTCTTTTTCTGAATTGCTTGCTCTGTGAAATACTTCCCTTTACCCAAATTGGAGCTGGAATATGTCTTGTATTAAAAAAAAAAAAAAATTGAATTGTTTGCTAAAGTTAGAAACGTTTCCTTCTTCCCCTGGAAAAAGTTGTACATATAATTCTGGACATGACAGGGAACAACTAGTCTTAAATCCTTGTGGTAAATTATCTCCACCAAGCTCTACATGAGATTTTTATCTTTTAAAGTTGTTGTTACTGTTGAGTTTGCAGTTCAGATCTAGGAAATGTCAGCTTCCTATGTGCTGAGTTGCTGCTCTTTGTACATTCAGCCTTACCCCACTTACTATTTCTGTAAGTTAGGGATAATTTGTGCTGATACTTCCTTCATGAAATCTTCTACATAAGCTGGAAGCCTCACTGTTACATTCTTTTCCACATACAGGCTCGTGTTATGTATGATTTTGCTGCTGAGCCTGGAAACAATGAGCTGACGGTCAGTGAAGGGGAGATCATCACAATCACCAACCCGGTAAGAAAACTGAGATGGAATCAGCTTCAGTGCACTTTCCTGACCTACTTCTGCTAGCAGATGGAAGAAAAATGGTGCTGGGTGACATCTGAAAGCCCTGGCTACCCTTCCCTGAAGAATTAACAAAAAACCTGAATACAAAGAATTTTCTAATAATCTTGTGGAAAGAAATGCAATGTTTTGGAGGATGGGGCCTTCTCAAACTGTGCCCACACACTTAAGAATGTGCTCAGCTTTGTTTTCCTCTAAACAGAGCTGAGAGCCAAGAAAGAGGAAGGAACTAATGATGGTGACAGCCTTTACATCTGAATGCCTTGTCTTTTTTTTGTGCGCTTAATACTGCACATTTTGTGTGTCTGTAATCTTTCAGGTGCCTGCCACTTGCACTTAAATGTGACATCCAGCTCACTTCTAGGTTTTGAGTTTCTTAGTCAATGACTTCAGCATTCCAAGTTTGTTAAAGGAGTCGTAACAAAAATTTGTTACTGAATTTGTGTGTCCTTTCATAATTCAAGAAAGATGGACAAGGTATAGGGAAGAAGTGGTGACAACACTATCATAATGCTATCAAGATGTTGTTAAATGAATGGGACTTTCGAGCACTGACATTTGATTTATGTGCACATTTTGAATTTCAGTGCACTTTAATTGTCCTGTATAATTCTTACCCTTGGTAACAAAGTATTAGTTGATTCTGCTTTGATTTTTGTGTAATGGTATGGCTTAGTGAATAGACTTGCCTTTTAAAACAAATACAAACAAAAACTGCCTGATCTTGAAGCCAGATTTTATTTATCTGTTTGTGTAGAACACATGGATTCTGCAGAATAAGCTTAAATCTTTGAAGATCTTAGTCATGTGTAATCCTGATAATTTTTAGTTTGACTGATCTTAAATACTTGAAGCAGATATTTAATGAGCCAGTGCCCTCTTGGATAGTGTGCTGTGCTATTGCAGGGGTAACATTTTAAATAATTTTGGGAGCTTAATGCCATTTCACAAAAGTAAGATTAAATATAAATAAATAGATCACCACTTTTAAGCTAGTTCTCACTGACCAAGACATCTGTGGCTTTAGGTAGTGTACTCAAAACCAAGTAAAACTTTATTTTATGCTGTCCATGATAAATTGCCACAAAGACTCTTGATCTTTTTTGATATGAGTAGACTTATGCAATAGCATAAGTCATGCAAGTCCACTGATGATTGCTTTTAAGTGTAGCAGTGCAAATATGACTTCTGGCTCAAGATGTCATTGCTCTTGCAGTTTAACCAAGATAGTTGAATTTATAATGTGAGATGTCTAGTTATTTTTGTGTTCTTGAGTATTAAGCTTTTAGGTATATAAGAAAAAATAAATGCAAGTTGTTATTTCACTAACTGCTTGATCTTTACTGCATAAAATCGTGAATACATAAGCAGGCTTCTCCTTACAAAGTGAAGGATTACATAAAATTTTGAAGTGAAAGAACAAAATTGGGAATAAACAAATACATCAATTAAAAAGCAAATTAAGAAAACCTAAAATTCAGTAATCACTGTCTAGCATATGTGTCTCCAGTTTTCCTCTGTGAGCCAGCTTGACATGCAGCTATGTGTTCCCTAAACAGCTTGATTTAAAACAGAGCTGGCTTATTCCAGATAATGTTGTCCTGGAATTAACTTCGCTTAACTGCAAAGGTCTACAGAGCTTTCTCAGTGTATGTAGAATATGTGTTTAAAAAACCCCAAACAATATCAGGATGTCCCACTGAGATCAGAGCTGAGCTGTTGTTAGCTCTTTCTAAACTGATAGCATAAGACTACCTCTGAAAAGAAATGTGAAGCAAGAAAGAGTGTCTCCAGATCCTCCATGGCATGTGGCTCTTGTAATCTCGAGAATAGCCTTAATATTTCTGTGGGTGATAGCCCTCGCTCATCACACATCTCTGCTCCTTCAATAAAGGAGACAGAGATTTTACAGATATTACCAACAGCTTAATTCTTTGAGTCTTGTTTCTTTATAGTCTATTGATTAAAATTAATTCTTTGAAACTGACATACTAATTAGCTGTGTTTTTATGCAGTCTGTGGCCAGACAGTTGACTGTGGTTTCATAAATGATCAAAAGTGCTGAAAAATCAACCATTTTTCCCCTTCATGCTTGTTAAAATCTAAAGTCCACAATAGCTGTGTGAAACCAGCACGGTCTGCGTTGTGTTAAACAAGTATCTGCTGCTTCAGCAGCTTTGAGCGAGTTTGTTCCACAGTTTCGCAGTCATAACTGTGTTTTGAACACTGACAGCAAGGCAGTGCTTCCTGCTGAGCATTTGACATTTGACAGCAAGACAGTGGTTCCTGCTGAGCTGTTTGAAGCATGTTGTGGGATCCATTTAGCAAAATTATTTCTATATTATTTCTTTTAGGATGTTGGTGGAGGCTGGTTAGAAGGGAAAAACAGCCAAGGCGAGAGAGGACTTGTTCCAACAGATTATGTTGAGGTAAGTGCATGGCTCTGCACTAAGAAAGCAGAACTACTGAAAAGGCCATCCTCTGCTTTGCTGACCAGACTGAAATGCTCAAACAGAAAGCTTGGAATATATAATCTCATTGTAGCAATTGCAGCTGGCTTTGGAAACTAGTGCAAACATGCCATCCAAAGCTCCTGCGCTTCTTCGTGGTTTCCCAAGAAATACAACGGGAAGTTGTCTATAGTGAATGCTGCTGATCTGCAGAACATGAGTTGTTTTGAATCTTCTTTGGTTTTGGGGGTCTCATAATCCAATAGTTGGGGTTTTTTTCTGTCTGAATATGCAAATATGGAAGTGAAATGAGTAATGCGAGTTTACGCTGTGCCAGATGTGCCATACACTCATAAATCTGGAATGGAGCCACATTTCTGGGGCTCAGGATATGGGTTACCACATCCAGGGACTACTCAGCTTCTTCTGCTGTCCCTTCAGTGCGTGTTCTGATTTTTGTTTAAAGACCAGTCGTCTTGTTTTGGGGATGGAATGGGATCTCAGTGCAAAGACTGGAATCTCGTTCACTCTTGGATGGCCCAGTGTCCGCATGTACGCAGGTTGCCGGTTAGGTGGGTGAAGACCTTGGCTGTAATTCCTGCCGTCTCTTAAGGCATGTGCCTCTCTTCCTTCACCACTGTTGTGTTTATTAAACAAAAAAACAAAAGGGGGAGGAGAGGGAGGGAAAGCAGGATCATGCTGGCTCACATGACCTTGTGTTTTTGCTTCAGTTGGTTAGCTCATGGTCTGGTAGCTTTTGGCTCTCTAAACTTACTGTCCCAAATCCATCCTCTGAGCACCGAGTTCCCAGTCTCCAGGCACTTACATGAACAACCTTTAATCCCTAAGGAATTTATAGATAGGTGTTCACTGCCACAAGAGTCTTTCATGTTGCAGTTATAAAGCAAACCAGTTCCATCTGGTGTAGAACTAAATCCTCCAGAGTATCATGTCAGTTTCTTGTAAAAAATGCAATTGAATTTGAATTTTAAAAGGTTATACGCAAACATCTTAACGTCTAGTGATATGAGTGTTAGGGTGATTATACATGATAAAGCATAACTTGGTTAATTAAAGCATGAAAAATCTCTTGCAACCTTTTCCATTTCAGATTATAACCGAAGGTGCAAAAGATGGCATTAGCTGCGGTAACTCATTAGCTGACCAAGCCTTTTTTGATTCCCTTTCTTCAAATACAGCTCAGACCAACTCTGCTGCCAAAAGCAGTAATCAGGTATGTCTTGTGGTTTTTCGGGCACTGTGGGCATGGAAAGTTTTGTTGATGTAATTGCTTGCTGTACTGTATTTGTGAACCTTCATTGAAGTACTAATTAAAGTAATGGTGTTTTCATTAGGGAACACTTTTGTTGAATATTAATGATGTGTGTGACTACTCAGATACTGTCACTGCTGGAAAATTTAGTAGTCTTAACACTTTCAGAAATGGAGCGTTTTTATTCTTTCCAGTCTGCAATGATAGAAATCTGTGCCTACTTCAGTCTCTGTAAGTGTAAGTGCACTCTTAGCAAATTTATTTTATTTTCAAGCTACTTGTTTTAGTATGCTGACCTTATTAAGGAACCAGAGCTTTCTTTTTTAATGTCTACTACAATTAGGTGGTCTATACATCAGCAGCCAGAGTGAATGGATATATTTCTTTTTCAGAATTTGAGTTAAGAGTGTTTTCTTAGATTAAAAATTATGGCGCAAATTCATGCATTTTCAGCTGGAGAAGAGGCTGACTTTGGTTTTGCTGCAAGAATATTTTTGTCCCTCTATTCACAGCTTTTTGCCTGGTGCATCAGTTCATTAAGCAGCAGCAAATATTTAGTTTCAGGTTAGATATCTGAGGACACATTATCTTAAACACAAGCTGTTTATTGTGGTCTACAGACTGGTGCATGTCCCACATGTAGAAAGTTAAACATTTCGAAGTCCATAGGTCAACAGAAGAACAAAATCTGCTTTTTTCCAACAGCAGTATGCAAAGGTCTTTTGTGTCGGAAAGTAAATGCTTTACTTATGGTAACAGCTGGGGGGACACACACCTGGTTTGTAGGTCAGTTAAATATCAGTCATTAGTTTTCTTAATTGCACCACAGGACTTCGACATGAAGTGAGATCTTTTGAAAAGTCTACGTGGGATGTTTTTGTATTACACTGAACGTGGCTGTTCATTGACTGTATAGTGTTTGATTTGTGCTTCCTTGTAGTCAGCTGGACAATGCCAGGGTTGTTATTCTGTGATCATGTGTTCTTACTAGAGGACTCCAAACCTCACTGTGACTGTCTCAATGTTTATTTCTTTCAATTGATGCCTGGTTAGTATGTAAGGCTAAATGCAGAACTCTTGAAATGCCTCATGAATTTTTCATGTCAGACTGAGCCAAAAGAGGCTAGTTTTCCCTCAGTAAAAATTACAGTAATTTGAGTACAGAGCGGGGAACCTCTTTTCTTCTGTGCTGTCTGTTACCCTTGCCCCATTTTTTTCCTGCGGTAGCGTTTCTAGCAAAACTTTGCATCTGAGGAGGCTTGAGATATTTGCAGCAGCTACTTGCTACCGAATCAGAGAGTACTGTCTCTCAGAGGAGAAACATAACTTAATTTGATCTAGGAAGAATTACTTACTAATGTAATACACAGAATATTTTGAATGGTGGTAGAGGTATCTGTCAGAGTTTTTTCTGGGCTTAACACAAGGTGCTTGTTCTTGGAGAAGGGAAGAAAAAAGGTCTTGCCTGTATAGAGGGAAGGGTTAAAATAAAGGTATCTGTTATATTCTGTATAATAGAGAATTACTCTGGCAATCTAGTCTTGGAAGTTGCATTTCTAGAGGAGTGAAAAGCTTGAAAATATGGTCACTTTACACTGTAGTTTACGCAGGATCAACAGTATACTGTCCCTGTAATACATACAGACTGCAGGGTTTTTCATAGATTTTGGAAAAGAGTAACTTCAGGAAAACAGCTTGTCACATTTGCATCAATGCCCTACTCTTATAAGTGTCCTGTTCCTCTCAGTTATCCTTCAAATGCTGTGTGAGAGAGCTGGAAGAACCATTGTACTATAGTGCATTATGGTAAAACTATATTGCTGACATGAATAGGAGAGGGAGAGAGAGGAGGACAGTGTGCACCTGGATGCAGTCAAGGCCGTGCAAGATGCAGGAGAAGCAGATTTCATCAGGCTGGGGTCTCTGTTGTTTTTTTTTCACAGGAGGAACCATTCTGTTGTGTGGTCAGGATTTTATGTCAAAAGTTATTTTCATTTTCTCAAGTCTTTTTTTTCTTTAACTGAGTTCAGTAACTGCTGTTTGGTTACATGTATTTTCTAGAAAATTGTAGATCTTGATTTGAAGACTGGTTTCCTCAGCTTCTGACATATATCTGGTAGTTTTTTCTTGTGGTTTATTGCTAATGGGATTTTAATTTGTATACTAAGCAGTCTGGAAGCCGTTCTGTCTTCCACTTTTGGCTGCTAGGCCTTTCTCACAGTTCAGAGAGCTCTCTAGTGCAGGCATTTTCTCCTTGCAAAAATTCTATGGCTAATTGTCTTCTTAATTAAGAAATTCTATCCGTTCATTCTGTCTGTCTAGTGCCAGACCCCTTTTTCTTGCTCTCAGGAAAACCAGCAAGCTTTCTTCTGCAGTGACTTTGGTCCCGTGACGTGTCTGTGGAGCGCGTGCATTGCTCCTGTGTGCATCGATCGCCTGGTGCCAAATGGGTTTGACATTGCTTTGCTGGTGTAGAAACACCTGATAGAGTGAAGGATTGTATTGGTTCCAGCAGTACTGCACCAGGAGGTTAGGCTGAGTCTCTCATCCCCTGCATACTGACATCTCTCTCTGAGCCACTTCCAATAGGGATACAATCTTCTACTTTGTGGATGTGGCCCTTCTTCCTGGATGTATTACTCTGAATTTGGTTGCGATAACATTTATGTTTTTCAACACAAGTTCACTGAGGCACTTTGGCTTGAGTTCAGATCTGTTCAAGTGCTTTAATGACTGACTAGGTTAATATACAAAGCTTTTAATCTTAAGCGAAGCTCACGTTCAGGCTATGGACAGTTAAGAAAAATGATAAATTATGTGTCAATGTAAGTGGAATAGATGCTGGAGGTGGCACAGTAGTGGAAACTAAAATGTTTGTAGATATATTAGTCTGGTAGACTGAATAAGAAATAGCAGCATTCCTAAATGCTGACATTTGATGGTATCTATTATATTTTACGGTAACACGGCGGGAGGTTGCAAGTTTGTTACAAGAAATCTTTATAAAAGCAATTCTAAATAAACAGGATGTTTTAGGATTTTTTCTTACTACTACTGTATTGAAGAAATTGCTTTCTATAAACAGTGTCTCTCTATCATACACATAGTTACACAACATCCCCAGTCCCCAATTCAGTAAGTCAGAAGATGTTTTAATTCTTAGAATTCCTTCCATTCTTCTAACAGTAAGTAAAAAAATCCCAAACAAACCAGGTTGTTGTGTAGTCTTTCAGTACCAAGCTTTATTAAAAATTATAGATCTGGCAGAGTTGAAATGGGAGTGTGGTGCTTTTTCCTTTTCTATTTTTAGGAGACAGTGTTGTGGTTTAACCCTGGTAGACAGCTCAACTCACTCAGCAGCTTAATACCCCCACAAAGGAATAGGGGAGAGAATCAGAAGGATAAACATGGGGAAAATCTTGGGTTGAGATAAAGACATCATAATAGGTAAAGCAAAAGCTTCGCATGCAGGCAAAGCAAAATAAGGAATTCATTCACTGCTTCCCATGGGCAGTCAGGTGTTCAGCGTGTCCAGGAAAGCAGGGCCCCATCATGCTTAACTGTTACTTGGGAAGACAAATGCCCACTCAAAGAACTCTCCTCCTTCTTCCCACATCCCTTTTTGCTTTCTAGTCAAACAAGAGACTTTTGGTTTCCTACTCTGGAAACCGTAACTTCTTGGTGCTAAGAAAACATCATTGACTCAAACACTGCCCTACTCGCTGTCTGTTTTCCTAAGAAGGTTTTTGTTGTTGTTCAGTAAATAATCTCCTGAAAAGTAATTAAAAAACAATAAGTAAAAGCAGTTTCTTTTCCTTCCTTTTCTTCACTGAGAAAGACTCAGTAACCACAGCAACACTTTGATATTGTACCCTACCTGGGTTTGCCACAGATGTAAAGTCGAAAAGGGGCACAGAGATACTTCCTGAGGGGAAGAGAAGAATTCCACCTGACCCTCGGCAGTTCGCTCTCTCCAGCTCATTCCTTGCATCAGCCGTGTCCCGGCAATGGCTGCCATGGTAAAGTTTGCAGCTGCTCTTTTAAAGCGCTATCTGAGAAGATGCTGGGGACATGAAAGCAATCAGAGGAAGCATTGAAGCTAATTAAACACAAAATGAGGGGTAAAATTGGCTCAAGGTGACTATTTACACACTCAGAAGATAAGCAGATAGGAGAATTTAATGTTTCATCTGCCCATAACATTTGTGGTTTTATGTATGAAAAGCTTTTAAAAAATTCTTCAAGAAAATACGATATAAGGAAGCCTTAGTTGCCAAGGATGGAGGCTGTTGCTTGGCTTTTGTATGAGTCTCATCCTGTTTTGACCTGGTAGCCCTTGGATAGAGAGAACAGAGGGAATGAGAAATCTTTCTTCCCTGTCAATCCACTGTTCCTCTGAGCAGCAATGCAGGGTGCTAATTTTAGGCTGTCATTTGGAACAGCCAGTGAGTGAGTATATCAGCACTTACGCTATTTCTGTTTGTTAGAGTTGTGCATATACATATATGTTAAAGTATGTTACCTGTAGACTCTCTTGGTATTGGAATAATACTGGCAATAATGGCACTGAAATGAATATAAGTTTTGTCAGGTTAAACCAAGTGAACCTGACAAATACAGTGAACAAAACAATTATCATTTTTTATGAAAAATGTGTAATATGTTTTTCTCTTATAGTATTTCTTTGATGATGAGTTTCTTCCAGGGGCTGTAGCAATAAAGGATATTCTGTTTCACACTTTTAGATAGTGCTTCTCATTGCAGTTGACCAAGAGGTTATTAGCTTGGTGGCATTTGGAGCCTTCATAATTCAAGTACGTGTGGAAATGCAATGATTAATGTAAAATTCATTCTGAGTTGTCTCCTCCAGCTGGGTTGGTTTGGTTTTTTTTGTGGTGGTCAAGACTAGTGCTTCTCTAGTCACAGATGTATTTGCATTTATTTTGCCTGTGTTTCAGGTTCAGAGGCTGCTGTTTTAACAGCCATGATCTCTCTTCCCCTATTCTGAACCACAACTTGTGGTTTTTTTTCATTTATCTCACTTAAAATGCTTTAAAAGTTGTGAACAAGCATCAGCTCTTTTAAGGATAGTGCTTATTGGAATTATTTAGATTTTGTTACAATTATATTGGCCCAAGCTAGTTCTCCTTATTAAGTTAAAGCACAGTCTGTACAGTAATTAGTGGTCTGTAAGCAGACTGGATGTACAATAAGCCACAATGTAGTCCAGCTGTTTACAGCCTGTGTAGGCAGCAGTCTTGAACATAGGATAGAAATGCTATAAATTTTATTATACTGTATTTTAGTTTGTATGGTTTCTCCTCCCTTCCTTCTAGAGCTCAGTATAACCTTTTTTCTTTCTTTTTTTTTTCCCCTCTCTGCAGAATAGAAAGCTAGTATTAGAAATGTATAAATGAAAATAAATTGGCGTACTGCCTGTCTGTTTCAGGGTGGAAGTGGATCACAGCTACATTGACGCAAGAGCTGTAGATGTGGCTTCCCTATATTTAAGATATAAAAACAGTTCTTGTACCTAACTGTAAGTTGCATTTGTAGAGGAGTTTGTTCCCTTTTCTTGACACCGATTCTCTAATCACTGCCAAGTCTACTTCTCTATGAAGATGACTGTACAGCTCTTCTTAGTTTGGGGTAAAATAAGTATCCCGAGAGTTCGCATTTTTGTGAATTACAGATTTTCCCGTTAATTCCTCTTGACCCTAGAGAATCCACATGTTTCGTGTCTTCAGTTATGTTGTGGGCAGAGCAGCAAGGCCCCATGGGTAGGTACAGGAAGCATTTAACACAAACCTCTCATGTTTGTATAGTTTTATCCAGTGGTAAGAGGACTCTTATGTGTGCAAAACCCTTTCCCTTCAGAAAGCTGTGGGACTTATGTATAGACAGGATGAATGAGTAGCAGTGAAAACAGATAGTTTGATGCGCAGGAACTGAGGCAACTCAAGTTACCTGGTATGTAGACATAAGTTGTTGAGCATGCATGAGGAGAACACTAAGGAAGCTATTCCCAAAATTTTGCTTCATATCTTTCAGGCTTTTTGCAATGAAGTGCTGGAAAGGCAAATTGTCATTGTTAAATTTGTGTACTGTAACTCCCACTCCCCCTCCCTGAATTGCTATGAGCAGCAATGAAAGCTAAGATTGAAGAAAATAAATTTAGTGCTCCTATTAAGAGTGCAGTGTTCTACTTATGTGGAAATTCTGACATGCATGTTATTAAATTCCTGTAACAGCATTTCTGTTCTCTGATGATTCTGTGTGTGTAGTAGAGCAGAAGTATCATCACAGGAAATGTAACTCACTTGTACTTGACTGAGTCCAGTTTGTCTTGTTAAACCAGTATGCTAAGTTATCATATAAAATATGCAGGTAGGTTCACCATGGGAGTTACAATTACAATTTAATTTCTAGTTCCTGTTACAGATAATGACCCTATAAAATCCTCTATTGCTGTGTGTGATTTGAAAGCAACTCTTTCCCCTCTACCGCCTCAATATTGCATTCAGACTGGTAACAGGAATTTGTGACCAACTCTCATTTAAGCAAAGTACAAGGCAATGGCTTCTCTACAGTACTGGAAACAGTGGCTTTCCTGCTTTGAAATGAATCACATTCACATATTAAAAAATAACCATCCATATGACAGTGATTGGATAAATTCCAATTATAGAGTTGTCTTGAGTTTTTTTGTTGATGACCCGGTGGAGTGCAAAGGTTTAGGCAGGAAGTTGTTAAACTGCTGTAATACTGTGATCACTCTTTGCCTTCATCTGCACCCATACCCTCAGGCAAAATCTGACTCTTGAAATAGTTTTCCACAATTTACAGTGTTGGTATGGTTTTTTCCTTGCACGGTTCACAGAATCGCAGAATAGGTAAGGTTGGAAGGGACCACAGTGGATCATTTGATCTGACCTCCCAGCTCAAGCAGGGCTATCCTAGAGCATGTGGCACAGGACTGTGTCCAGATGGTTCTTGACTATCTCCAGTGAGGAAAACTCCACGACTTCTCTGGGCAATCTGTTCTGGCGCTTGGTAACCCACACAGTAAAGAAAGCCTTCCTCATGCTCAGGTGGAACTTCCTGTGCACCAGTTTCTGCTCGTTGTTCCTTGTCCTATTGCTCAGCACCACCAAGCAGAGCCTGGCTGCATCCTCTTGACACCTTCCCTTCAGATACCCGTGGACATTGATGAGGTCCCCTCAGTCATCTCTTCTCAAGGCTGAACAGGCCCAGCTCCTCAGCCTTTCTGTATAAGAGAGATGCTCCGACCCCTTAATCAACTTTGTAGCCCTCCTTTGGATCTGCTCCATGTCTCTCATGTGCTGAGGATCCCAACACTCCAGATGAGGCCTCACCGGGGCTGAGCAGAGGGACCAGGATCACCTCCCTCAACCTGCTGGCAATGCTCTTCCTAATGCACCCCAGAATGCCATTGGCCTTCTTGGCCACCAGGACACACTGCTGGCTCATGGACAGCTTGGTGTCCCCAGGACCCCCAGGTCCTTCTGTGCAGAGCTGCTTCCCAGCAGGTCAGCCCCCAGCCTGTGCTGGTGCCTGGGGTTATTCTTCCCCAGGACTCTGCACTACCTTTGTTTTCATTTGACTTCCTATTTCACTGAGGTAGTCTTGTGGTCCAGTTTGGCACTGACAGTATAAAGAATGTTTTAACTTGCTAATGGTGACAATCTTGTCAACCCTTCTGTGAGCATTTCTGCTAACTTGCACACTTACAGTGCCATGTGGCGCACACGTGTTGCACAGTCCCCTGCACCATAGCAGGGGGCTTACTGCAATGAGTAGTTTCCTTCCTGGGTTTTGGTTTGTTTGTTTGTTTTTTTTGTTCACTGAGCACTTCTTTTAAAGTGGAATCATGGGCATTTGTAATTGAAAGTGATAAACTGAAAATAGCCAGTAATACTCTTCAATTCCTAAAAAAAAAAAAAAAAAAAAGTAACTGGGGAAACCCCTCTCCTCTGTTTCCAGATAAAAATAGAGTGCTTTTCCCAAAAAAGAAGGATAATCTTTGTAGCTTGATCCTGGGATGTCTAGAGAACATCAAAGAGGAACAGGGAGCCTTTCTTCTCGTTCTGGCATTGCTGTGATTGCTACTTGGAAAACTGTCTGAAATTTCTCATCTGTGTTTCAATAAGAAACCATTAAGAATTGAAATCAGCTTAAGAGAAGACAAGGATATAAAGAAGTGACTTGATTGCCATTTACATGTGCAGATGTGAGTAACAAAAACAGAAGCCTGAGAAAGCTCCATTGAATAAATTATATAGGATTTTTAGTGTCTGAAAGTTGAAACTAAGCAAACTTTAAAAAAAAAAAAAATTCCTTGAAGCAGTCAGGGTGACAATAGATGTGTTTTCCTTCCCCTCATCCTATCACTGAGTATTCTTTGCTCAAGTCTAAGTTGTGTATCTTTCTAAAACACCATTCTGTACTTCAATGATGGAATTTTTTGAGCTGAATCAGGAGATGATAGACAGAAATCCTGTGCCTGCACTGTGCACAAGCGATGCAGCCCCTAGTCCAGTTTGGTTATTAATAACCTTACATGTAAGGAAATGGAATTGGAAGCAGGAAAAGAACAAAAAACTAAATGCTCTGCTGTTCATGGAAGTGTCTCAGTTTGTCCACTGGTGGTTTAGATTTATTTCCTGCTGAAAACAAGCAGTGTCCAGTGGGTGTGTCTTGGCTTTGTGTGGTTTGTGAGCAGGCAAAGCCCAGTTCCTGTGCAGAGACTAAGTTGTGAAGGGGGCAGGGGGACTGATAGTGGAGGTGTTGGACGATGGTTTCCTCTGGAAGAAACTGAGAAGACAGGAGCAGCTGAGGGACAGATGGGTTCCTAGGACAGCATTGCTGCAGCTTCCTTGCCAGCTGCTTCTGGAGGTCATGTCGCTTTCAAGTATTTACCTGCAGCAGCATTCTAGTATGTAAGTCCATAAAGCTGGTTATTCTTTAAAATCTAGCCCATCTCCATTTTTACTTTTCCTAGAGGATTTCTTTAAGGATGTTTAGGTTGTACTGTAGAAAAGAGGGCCTTCCTTCAGATGTGGAAGAAATGCCCTGGACCACAGTGCTTAGGTAATGAATTACCAAGAAGAAAGCTTGGCCATAAAATGTCGTGGGTAAGGCAGCTGCTTCAGTTATCTGCTAATGTGCACACTTGTTCTATCTTAAATACAGCACAGTGAATGCAGTTCTGTGATTGCTGCAGAGTAGGCTTTTAGCCCTTCATCTTCCTTCCTGGAGAAAATCACTTGATTTTTAAGGTGTCTGTCTATATACTCAGTTGTTTGGGGTTTTTTAATGTATCTATCAGAGACTGTTATCCAAAGAACTTAAGTTTAGTGTAATGTCTGAGTATGCTTAAGGCTTTGTTTCCATGCAGGTAACTAAGACAGCTATAAAACTGGAGAGGTATGTTCATTCCTGTGAGCTATTCAGCTGAGTCACCTTGACTTTTCTTGTGTTTTCTGCCACTGTTTTGTGCTATCTGTCTCTTTTAAACCCCTCTTCAAGAGCATAACACTTCTCAATGCAGCTTTGGCTGTCCTGAACTTCCCTTGATCTGATCAGGCTTACTTTTGCTACTCACTGCTTCAGCATGGCTTCTGTGTCTGAGTAGATTTCAAGGTGTATTTCTTACAGTTGGAGGTCATTATTTTTGATGGCACTGTTACTTAGGTCTTTTTGGGTACTTAAATTCGTTTTACCATCTGAACATTGTGTTTGTTTTGGCTTTTATCCCTCAGGAGTAGAATGGATCTATTTGTCCATCAGGAGCATGCATGAGGAAGGAGTCTGCCAGAGACAAATTAGTTGGCCAAGAGATCAAATAAAGAATTTTGGCCAGGGCAGAGAGACACCTCAGTGCCTTATCTTAGCTTTACTGTCTATAGCTTTGGATTCTCTGGAAAACAGCAAATATGTCACTTCTCCTATTTAATTCATGATTCATTTGGTAAAAATACTGACATTCCGCTTCCAAGCTGAGGATTTTTCTGTTGTGATGGAATTTTTTCTCATTCAACTATTATTAGATCTTTAAAAACATACGAGACTTCTCTTCCCATCCCTCAGGCCCCACCAGTAATGATCTGTTTCTGTAGTGAGTTTGAATCTGCCCTTGGTGGAGTCCTCTTGTAACATTCATTAATGGTTCCCTCTGTTGTCCGTTCCCGACATAGCCCTTTTGTCTTGTTTTTTCTCCTAGGACAGCAGGAATGAGCAAGTCCCTAGTAGTCTTTGAAAGGGAAAATCAGCTGCCTTTTAGGAGTTTATCCTTGAATTTATTCTCAGTGTACTTGTTTGACGTTACCTTGGGGAGCAAAGTGATGCAATGCTTCATTTGGAGGCTGGTTATTTTCTTAGTTGTGTGGTGTGGCATTTCTTTTTGTGTGCATTTGAGATGGCTTGAGTACTTGGATATTAGGTGTGCTATATCAGATTATATTGACTAAATATCAGTTTCTTGCAAGGACTCTTCACCTTTTTTGTGATGACTAAGGAGAGATCAGAGGGTTATCAATTTCAGTTACAGAAAACTAAAGCTGAAAGAATATGGCATTTAATCACATGCAAAATACCTGATGGTTTAATTGGGGTTTATTCAACCAGAGCTAGGCCACATAAATGGCTTCTTGTATGGAGATTGTCAGCTGCTGAGATCCACAGAACTACTCACTGGAGCTGAGATGACCCTTTTAATAACTGCTCTGTCTTTATTTGGTCCTCCTTGATGCTCTAGAACCTTGAGGCTGCCAGACCTGATTCCTGAGCCCTTCTCCATGTTTACTGATGGTTGACTAGGATGCTTAGGAGTGTCCACAGTATGTGTGTATGTAGGAAAACATTTCATGAAAGTTGAAGGGAGTCCTGTAAGTGCTCTTTGAAAGTCATTGTCTATACATATAGATTCCTAAGCCCTCTTAGGAGTCTTCCACAGTGCTTCAGAAAGAAATGTGGACCTTTTGGCTGAAAGGAACCGAGAGGAAAGTGGCATATTCCACCCCTTTTATAGCCTATAGATGATACACCTAGGGGCAAGAGCTTACCCCACAGCTTTTTTGGGCACCTCAGAAGTAAAATTTTCTGATTTGAAGAGTGCTTCCATATAGGTACATAGAGAGAAGACATCTGAGAGCACAATTGAAGTAATACATTTCCCTTTGCTGTACAGCATCGGTGTACATCAGCATTTGTCTGCAAGTCTGATGATTGCTCTTGACAGTCATTCTTTAGCAGTGTTAATATTATTGCCTTCCTCTTTCTTGCAGCAGATTTTAAGGTTTCTTTGCCATTTACTCATGTACCAGATTTCGCATGAACTACTACAGAAAAGAGGAAAACTTTACTCAGTCTTTTGGCGATCATCCGACTTCTGGACTTTCGTTTGCTAGTGATCAGCACACCATATATTGCAGAAGTATAGGTATATAATATTATGCAAACTAGTCTTTCCTACGTGCTCCAAGTTCTGTTAGAAGCCAGCATGCTTTTCCATGTGGTTGGGCCCCAGCCCTGTGTGTTTTCATTTAGCAAAGAATGGACTCTGACTAATGCCATGTATGGTTATTTCTCTTTACATAAACTCGTACCAGGTGAACATCATAGGAAGAGAGCAGACTGGTTATAAGCTACCAGCAACTTATTTGTAATTTGCTCAAAGTAGCACTGTGTATCAGCTATCCAAGAATATTGCCCCCCCAGGGAGTAGTGTTCTTGTGTCAGTTTCATCCTCAAAAAAAAAAAAAATCCCCAAGCTATCACTATAGAATCTGTACATGTAATTTGTCTCTCTGTGTCAGTTCCTAGAGACCCCCTGACACTTGTGAGTCTTCTGAATAGTGATTTTTCTCCTCAGCTTGGGGGCTTGGTCTTAATTTCCAGATCCCGAGGACTGTGAACTTAAAGATATGAAGGTGTTATATGATATCAGCATCATTTTTGAGGCTTTATGGTTTGATAGTGTCTGTGAAATCGACTGTCACAGGACTTTATTTGAGGAAAAACCGAAGGGAGAGTTCTTATTCATAAGTAGAATATCAAAGTTAAAATGAGAGGAGAGACTATTTACTGGAGAATATTGGGATGTGGAGTAGCTGTACCTTTTTTGTATAAGAAACTTCTTTGCAGATAATAATTTAGTTTTTAGTGGGAGTTTTATTAAATTTCCTGTATGGGCAAATGTTCTAAGATACATGTAAATGTTGTATTCTAATAGTAATTAATTTATATAAGGTACTTCTTCTTTTATATGCTTCCTCGTGATAAAAATAATGCACTGACATCAGTAGGATTTGAGACTTCTTTTTACAAAACTCAGTTTCTCCCTCTTCTGAACAAGATGAGCCTTCTCAGTTTTATTTGCTTTCCTTCCTCTTCTCTTTCTTCCTCCTACACTTTGGGCGTGTGGGTTTCGATATGTGTGCATTTTTTTCTTTCTGCCAGCAAGTCTCTGCACTGAGTGTCTGGAGTAGACTACACTTAACTAGTCAATGCTTTTTCAAAGTGTAGTGTTAAAATCAAGGAGCTGAGCAGGATGCTTTCTATTAAGCCAGGATGAACTTGCCCAATGCAGTAGTTAGAGACGTGTCTGCTCTGCACTCCTTCACTGAGGTTTCCACCTCCACAACAACATCAGCAGAAGGGGATGTGAGTACCTTCACAACAAGCTTATGCTGAGAGAGTAGGTCTACAGGGAGATACCAGACTGTTCCCTGGCAGATGTCTGTTTTCTTCCCCCATCTTCACTGTGAATGAGTTAAGCTCTGACAGGGAAGCTCAGCAGGTTAGGCTTTAACTCCCTAACTGCCATACCAGTGGTGATGATGTGGGTGGGCAATTTATTGTCTGCTTTTAGTAAAGCCACTAATCTGAGTTGGATAAAATAAGTATTTGCAAAAACCTGATTCTTGACTTCTGAGTTCCGGTTTTAAATGCACTAATTAGCCTGTGGCTTTAGGTAATTAATAGTTCACAAGTACCATACTTATTAAGGTGTCAGTGTAAAATAATTACCATGGGTGAGATTGTTTCCTAACACTGTTGCAACAAATAATTTAATTTCCCTGAGGAGAAGCACTCTTATTAGTATGTATTGGTGTCACATTGCTGGAAAGCCGATCAGTTCTTCCAGGTGCTTGCTGCATGTAAGAGTTGTGTAGCTGGAAATGCAAGATTTGGCAGCTGCTTCTAAATCAAACAAGTGAAGTGCTGAATGCAAGCTCAGCCTACCAGCAGGAGATCAAAGACTTCAAGAAGAAAGTACGTGGTTGTTGCTCATTTCTTCAGCAATTCTTCTTTACTTTTGTCTGTATACAATGTGTAGGCAAGCATCGCCAATGATCCTTGGTCCAGCTGGAATGTTGGGAAGTCTGGGAACTGGGATAATGGAAATGCTGTTGACAGCTGGGCAGCGAAACCTGAAAGTGCACCTGGCCAGAGAAACAACGCTTCAAATAACTGGGAGGCGGCGGCAGCATTTGGTCATCCACAGGCATATCAAGGACCAGGTGTGCTAATAATGCGCTTTTTTTTAAAATTTTTAATAAATTAGAGTAGGTGGACAGTAGAGGTAAGAATTATTTAATCTTCCATAACTATAGACCATGGCATATTTAAAAAACAAAACCAAAGCAGTTTCCTAGTAGCACATTGCCATGTGCGTAATCTGGACACTAAAATAATACCGGTTTTAAAAATAAAAAATTTTTTTTTAAAATTGGATCCACAGTAACAGACACCTCAAACTTTTACGGAAATGTGACAAACCGAAGTCTTGTGCATACATGATCTATTCTCAGGCATGTTGATCAGCTTGCATAACTGGAACTTTTAAACTCCCTTGAATTTGTGCTCTCAGGCCTTTGAAGGAATAGTCTCAAATCTTTAATTTTAAAAAGTGATTAGCCTTTCAAAGGCTTTTCTAGTAGTAACAGCCTAAGTTAAGGGGAGAACCCATAACTCTAGAATGCTAACTTAGAGTCTGTGAATATGGAACACAATTGAATTCATCTTAACACACCATCATCTCTTCTTTCTTGTTTATTTTCTCTTTTTTCCCTCTCCCCCAGTGGATTTCTAGTGCAGTGCTTTGCAGGTTGTATTTGGTGGAGATAGTGGTAATTGAGGAGGAATTATAAAATAGAAAGGCTGAAAGAGGTTTTAATATATTTACCCGATTGATTATTTGTATGTGAGTGCTGAAGTGCCTGCTTCTGCTTTTGAGTAGAAATTACATAACTTTCTCCTTTCCCTATCCCCTGATCCCTCCTGTACTTCAGCAGCTGCGGAAGACGATGATTGGGACGATGACTGGGATGACCCAAAATCAACTTCACCATCTTACCTTGGTTACAAGGAGACTGAGGCATCAGAGGCTGGGGGGGTCCAGCGTGGAAATTCTCGTGCAGCTGCTATGAAGTTACCACTTAACAAGTAATGGAAAATGCAGGGGAAATGTATATATATTGAAGAGAATTGGAATTTGTCAAGATGTGTAAATTCAACATTCTTGAAATAAGCAATGTAAATATTACAGTTTGGGGGCAGAAGAGAAGATGGATTTGTAGTTCAGCGTACTCCATAAGCAATCAGAGGACACAGGTCCCTGAAAGCTTGAAAGTACATGACAAAGCTGGATAATTTTTGGAGGTGTCATACAGGCAAATGACCTTTTCCCAATGTCCGAACTTCAAGTCTTTAAAATGTAACTGTCTTTGACAGTTTGTTCTTAATGAAAGTCAAAGGTGGTGGATGGCTCGTCCATACAGTGGAAACTGATCAGAGATGCTGCCCCAGAGTTCTTGAGCAATTTGAGTTTCTACTGGGGAAAAGTTCTGTTCTACTGTGTTTGTGCATCATCCAGCTTGATTCTTCAGCCACAGAAAGTTTGATTTTGTAGATAAAAATCTTACAGTAGCATCAAGCTTTTTCAGGGTTATACTAGCATTATCTCAAGTTGCAGCTTAATGTTTTTTTATTCTAAAACTGCTGTTACTCTGAGAGCTAGTGTGTGGTAATCTCTAAGTGGATGAAAGCCGAGTGGAAAAGGATTGTAGAATAATGGTTCCTTGGGCACGTAACAAAAATCAACCCTGTCTGCATGACTAGTTAATTTTGTTCATCAGTGGGTTTTTATGTCCAGTGTTGCATGAGTACCTCTGCATCGTTGTTTACTTGTTGTAAACTCACAAAAATACCCGATATAAGAGATTTTTTGTTTGTGAAATAAGTCCTACTTTACTGCTCGTGTTTCTGCAAGCAGGTTGGCAATACTTGAAGGCTAATTATCTTCCTAATTAGAAAGAGGACCACCATTTGCTTTTTACAAGACATTTTGTAAGACTTTAAGACATTACAGTGATTGTTTGGCTTTCTTTTAATTGGTGGATAAATTATTTAAGATAACTCATGTTTAGATGCACTTGATAGATCTTCTGTTTATCATTCTTTCAGATGATTGAATTCTCATAATTTGAAATTTCAGGCGCATGAGCATCTCTGTGTGTGGTGTTTCCAGAGAGGGTGGGGCTGCAGAGGAGTGACAGATGTTACTTTGTGTCCTCCTGTTATGTTTGGTATGATGGACGGCAGAGCACAAATAGCCACTGTGCTCTGGAAGAAGGGGCCTATTACACACGCAGACACACAAGACACACACAGAAAACCTGGATGTCAGTAGCCAAAACTTTTCTGCTTTTTTCAGGGCAAAATGGTGGTTGTTACAGTAATTCTCATAAATTCGTTTCTATACTTGAGAAATACTTAGCATTTTTTTCCTATAATTCTGCATATGTCAAAGGAAGGAAAATCTGGAATAAACTTATCACTTCATTTTATTGTTAGATTTCCTGGATTTGCAAAACCTGGAATGGAACAGTATCTGTTGGCAAAGCAGCTAGCAAAACCCAAAGAGAAAATTCCCATAATTGTAAGTTGGGGATGTGTGTAATTTTTCTGTGTGGGTGGTATGGTTTGTTTTGGGGTTGGGTTTTTTTCG
>VZTA01025941.1:944641-980788 GCA_013398855.1 Mohoua ochrocephala | reverse complement strand
CCTCAAGGTTGCTATATGTATTTGGGTCAGAAGAAACTGATACTGAACATATAATTAGAAATAGAACTGTCATAATAAAAATCCTAAGTGTGATGATGATGATTATTTTCAGTACTTTTTTCCTCATGCTGTATCTGCATTACTTGGGATGAGCATAAGCCTTTTTGGGATCAGGAAGTAGAGCAAATGCATTACACTGTCTCTTAGTTATCTAGATAGTTACATGTAGGAGCTACATTTATAGAGGTTTGCAATGTTCAGTCCTTATGGTCAAGTCATTTTCTGATCTAAAACCCAAACTCTTCTGTATATATGCTGTTCTAGTGAAATGTGGTCGAAATAGCCCTAGAATTCACCACTCCTTTGTTATTTGGGAAAAATTGTAAAATTACAAGATAAACTCAGCTGTGGTCATTCATCCCTGTTTGCAAGGATCCCCTCTATTTCCAGACTCTCAGCCTCTCACTGAAATCAGTGGAAACTCCCAAGTGAACAGAGAAGATACTTGTTTGCAGCTGGTGCAATATGATGTATTTAAAGACAATATTTGCAATTTCTTACAGATTGGTGATTATGGCCCAATGTGGGTATATCCTACCTCTACATTTGACTGTGTGGTGGCAGATCCCAAAAAAGGTTCTAAAATGTATGGTCTCAAGAGCTACATTGAGTATCAGCTGACCTGCACTGTAAGTGTATCT
The DNA here is from genome assembly GCA_013398855.1 of Mohoua ochrocephala. NCBI lineage: Eukaryota > Metazoa > Chordata > Aves > Passeriformes > Acanthizidae > Mohoua > Mohoua ochrocephala. Next base: position 980,087 of record VZTA01025941.1, on the reverse strand, counting down.
AAAACAAGATCTTTTGTCTCACAAATATGTGTCATTTGTACATATAAATAATACAGTTTGTGTGACTCGGTAAGAGCATTGTAAGAGTAAGTGGTAGTTGTCATACTTGTTTACCCCAAGGATTTGCTTTGTTCTAGAGTTTCAAGTTCTTCTGAATTAAGGCTCTAAATCATAAATTTTATTTACATTCCACGTGGTTCCCATTCTGGTCATGCTTGTTTCCTGTCGCTATGTGTAGGTGCCTGTCCAAGTTCAGAGTTGTGTTTCTCTTACAGAACACTAATCGGTCTGTCAACCACAGATACAAGCACTTTGACTGGTTGTATGAGCGGCTCCTGGTTAAATTTGGATTAGCCATTCCAATCCCTTCTCTTCCAGACAAGCAAGTAACAGGTAATTATTTCCAGTTCTGAATTCATGGAATGGGAAATAAGGAAATCGCTTTTTTATAAGGTTCAGTTATTTCTTACTGTTTGTTTTTCCCCATTATTTTTAAAGAAGGTGTCAAAAAACCCCAACCTTTCACCATTCAAAACTTATGAGGAGTTGTTAAGACTGATTGATAATAATAGATGAGTACTAGGAGAATCACTTCAAAACTCAGGGTCAGTTATCTAGTGCAGTGATTAAAAGAAAAGGTAACTAAAAGCAAAACAAATCCCTCTACTTACTGCATGAGATAATAATTACTATTGGAGAGAATAGATAGCTACTTATGTTCCATACTTGCTGATTGGCCGGGCAAATGTTTTTGAGTGGGGATTTTTTGAGGGTTGGGGAGGGGCATGCATTGCGTTTTGTTTTCTTTGGGTTTTTCTCTTTTGCATTTGATGGTACATATGTTATGTTGTAGGAGCTTTGAAACAAAGTTCCCAGAGGAAAGGGAGCATCCCCTGACAAACTGGGGTTTTTTGCTTCCAAGTGAAATGCTGCAGCTGTTTCTCCTCTTGCTTGATTTCACACTTGATTTAGAAAGCATCTTTCATTTGTATAGCATTCTGTTCTCGTTTGATGTCAGTTCAGCTTGACCAAACTGTCTGAATCTTGTGGAAATCTTTTGTTCTGACTTCAAGAAAAGTGGGATTGGATCCTTTAAATCCACATAAGTTTAGTCATTGCAATATGACAATGCCTATGCATTTTCAGTAGTCTCTGGCTTCCTTTCTACAAGTATGTGCTAGAGTGCACGTGAAGAAAAGAATGGACACCTGTATAGGAGTAAAATGCATTACTTCAGCCCATTTCCACTTGTATGTTTTCTGGTAAGATTTTTATACAGCCTTTAAGATAAACAGCCCAAACCAAACATACAAGCACCGGCACATTGCCAACCACGTGGCTGTGGGCATCACTCAAAATGCAGCAGCTCTGCTGCGTTTGAAGAAAGCTAAGCATTGATGAAGTTGCTGGGATAAATGCCGAGGAAACTGAAAAGTGAGGAAGTGACTTCTTCCCCTTAGCCTCGTGTTTAGAATTGACCAGCATTTTTATTTAAACATGTGCATGTCTACTAAAAGGAAACCAGAAGACCTGATGGGGTCTCTAGATTTCATTGCAACTATATCTTAAAAAACTCAAGAGTCTGGCATCGCATCTTGGCAAAATCCATTGCCTGTGAATTTCTGTCTTCTGGAATCTGTGGGAGAGAATACCTTGCCTCATGCCAAAAAATAATAATAATAATTTTAAAAAGCATGTCTCTTTCTGAAGCATTATGAGGAAACTGGAAAAAGGGTGCTTATCTTTCATAGTGTTTAGGAGGCTTCTTTCTGAAGGTTGTCTACAAAAGCATTTCTGGCAATTGGTCTTGACAAAACAAGACTCCAGACTGACTTTGTCCGGATGCTGGTTTGGATGATATACTGGTGATGATATGCTTAATGACCAGCATGTAACTTGCAACTTCTACTCTTCTGTTGTTTTGCACTCCTTGCAGGAATGCTGTGGAGATTTCTGTATAGATTAAAAATGAAGCAAAGGATTACTGAAGGGTATAGAATGTCTCTTCCGTAGTGTTTGACTTTTTTTTTTTTTGCTAATTTGCAGGAAAAATACCCATACACAAAGTTCATTTTTCATTAGTTCTGTTACTTACCTGCTGGTCTTGCTGGTTTCCATATTTGCAAAAAAACAATAAAAACCCTGAAACCCAAACCACAGAAAACTCAACCTTGTAGATCTGCTGCCATAGTAACTATACAGTAGAATTATATTGAAAGAGTACACATGTTCAAGGCTTGTCATCTGCGCTGCTATGGAAATTAGAAGAGTTGGGTGCTGGAGGAATCTCTCTTTCCTTTCAAATCCTGTTCACTGTATGCTTTAGAAGTCTGATGTCATGCATTTTTTGAAATTAGAAAAGATTCTATCAAGAAGACAGTTTGTACTAAAACTAAAAGGTTCTTAATGAATACAGTGATGATGCATTGGTGGTTTAAGAAAAAATGGTTACTTATTTAGTTTGTGTTAAAAATATCTTAAGTACCAAAAAAATCAGTTACAGTCTTACATGTATGTGTATATTCTAACCAGTTTCTGCATATGATTTATTGATATTTTTTGATTTTTTTTCCCAGTTTACCTATATGGAAATATATTTAAAGGAGGCAGTGCTTTTTAAATCTGTGATTTGTATTTGAGTAATTTCAAGTGGTTTTGAGCAATCCAATTTCAATATGTTTTGAGCAGTTTAATTTCAGTGATTTCTTAGCTAGTACATGGCAACTTGGACTGTAGTTCTTTTTCTTCAATGTTTTTGAACCTCGTATTGACCAAGATTTTATTAGACTGTATCAGAAAAATACCTGCATTCCGAGCCAGTGCCTGACTTTTTTCTTGGGTCATCTGAATACCTAATTTTTCCATCCAAAAGTTTATTAATTATTTTCAAAAAAACGTATTTGAATTGTGGGTGGGTATTAGGTTTTTTTTAATATTTCCTGGCTATCTTAAAAAGGAGGCGACCTCTTGGTCCATAATCAATATACTATAATTTACGGTTCTTTTGATTTGTTGCATAACGGACCATTTATTTACGAGTTGGGCTCGATGATCCTTGTGAGTCCATTCCAACTCAGGATTCTGTGATTCTTATAAGTTCTGAGTCATTAAATTGTTAATATCTCACCAGATGAATTACAGGTTGTTTCAATTTCAATTAAAAAAAGAAATGAACAAAACCAAATTTGAAGGTGCCAGCTTGTAAATGTAACAATTATTGTTCAATGTGTAACAGGACGCTTTGAAGAAGAATTTATCAAAATGCGGATGGAGAGGCTGCAGGCTTGGATGACGAGAATGTGTCGCCATCCTGTTGTCTCAGAAAGTGAAGTTTTCCAGCAATTTCTCAATTTCCGAGATGAGAAGGTAGGAAATGAAATAAAGTTCACACACAGACTGAGATTGAGGAATTGCTGTCCCACAACAGTTCCCCTTCTAGCCAAGAGTTCAGCTCTGTAGCCACCCTGCTGCAGGCAGTAGTGACAGGCTGGAAACTGCTGGGGTTCCTAACTCAGCTGATTGATCAAAGAAGGCATAAAATTGCTGGTGTGAAATGCTACACACTATTCCAACAGAGGTGTGCTCTTCAAAGTAACTTTGCTGCCAGTCTCTTAAGGGACGGTTTTTGTTCTCCAGCAGAATAGGAACATATATAAAACTCTTTTGTCTGTTGCCCTGCTCTGTCTCTGCTGGATTTACTAATCACTGTGATCTTCTGAGTGGTGCTGCTCTGCTAACAAAAGCTACTTCATAGCAGATCTAGGTTGTGTCTGATCCTGATTATATTTAAAAACAACCCTCTGCCCCCATCCCTATTCCTCAAAAGCATAATTTTTCACTGAAATGGGTTGTAACAGCACTATGTTGCAGTCTTGCCTGATATAACCAGCCTTTTTTTATTCCCCCTCACACACTTTACTATGCTTTTTTAAAAGATATTTTCATATCTTCAGTAAATGATAAATAAAGTCAGTAAACCTTCAGTAAATAATGGTTTCTTCGTGATTGAGCTCCAGCTCTGTTACTAATGAGGAAATAAACAGAAAAACTCTGCTGCTTTCTCCTCAATATAATCATACTTCTAAATACACATAGACTTTGCTGAAAAAGTAAATTATCCAGTCTGGTCTTAAAAATCTCCAAGGTTCAAGTCCCCTGTGACTAAGGTCACAGCTGACCAGTTTTGAGTCAGAGGTTGGACTACAAACCTCTTGAGGTACTTCTAACCAGAATTATTCTGTGATCCTTTAAGTAGAGGCTTAATAACATGGTAAGTAGTAGTCGTGGTCAAATGCTGGTTTGATGGCTAGAGGGGAGTTGTATAATTCTGCCAGCTAGTCAGCTAGTTTTAGTTTCTAATTTATAGACACATAAACAGAACAGATGTTGCAATACAAAGGGAATTTTTAACCACTAAGAACTTATTATGATAATGGCATAATAGTTTCATGATCTTCTTGAGCAGCTTCTGATATCAGACTTATTCCATGTGCAGAGACAGCTGAATATCATTGCTCTTACACTGTATTTCAGTAATACACAAGAAGGGTCTGTTGACCCCAGAATTTAGATAACAAAGTACACAAAGGAGGAGGGGGAGAACTTTGGGAAACTGTAAAAAACCTTGGCTCCTCTGAAGCTTTCATTTTTTAATGAAAGGTTTTCATTCAGAGGTGGTCTGTTGGTTAACAGTTCTCCTAAACATTTCATTCACTCCTTAAGTACATGCCCTTAAAGAAGGATGAGTGGTGGTCAAACTTTGTTTCTCTCTCTTTTCTTTTTTTTTTTTTTAAGGAGTGGAAAACTGGAAAGCGGAAGGCAGAAAAAGATGAAACTGTAGGAGTCATGATCTTTTCTACAATGGAACCAGAAGCTCCTGACTTGGACATGGTAGAAATGTAAGGTGATTTCATTTTGTATGGGCATTGTGCATCTGGGTATACAACAGATGCTGAGATAATCCAAAACTCAAATACTAAGTGTGCACATATATTCAAAGATTTGAAGAGGTACTCATCAAGACAGAGCTGAAAATTTGTTTAAATAACGAGATTTTCATATCAACCCCTCCAAAACTTGGCGGAACTCTATGTGATGTCTTTTTTACCTCAGTGGCTGAATACTGATCCTAAAACAATTTATGCAAAACTAATTGATGTCAGATCCTGTGGAGTTACGTTTTATATTGCTGTGGAAGTGTGTTTTGATCTTTAATCTTTCAGCAGTTCCAAAACATGCTAGACTTACCAAGTAGCTTAGGATAATTGTAGATGGACCAATAAGCAAAACAATGTTTCTGTAAAATAGTTGTATGTAATACACACATAGTATGATTTGAATATCTGTAATCTACGGAAAACTATTAAAAATGAAAAGCGACTTAAATTATCAAATTTCATTCTGGAAGTGCAAATGGATATATTTCTTTTATATGTGTGTATATTATATATACATGCACTTTTTAATGTATACCCTGTAGGTGATAAACCTTTGGGTTTCACAGAGTTAAAGACTGGATTTACTGTGCAGCCTTTATTTCACTCCTTTAGGCTTAATAATTTTTCTTAGAAGGCCTGTAGTATGCATGGCATGCTTTTCTTGCTGCTGTAGAGCACAGAAACCTGGATAATGTTGTGTGTGTGTGTGGATAAACTGGATAGAAGTGTTTTTAGTAGCAAAGCAGTCGTGTATCTACACCTAGAAATATCCCAGCACAGGCTTTATGCAAGCGATGCAGTGCCTATTAAGTGGATATAATAGCTGTGTGGTAGCAGTTCTCCGCCAGCAGAAAAACATGCACATTTTTAGGTCACTTACACTTCAAACATGAGGATTTCAACCTTGACTACTTTGATTAAGTGATGTACTTTATGTATATCCCAGTGGCATAAAAGCTGAAGGGGTGAATGAGAGGGAGGATTTTGTACCCAGGGTGCAGGAGAGGGAATGTACTACATACAGACCCCTGGCAGAGAGTGACCAGCACATGGTCTGCTAAACAGTGTGTGCCCAAGCAGGGAGGGCACAGCAGCCTGGGGAGAATGCTCACCAGGGGTATGGACTGGGGCTGGCAGCCTGGAGTAGTGCTGGGGACCTATTTCCAAGCAGTTGCAGGGGTGGCTGTACCATCTCAGATGTCCACATGTTCTAGTGCCTGAGAGTGCTTTAAAAGTGTGTGTGTGAGTCTTGAAAGCCATTACTCAACTTACAAAGTGGACAAACCAGCTTGTTCAATAACTCTTAGGTTCTTCAGTGTGAAGATGTTCTTTACTGAAACAATTTTGCTAGTATTTTGAGAGTCCTGCACTGGTTCATGAACTTTTTTGATGATCATGATACCATAAAGGACGAAGTACAGAAAATAAAAGGATGTTTTGCTCCTGAGGTAAGGGGAGTAAAACAAGAGCCTCTTAGAAAGCCCAGGTACTGGTTTTGTGCAAAGAACCATTTGTGTATGGTTTCCAGCTGAGAAAGGAAGTGCTGGTGGGGAAGTGGGAACCTCTAGGTTGTTGGGCCACAACTGGAGCTGCTGCCCTTGCTCTGGGGAGTCACTCAGTGTCCCCTTGCTGTGACAGCTGTCTCATGCAGGCTTTGGCTGAGAGCATTTGTAAGACCTGATGCAGTTTAAATAATTCTCATTGGAAATTATAAAATATATGTTTAGTTTTCTTTTGTAGAGTTTACAAATTGTTGCTGTGTATGCAGTGCTATGTTAATGGAAGACTGATAGCTGCATGAAAACATTCTTAAAGAGGAGCACAAAGGCACATACTAATGCAGAATTCTCTTTTGAGCATCACAGATTTTTTTGTTCTCCCTATAGTGCAACTCAGCACAATGGTATTGACAATATAATATGAAAGTATGCATATATATTTCCCTAGGAGAGTTGCTATATTAATTTTTATTCACATACATTAGACTTCGATCAAAATATCTGACACAGTTATTTTCTTTTTATTTTTTCATTGTTGTATGAATTTCACTACTTCTGTTACACTGTAATAAGAATGATAGTGCAGTGCTACGTGTCTACGTGTCTAACAGAGGAGGAAAAATAGAACAAATAATGCCTGTATCTAAAGAGGGGAATTCTGAACTCATGAAAGGGCAGAAATTTCAAGGAATTAATTTATATCTCTGATATTTTTTAAGACCTAGTTGACATTACAAAACATTTCAGTATTGTGTTTAAAATTAGCATTATGCATCTATTAAACTGCTTTTTGTTTTTGCTTTTTCAAAATGCCGCAGAGAACAGAAATGTGATGCAGTGGGTAGGTTCACCAAAGCAATGGATGATGGAGTTAAAGAGCTGCTGACAGTGGGACAAGAGCACTGGAAGAGGTGTACAGGGCGTAAGTGTCCTTCTGAACTCAGCAGTCACTTCTGTGATTCTTTTCTCTCTTTTTTAATGTGTGTAATTCAAAGCACATCTTAAAACTAAAGAAAATCCTAAATTATAATGGGAATTGTTCAGCATTCTGGCTATTTTCACTCTGAAAGTATAAATTGTGCAATTTTTTTGTTGGTATGTTTGATGTGGGGCTTTTTTTTGGGTTGTTTGGGGTTTTTTTCTTTATCTCATAACAGAAATATCTGGTCCCTACCCATAGGTTTAAAAATACTTTAAGTTAAATAATTCTAGTAATGCAGCTAAAGCCTTTGTTGGACCTGTTCTCCTATGTTGGCCATTTATTTAAATTTAAGTGACATGGGCAAAATAGACCTCTTTATTTGATGAAATGATATTTTCAAATAATTGCATCTTATTAACCCCTTATTCAGGATCCTTGCATGCTAGGAGGAGTGATTTAAAGATGAAATGAGTTTAAGAGAAAAAGAAAAGAAAAACCAACTTGATTCTAACTTAATCTTTAGCCCAATTCTTTTTTTTCCTATCTTGTCTCTTCCTTCCCACAGATATTTAGGGTTGCAGAACTTCACACCAAGTCCCTATGACTCTGCCTGGGCTCTAATTTCCTAGTCCACAGCAGTGTTCAGTGTTTGTGGCCACCACAAGGCAGCTATTGAAAGGAAGCAGGTACTACAGCTGAGGATCATAATAAGAAACACTTCAGGGCAGGCTGTAGTGTCTGGCAACCAAAGACCTATCACATAAATCTCCTCCAATCTCCTTGATTTTTTTTTTACTCTCCTTTTAACTCCCACAAACCCCCCCAAAACATTGCCCCCAGAACTTGAAGTATATCTTCTGAGTTATGTTTCTGCCTCTTACTAATCTAACACTACAATTGAATATTTGGGGCTGACCAGAGAGAATGGGAAGTGTAGCAGCTCCATCTCTCATGGAAATGATTACATTAGACTTTAGTATCTACAGGATGTTAACTTTAAATTATTTACATTTCCCCACTATGAGTAAAAGGGTTTCCTTCTACACACCACTGACCCTCCTGCTGGTCAAAAATAGTTTAACACATGACAGAGCTCTAACACGGTACAGATATTGCTTCACTAGCAAACGATACTGAGGGGAAAGTGGAGAGCAGGGGAAGGGATAAGGTTCTTCAGATGAGACTAGAAAAACAGCATTGCTTTGCAGTTACAGAAGCAATGATCAAACTAAGGGCTGGCTGTGACTTGTGCTTACAGTAGAAATTCAGTATTTTTTGAACTGCTAAAGTTTTCCTAAACTTACAACACTAGTGCTTCAGATACTGAATGGCTCTTCTAACACTTACAACTATTAATTACTTAGCATGGATATAGCAATACAGTTGTGATTGTGTCAAAAATTTTAACTTTCTATTTTCCAGACATTCATACTGAATACAAAAAAAGAGACTGGTAAACTGGAACATCCCTAACTGAAGAATTTTATTAGTCTCTTAGGTTTTAAGTTCCCTGTCAGCTCTAGTCTTGACTCTTAATCGAAAGTATTTTTGGCACTTCCTGAGCATTAGTTACATGCCTTCCATTCAGTGATATTTAAAATGACTGACAGTGGAAACTTCTTAAATACATGTGAAAAGAAACCAGAGATTCTTCACTAAAGTTTCCACTGGGGATTCAGTATCAATGTAATGACTAATAACAGAACTCTAGTACTCTAAATTGTGCTCATTGTGTAAGACATACCGGTTATCATAAATAGTCTAATTTCTGAAGAAGAGCTCCATCAAAGATAATCAATAAAATTAGGTGGGGGGGGTGGGGTGGGTGTTGGTTTTTGGGTTTTGTGGTGGTTTTTATACCATACAATGGGGTTCTTCTGTAAAAATCAGGTTGGGTGGTATGCTAGAGCAGCTAGAAGCCTTCTATTTACCTGGAGAGTGTACCCTCTGAATACAAATATTTGATAACAAAACCCACATCTACTTGGGTTTTTTCCTGCTAGTACAGGCAGCATATAAAAAATTGCTTTTGCTTTTCAGATTGCTTTTTAGGCCTCTGGAGTGGTGCTGTTCAAATTGTTAATAATGAATGCACTCATAAATCACAGCTGATTGATTTAATTGTGATAGAGCAATTTATGCATGCATATTCAATAAATAGATTATAAAAAACAGTTTTATTATTCAGATACTTGCATCATTTTTATCCCTAGATAATCTTGGTTTCTAGTGCCTTTAAATATAAAATTCATGATTTGAGGAGAGTTTAGGTATTATGGGTCTGTATAATAATCTCCTCTCTTAAAATATTAATGAAACCTATTCTCCATATCACACTGCAGCACTTCCCCCTCTTCCTTCCCCCATGAGGGGGAGGGGGAAAAAACCCTCACTGTATGCATAGGAGGATTGAGCTAGAAATGCAATGAGATTTCATTTTTTTTTAATAGCATTCGCACACTGTTTCCCCAACTGCTTGTACCTTTCAAGAATCCAGATTGCAAATGCTTTATCCAGTTTTGGAACATGTGTAGCAGGGGAGGGGGGTAAAGAATATGATTGTAAATGTGTCACTAGAGAAAATGTAAAACCTAGTTGTTTTTGACATCTGCTTCTATCTTTGGAAATGCTGCAGATTTAGTCTCACTTACCCTTGTCATTTTTTTACTTTTGTTTCCCCTCTTTTCCTCATCCTTTTCCCACCTTCAGCACTACCCAAGGAGTACCAGAAGATAGGAAAAGCATTGCAGAGCCTGGCACTGGTCTTCAGCACTAGTGGATACCAAGGTACTTCTTTAGCTTCATTTGTACTTTGCTTAAAAAGAGGTATTTTAATTACATCATGCTACACTTTTTTTCTGAAGATCTTAATGCTTTCCTCTTTGAGGTTTAGATGTCAAACATGGTTCTGGAAAAAATACTGAAACCTTTCTTCTGTGTATGTTAGGGGGGTTTTATGTTCTAGTCTGCAATCTTGTTTTCTCTAGCTGTATAATCTTGTGGTGGGTTAGTGGTGGTGGAAGAGTTTAGTTTGATCTCTTAATATATAATCTGGTCACTGACCTGACTGACCAAACATGCTGTAGGATTTTTGTGATATCAAAGGGAAAGGAGAGAAAATGCGGCCTTGAAAATAGCTGTCACAGAACTATTGTGTGACTTCATGATACAACAACTCCACATGAGGATGGAAAACTTACTACAATGTTTTGTAATCCATTATGTGGGCTGGAGGGTTGGCTTCTGTAGCCTTTTCTTGTCTTTCACCTTTGCTTCTCCTTCAAGAGCCCTGAAAAAGAGCCTGTCGTGTTAGGTATGAAAGTTGTGGGAGGGAAAAGGAGGGCACCAATTGCTCAACGTTTTCCTAAAATATAGCCTTTAGACCAAATTTAAAATTCTTCTTTGATATGTTAAGCTCTGTTGATGTTTTCCAGACAACTGGAAAATATGTCCTCATATACAGAGGGAGCCTGTTGAGTCAGTTTTCTCTGGGATTCTCCTTTCAAAGGTGTTTGAGGTTATGTTTTTTTCTTTCTAGACTCGATAGCAAAATAACTGTGTTCTAAAACCTTAAATGTTATAACACAGAAGCTTCCTGAAATCTTTCCATCTTAGAAATCTTAGTTGACCAGTACTTACTCTGACTACTCATTTATCACTTGCTTTGTAGTCTTAAAACATTTTGCCCCATAAACGATGTATTAAAGTGCAACCTTCTGGAACGCAGATTCTCTGCTGCTGGAAGCATTGGAAATAAGCATTGTCCCCATAGTTTGTTCTCATCTGTGTCCTGTACTTCAACAGGATGACTGCTTAGTTAGAATTGAGCATATTGCCTAAAAAGTCACTTTTGGATGTGAGAATGAAGTAGGGGATTTGCATGGTTATGTATTCTTAGCATGGGTTAGAAAACTGTAAATCCTGGCTGGATAAAATCTGTAGCAAGAAGTCTTGAGAAAGGACTGAAAATTGCTTGGGCTCTAGCACATTCTTTTGCCAGGGTAAAGGGAAAACAATATGTCATAAAGCTAGGATACAAAATTGCAGATCACCCTTAGAAAGGAAAGCTTTGATTTGATTTCCAGCATCTTTGAATGGTATGAAAAATAGATCCCATGATAGTTTGGGAACAAGGCAAGCATGTCTCTCTTTGCTGTTTGCCCGGTCATACCTGGTTACACCTGTATCTTGTTGAGGAAAGTGCCCTTCCTACAGATACCTTTGCCCTGATTCCACATATTTTGCTCTTTTCAATAACTTGTACCCTTGTATTATTTCCAAATTAATAATATATGGGATTCTTTGCTTTTTAATTTGAGTTCCCAGGAAGAGAGAGCAAGTACAATGCACATGTGGCTTTAAATGGCTTCATCACTGCTGCTCTCACTCCATCCTGCCTGCTGCTCACATATGGATTCACTTGATCGTTCCATCAGGTACAGGTCTATGGATTGAGCAGACTCTCTGCAAGAGACGTAAGCACCTGGATTTAAACTGACAGGGTGCAGCTTTCCTGATCTCAGTATTTAAAAGAGGACACATTGCATCCAATGAAGAAGTAGGAGCTAGGCTGAGTATGATGTATGATTTTTCTGGACTATCAGTAAAGAGGCATGGCTCATTCAGCCATGCTTAAAGACACTCAGTTCAGTTTCTGTTGGGAGCTGAATCTCTTCATTGTTGTTTTTTTGTTTTGGTTGAGTTGGTTTTTTGGATTTTTTTGTAGTATTAGAGTTCTGAAAGTTTAAGCATATAGGCCACTGAAGATTGCAATGACTGATTTGATGAAAGAAACATTTTTAGCTACTGGTAGCTGACTTCTGACATACTGCATATACTGTTAGTTGGTTCATTTGCATAGTTAGGATGGAATGTGTCTACTGTCCATACCACTTTCATCAGTGATGCCTGCTCACTCTGCAAAGCCTTATGTGTGGTGATGTCTACTGCCTTCTCTTCTAATTTCTAGCCTAAAATATTTAAGATTGCACCAGACAAGATGCACTTGTTGATCTGACTCATTCTAGCTCTTTTCCTCATGCTACAGAATGAGCCTTATCAATTAGTTAGTTGCCAGCCCCAGTGTGTGTTAGGAATCTGTCCCCCAGTATTTGCAGAGGCGAGGGTACCTTTAAAACTATTAAGGACACACCGAGAGGTTCTGATTTAGCTTGGCTATGGGCCTATGTGCTGTCCAGTTGCTCCTAAGAATGCACACTTTGCAAGCATGATCCTAGTCCAAAATATGCATATTGGACAGTAGCAGAACATGCCGGGGAGTGTCCTGCAGCCTGGCAATGTGTTGCCTATGTTACTGTATCATAGGATACTCTGAGGTTAACACAGCCTTAAATAGTACGGCTTCTCTTTTGCGGCGCCAGATCTGGAGGAGTCTTTCTCCTATATTAAGAAAATGTGAATGACTGGTATGCCATTCAACCACAGTAAGATCTCCTAATCCTACATCACCCGTCAGGAATTCTGTTAGGCAGTTCCATGCAAGTTTCATTATCCTGCCAGCTAGCAACAGGCAAATCCTGCTCTACAAGCTGCTTGTGTGCTGAATGTATTAGCTTGAGGTGTACTTACCAAGAAAAATTTTGCTGCAAGTATTTGCTGCTAGTACATCAAACTTTGTAACTTTTCTTACTGACTTATATTAAAACATACTTTGAAAGAAAAGAAAACAAAAACACTTCTTGAAAAAAAAAAAATTCTTCTGTCCCAGTCAAGCCTTGGAGTATTAGCTCTCAATATGTCTGGTGTATTCCTTCCAAAATTATTATCATTGGCATTTACCAAGCAGTTGAACTGCTCCAAAAGGCTCCTCTAAGTTTTACGTCTTCCTTCATCTCCTTATGACAGTATGCAGACTGTAAATCAATGAAAATATCTTTGAAAATATAATTGTGGTTGGGTTGAAATGTCTGTGGGATATTACTGGCCATTTTAACTGCTCTTTTTATAACTACCTTCAGTCAATGCTTTTAGGCCCCCTCTGTTTCTTCTGGGGATATATGTGTTGAACACTAACATAATTTTGTTATAAATGTTAGCAACATTTGGGGCTTTCTGCTTTTCCATTGATTAAAGAACCCCTGGCATCCTGCTGTATCCTTGCACTGGGACCCAACTCAGCTTTCACAGACTGAGTTAAGAAGGCAATTCCCAGCTTTGCATTGGTTCAGAAGCTGAGAATGCTCAGAATGAAAGATGATTGGTGTTGGGAGGGTTTGTCTAGATCCTTTGAAGCTCTGAGCTGTGAAGGTTCCTTGAGTGAGCTCTGCACAGAAGGGGACGATTTTGTCATTCAACTTAAATATACATATCCTTCCTCTTTCTTTTTGTTCAGATAGGGAAAGTTAACGTCTTTTATGGCATTATGAAATGAACAGCAACATCTAGACCAACCTGGCTTCTGACTCTGAAGCCACACCATGTTTTATCCCAAAATCTAGGAGTCAGTTGCCTAAGCAGCAGTTACTTCAAGGTTCCTTCTAAACAGACAAAGGAATTCTGAAGTACTGAAAATACTTAAGCCTCCCTGAAATAATAAAATTGATCACCCTCCAATTTTTTTTATTGTTTTACAAAAAGGTGAAGATATCTCATGAATTGTGTACCTCTCGCATCTCACAGTGGGAATTTGTGTTGGTTTTATTTTTATTTTATCCTAATAGGCCCAAATAGGAGAAAAAAAATTAATTTGTTTAGCAGTGTTTGTGTTGCTGGACTTACTAGTTTCTTAGGATATGTCACTTTGTCTCACAGCCTTTTGACTTTATGAAACTAGTCTAATGGAAAGTAGGAATCTATTGATAGAACTGAAGCAACATTCAGTCATTACCTTGTTTCCTTTAGGACATGCTAAAATGAAGGAATCCTATGTAATAAATCTCTGACGTAGATTAGACCATATGTTGTAGTAAAACAAGATACTTTAATGGTCAGATTAGTCATTAATTAAATCTGTGGTAATTTTCAATTAAGTCACTGATTAATAGCTATAGAATAAAGTCAAAAAGTTCATAAAAGACTAACCACTGCCTAATATCAAGACATGTCTGAAAGCATAAGAAAAGTATTTTTTTTCTTAAACTAAAATTTGATATCTGCAAACTGTACCTTCGCCTTTCTACTCTCTACCTCAATTTGCTTTCTGTACTGTTGACTACGTGCTTTGGACAAGCTAACATGGATGGGAAGGTGAAGTGGCATGAAACATACAAGAATGTAAGGCTTGTTTCCATCTTTGTCCCATGTAGCCTGTCCTGTTAGTAATACAGTGTTATGAGTGCTTGTGGTGTTGTCTAGCTTAGGATTTATGGTGATGTCTGTATTGTTAAGTGTAGATTGTAGGGCCCTTTGATCTGTTTCATATCAGGATGAAAGTTGGAAACTCACTCTGAAAACCAGTGATTTTTACAGAGCTTGAAAATATTATCTAAGAGTTCCCTAAAGGATCAGAAGTCTTGTTGTCAAGGAAAAAAGTTACTTGAGCCTCCTTTTGCTTCTCTGAGCTTTGAACAGTTATGGTCAAGGACTGTCAGGGAGCTCAGGGCTGGTAGCACATCAGCTTTGTCAGTCTATCTTTTGTCACACTCCTCATTCTTCCTTCCTTTCCATCCTGGTAGACTTCCTGTTGCCCCATATGGGAGAATACCTGTGTATTTAAACTGCATAAAATTATGAAATGTGTAAGTAAATAGTGCTAGTACTGTAGTAGAACATTAATTTTCTACAAGGTCTTCAGTTTTCCTCCTTTAATGTTTTTTTTAAAAATTCTTTATTTCTGCTGGTTATAAAAGTATGGGTAGGCATTTATTATTGTAAATAGGTTATTTTATAAATTTGCCTTGAATCAAGGCAAGTTTCCTGTTGCAATTGACTTACTGTAATTTGAACACTGATGTTTACTTTTAGGAGAATCTGATCTAAATGGAGCAATTACAGAAGCAGGGAAAACTTATGAAGAAATTGCCAGTCTTGTAGCAGATCAGGTAGGTGTATTACAGATGCAATGGCATAGTGTGTACAAACATATCACCTATTTGGATTACTTCTGACTTTTCTTTTTTCCTCTTGTATTCAAACAAGAATACATTCATTCTACAGCTAGTGCTGTAGAGCAGTTAAATAAAATTGCTATTAACACTTTTAAATACACTTTCATCTTCTTTTCTACTCTGTGTCAGCTCAGGGGGAATTTGATGAGAGGGTATTTCTGTGGGTCAGAAAGCCCACATTCTGTTTTCTAAAATACTAAAATGATTGTTTCCTCTGGTGTCTGTGAGCTGTCTTCATTACTGACACAAAAGAATGATACTTAATCAAGGATAGAGTTTCTGCCTTCCCTCTGCATTCCCCAAATGTGTACAGGATCCAGATTTTGCTGTTGCTCCATATGGGGGAATACCTGTGTATTGAACCTGTTCCATTGCCTTGACATGCAGTTGCCTGCTTCAGTAAAAATCTGGCTTAAATAGACTTTGATTGGTATTCAAGACACAAATCGATGTTTAGCATGTTAAGCCTAAAGTCTCCAAAATGCAGATCCTCTTTATCTCAAGGTTTAGTCTGAAAGTTCTTTAAACACCTTAACAAATTGACAACTAAGGAGATGCTCCTGTGCATGTACATATTTGTATTTGTAAAGAGGTTGTACTGGTAAGTCTTCCTGGGTGAAAACTTGAGGCAGTTAAACCTCTCACTTGGTGAGCTAGTGTTGAGTGAAACAAAGAACAGAGGCATCTGCTCAATGATGCTCAGTGCCTTGCTCTAAAAAGCTTAAATTTTTTAAAAAAACTTTTCATATATGAAAGACTTGCATAAACAATTAATATTTTGGTTTGAGTTTTTTCTATTGATTCCTTCCTTTTTCTCTCCTTCGCCCTTTCTTGGCATCATAGTTTCTTTTCTGTGATGTTAATATGACACAGATACTTCTACTCACACCTATGCTTTGTTTATTAGCCAAAGAAAGATCTTCACTTTTTGATGGAAACAAATCATGAATATAAGGGATTTCTTGGTTGTTTCCCTGACATCATAGCAGCTCATAAGGTATGTGAAGAGCCTTTCCTTTTAAGGGCTGGGGAGTAGAGACAGCAGCAAAAGTGGTGGTATGGTACTCTGCCTTTGTGCAGCAGCCTGGCCCCTGCTGCTGAAACACTGAAAAGCTTCTGTGAAACTGGTGTGATGATTTTTAAAATAAGAAGTACATAGAGGGGAGGGCAGGGGAGGAAAGCTAGGATTTCTCTCAAGATTTGAGAATATCGTGACTTTCTGCCATAGTAGAGGAGTAGAAGGTTCGTGATTTTCTTCAGGTTGACTTCATGTCCCAGTGGGGTGAATGGCAGCAGTGTAAATTTGTAATATTTGAGCCTTATAGTAGTTCATAATAAAACCATATGAGTATTGAAGGAAAACTTGTGTGCACTTACATGGCTGGTTTGCTGTTATGTGATACATAATCATGCACTGCTTAGAAGTTTCTTTAATATCAAAAACCAGAGACTAGATCTAAGCTTTAACATTTCTGGGGAGAAGGAAAAACAAACAAAATAGCAGCAACAAAACCCAACCACTTTGTTCTCTGTAATACAAAAGTCACAGTGTATAGTTTTGGACATTCTGCCCTTTTTTTTTTGGTCATAGAGTTTTCCTTATGGTCATGTGTCTGCTGCAATGTATTTCAGAAAACTAAATATTGTGAAGTATTAAAACAAGTGCACAAATATGTGGGTTTGAGGGTTTATTTGATCACTTGAAGTGTTAAATGTATAGAACAAGAACATAAGGACATACCTCTGAGAGCACCAAAGATAAAAGCATATCAGATTTGTGTATTCTTTCTTCAGGACATTTACAGTCCCTCATCCCACCGAATCATTGGGGGGAAATACCATAAAAGGAGAAGAAATGTTTTTAAAACTTGAAACATAAGCCTACTGCCAAGAGACATGTAAATAGATTCCCTTGAACATTGTTTGGCACAAATATATTGTGTAGGGGAGGCATATCTTTTTATGCTTGTTATTTATGTGTCACGAGGATTTTCCTGAATCAATGGCAAAGTGAGTTGTAGTCTCTTGAAAAACAGTTTTAGGCTGCCTCATCTTGTAAAACGTGCAAATAAGGTTCTACCGGCATTTGATCGCTTGAGGCTTTTGGATGTTGGTCATGGTGATTTATGTTGGTCATCAGTAATTTGAAACTTGGTCCTTTTGTCCTTTTTGAACCTATCCTTGTGTATTACAGCCTGTACCAAACTCAGTTTGCTGATGACTCTGATCATGCCTGTGTTTGAAGTCACTTTTTGCAAGGACTCTTGAAAGCAGTAAAGTGAAATAACAAACTTTGTATGAAAATGTGAGAAGGCAGAATCGATCATTTTGTGTATATATATGTGTACTGAATGCAAACTCAAACTGTAGCTAGTGGCATTTTAGACTACCATGAAGACCTCTAAGTTGACTACTCTTTTAATCTTTCTGCATTTGGTTTCTACAGGGAGCAATAGAAAGAGTGAAGGAAAGCGACAAGTTAGTTGCAACCAGTAAAATAACGCCACAAGACAAACAGAACATGGTGAAACGTGTGAGCACCATGGCTTATGCACTACAAGGTAAACCGAATTTTGAGCTAAATGGCAATGTTGTAGACCTCCGAAGGACTTCTGTTAAGCAGTATAATTTGAAAGAAAATCTTACCAGGAATAAAACCTGGTCATGGGTTGTTTGTGGGGGCTTTTTCTGTGACCTGCTTAGATTTTTCTAAATTGCAGTTATTTTGCCTTCCCCATTTTCTTTTTAATCTCACATCGCTATTGCAAAAGACACATATTTGGAAAATGCAATTTAAAAGCCCCAAAACAACTACCCCAGGCTGATTCTTTGATTTGGAAGAGATAATGTCTCAAATTAAAATCATGGACCCTGGTGCAAGAAGCAGGTCATCATGAGCAGAAGTGTTTTTCTGACTTTTGGTTTAGTCAGACATAATCCATCTCCCAGCTGAGATGCTTGTTCTTTTGGATAAGATCTTTATTTCCTGGATGTCCTTTGAATGAACTTTTTCCTCTTTAGGTTAGAGGTGTTGTAAATATAAGGTGCAGCACACCACACTAGAAAAACTGGGGAAGTGAGGAGTCAGGGCTCAGTCCTGCAAGAGGATATCAGGCCATTAAGTGCATCCTGTTGCTGACTTCAATGAGATTACTCATTGCTGAGGGGGTTGCATCTTTTTTGGATGATTTAAAGCCAAGAGTGCTCAATACATTACGTGATGAAGTCAGAGCAGCACACAAATTTGATTTTAAAAACAACCAAGAAAACTCCCCACCTCCTTCTTCTTAGTCACAGTGACGCAAGAGGATTGTGCTGTATGTGTGGTAATTGTGGAAGAGACCTCTAGGATGACTTTTACAATGTAGAATATTTCTTCTCCCTCCATCGATATCTCAAAATATACTTACCTTCTTCTTTCAGCCATAAGCTGTGATCTGACAAGAGATGTAGGAAGTGGTGTAAGGTGTTACAGATTCAGTAATGCTGTTTCTCAGGTATCTATCGAAACAGCCTCAGCCAAGAGTGGGTCAGACACTACTGGCTGTATCTTTTTTTGTTCTTTTTTTTTTTTTTTGAGCTAATTATTTACAGCTGTGGCTTACAACCTGATATCCATACCCTTGGAAATCTGAATGTCCTAGCCAAAATTCTGTTGGAAACCCTTCAGGAGGGAACAGTTACCTCAGTAGAAGAAAATCCTGCTTGTATTTTTTATCGACTCTTTGTGCACCTGCGTATTGTAATACAAGAACCCGGCTTTGTCCAGGAAGTGTCCAGATTGGTGTGTAATTGACACCCTATCAATTTGACAAACAGTTCCATTATAGCCTGAGTGCTGCAGGCAGAACAGGTTGTGGAAGCATGAGAACAGTAACTGTGCTGGCAGGGCTGGACACTGAGCTTGCTGCAGAGTAACTAACTTGAACTGAGTGAAACTGTTCCTAATTATAAATGCTTCTGCTAAATAATTTGTCTCCTGGGTCTGATTGCAGCTGAGATGAATCACTTCCACAGTAACCGGATCTATGACTACAACAGCGTCATTCGTCTCTATCTGGAGCAGCAGGCACAGTTCTATGAAACGGTGAGGGACAGGGCTTCAGCGCTGTGTGCTTGGCACGTACTGTGCTGCTACTTTTATAGGAAGTACTCACAGGACTCAATCCATGCTCCCACAGAGCAGATATTTGAATAATTGTACAAAAAATTGTAAAAGGAATTGTAAAAAAAACCCAAAAACTGAAAGAATGAGTTAAAATAATATCCTTCTGGTTGCAGCATCACCAGTTTCCTTGTACCGATCCTCTCTCCCCCAGTACGTGTTCACGTGGGGGGGTCATGGCTACCATGAGAACTGTGGGGAGTGCACAGGAGCTCTGTTCTGATGTTTCAGCCTTGCTTCAGCAGGGAAGTGAGTTTCCTGGAAAATCTGGCTTTGTTCCTGTAGCTCTCTGGTGTAGTGCAGTGCTAGATAAACAAATAGGCAGAATAACAGCTCTGCCTACAGTGCTTTCTCCAACACAACTGGAGCAGTGAAAGTACCAAATTAACAAGGCAGAAAGTGTATATATTAGAAGTCTTCATAATGGAATATTTTGAGAGTCCTGCATACACAAAACCTGCAGTAATGCCTGCAGTTTTTCATCACGTGAGGGAACACTAATTTCTTAGCCTGCAATAATTTCTGCTCAGTGTAAAGTGAGTACATATTAAATGTCTTCTGTTTCTTTGTTTCAGATTGCACAGAAGCTGAGGCAGGCACTCAGCCGCTTTCCTGTGATGTAGAGAATAAGGAGTATTCAACAATAAAGAACAACTCCAAAGTGCTTTCTGATGTGGGGGCAATGCTAATAAAAACTTGTTAGCCTTTGCAAAAAAAAAATCCCAAAGAACCCCAAACGAACAAGAATCAGTTGTAAAAAAAAGTATTATTTAAAATTTTACTTTATCAGCCTAAATCATACAATAAGGCTCTCCTATCTTGAAAGCTCTCCCATTTGTATCGTTATTTAAATAAAAACAGCTAGGTAATGCTGTCCGTTATAAGGATCTAAATTATCAAACTGATACGTTGCCATGGACTTCACGAAGACTTGTCTATCAGATGTTCTTCCAAAAACTCTGGATCGACATCAGAGTTACACATTTGTAGCTTTTTTTTTTAAGTGGGAAAGCAGACAAACTTGAGAAAATGACTTAATACTCATTATATTCAATTGAGCTCTCCAGCAATACAGTGACCAGGAGGAATTATATTTGTGTATGTTTCTGGCACATGTTCATGATAATCTCCTGAATGAACGCTTTGTTCTTAAGTTTTGCTTCCCATATGCAGCCATGGCATCCTGCTCCCAGTATGACTTCTGGTAAATATAAATCATTCTTCTCTCTCTTCTTTTTCCTTCTAACTAAATCATGTTCTTGTGGCGCACCACCTCAGAGCTTATGTCAGGCTCACTTTTTCACTATGCATTGTGTAAGAAGACAAAGTACAAACAAGGAACGAGCCATTCAGGAAAGTGTGAAAAACAGTTTTCCATACCAGCACTTTGACACCCCCAATTTCATGCCATAAGGCACTGGTGTTTCTCAGTGCTGCACAGGGCCAGCTTCCCCTCTGACAGTTTGCAGTGTTTCAGCAGAGGGGACACTGCCATATCTAACCCCAACTAGTAGAAGTCCCCAAATTCCAACTAAGCTCAGGTCTTTGTGTAGTAGTATGGTGTGCTCTTGGTTCGGGTTAACTTTTTGTTGCCTTCTAATGCAAACTAAAAGGTGACAAAAGTACTGAATAACATGATTAATTATCACACAAACTCTGTTCTTTGATCATCATCTTTTATCAAGTGACTCAGCATCCTCTTCCATACTACTGAATACCATTTGAGGCCTTGGCTTTTCACAGAATCAAACCAAAAAAGCCACCACCAACTGTGTTCACAATGGGCATCAACTACAGTAATTCATTTCTTGCCACAGGCAAGCAGGAAAGCCAAAATGCAGTTTTTGCTAAAATGTGCCTAGAAAATAAATATTTTAGTTAAAAAAAAACCAACTGAAAGAGGCATTTTACCAATAAGCCATTCTAAGTGACGGGTACAGTCTGCCGGTTCAATAGTTGCCTTACTCTGTTTTGCATTTGGTGTTACTTTTCTGTGCTAGAAGGAAAATCTGGGTCTGCCTGAATAACCTGAAACCAAACCAAACCAAACAAGACTAAGCCTAAGTCTAGATGCTTCTCAGTGTCACGAGTTTTGTTCACCTTTTATAAACCTTGTCTTTTTCTCCTCCCAATTTTAGTTGTTTGCTTCCAAAATTCCATAGTGCAGTGTTGTTTGATACAGCCATTTAAATATGTACAAATTGTAAAGAATGTGTATAAATGTTTTACACCAAATGTAAGATCTGCTTGCATGTAGAAGCAGCTTATATAATAAATTGTTACAATGTGTACAGTAAATTCTGAAATCACTTTTTCAAGCCAGCATTTTTTTAGCATTTGTATATTCACTTTTTGGTAATGAAATCTCTTTGTAACAGACTCTTCATTTGGGAGGGGGAAGGGGGTTCTTTTTACCAATCTTTAAATAGCTCCATATGCACTAAAGTTGAAAGTTCTTTATCTTGAATAGATTGTTTTGGAATCTTAAGTGTAAGCTCTGCATTCCCAGTGCAGGGAAGCTATGACAGTAGCAACTGTGTCAGATGCAACATTTTGGCAAAAAAGAAAAAAAAGAAAAACTGTTTAAAGACTTCTAGTAAAATGAAGTTAAATTGATAATAAATATTTATGTATATCCACCAGACTATTTTATCTTTTTCTTTGAAATCATCATGTTGGTTTTTTAACAGGGTGAATGCAGTATGAGGCAAATCCTCCCTGTAGCTTTTCACCAGCTAACACACGGGCCAGCTGAGGAATGAGAAAGCATCCATGTGTCTTCCATAAAGCAGGCATCCCAACTGGATGGTATAATAGTGCCAGTGACTGCAAACCAGCAAAGGCTACGCATATGTTGTAAGCTTTCTTTATTCAGGTCAGTCCAGCTCGTGGCTGATGGAGCCCTCCTGACTGCAAATAAGTAGTAGAGCACAGTGCTACTGTGTATTCCTGGCTTTGTGTCAGCATGGTGTTGACCCAGAATAGAAATTGGATTGTCTTTGATATTTGTTTTTTTAAATTAGACATGAATAGTGGCATCGTTTAATTGCATGGGTTGGGGGCAACAGAAAATGTGCATACTGAAGATGTAGTCATAAAACAGAAATAGCAAGTTAAAGTAAGACTTGAGCAGTGCTCTCCTGTGTTTTGTTTGTCACGGCTGAATAATTAGTGTCTGCAGCATCAAAAAGCCTTACTACTGTTTCCTGGCTTATGTTTTCCTTCCAGGGTGAGCCAAACACTGGCATTAGCCCAGTGACTTCATAAAAGACATCGACTGCCCACGCTGTTGGGTTTAACTTTATACTTTAATTGCTCGTTCCGTTATGGCAACTACATCCATTTTTTAAAAATAAAAATGTAGCTGTTCAGAGAGAAATGCCACCTGCATTTCTTGTTTGCAGTTAATCCAACATGGGATTAGACTGCAGCAGCAGACTTTGTTATATGGTATGGTTTTGGAGGTCTACTGTCGACTGCAATTAAGAGTTCTTCGCTGAGTCCTAACTTTACATGAGTACAGACATTTTTACACTACTGAGCAATTCCTGTTTGCTGTGACAAGATAATTGAGAAAGTACTACCATAACATACACCTGATTCTGTAAATCCTAATTAAGTAATACATCAATTTAACTGCTACCAAAATTAGTCTAGTTCAGACTCTTAGAAAGAATTCAGACTAACAGCCTTGTAAAGAAAACTCTCACCAAGAAAGAGATGTATCTCTTGTGCTGTGGCTTAGTTTGACATACACCAGACACTCGGCCAGTCTGGACTGGCCAAAATTACTGCCTCCACAGCCTCAGGCCACGCAGTCCAGCAGCAAGGAAAGCATTCTCTAGGCAAGTGTCCTGCTGCTGCTGCTTCTGCCTTTCTCAGGGCTTCCCACTAAGACGTGAGCATGCACCAGGCAGAAGCCAGTTAGTTGGGAAGGGGTGGGGGGGTCTTTGGTCAGTTGCTTTTTCCACATACTTTCCTATAACTCTTCTGATAAAATTAATGCTAATACCTGAGGTAACCACTTGAACAGAAAAAAGCCTTTTTTCCTGTCTAAACAACCCCTAACAAAAACAACCTTACAGAATTAGAAATATATTGACTGGCTGGTGGCCAATCCACCCATTCTGTCGCGTGGCAATATCAGTTACACCCAAACTGTTTTAAAGAACATCTGAGTCACAAACTTGGATTAGCTGTTTTCTCCCTCTTTTTTTTTTCCTCCCATGGCTCTTTGCACATGAGTTGTGACTCTGAGATCTTTGCAGTATCTTTGGGATACTGAATTTAAACTGGCTTAATTTCCTTGTCTTATAAAGAATGTGTCTGCCTATTTTTAATCTTCTGGGCCTTTTAATCTTTCCTAATTGGCCAGATTTTTTTAAACTATCCTAAATTTTTTGCGTTCCTTCAGATTCCAGCTACTATACTTACTGCCTTCCTGCTGAACTTTCTGAACTCCAGGTTCTTCTCATCTACACGGTTAAAAACTGTTTGCTTCGCAATAGGATTTATTCACTTCTTTGAACTGGTCCTGTCAATCTGAAGCCAGCTTTCTCATTTTTACTAAATATTGTTCTTCCCTTTTTCTAACCTGTGGCTGTATTTTGTTAAAATACATTTTTGTATGTCACATTTTTCTGCCAGGGCTGAAGCAACACTGTGTGTAATACTTGCTATTTTCTGTTAACAACACACTTCTGCTACCCTTAGTTTTCCTTTTATACCTACCATCTTCAACGACTATTCATTTTTAACATATATTTGCTAATAAACTTGTGATCCTTGTGCATTGCCAGCTCATCAAGACCTTTCTGGACCCATCAAAATTTATTGCACTCCTGACATACATTGCACTACATTCACTTTGTTGGCATCTCTGAGACCTGTATCTGCTGTAGGGCAGGAGGGGGTCATTGCTAGGATGTTCCTGCCATTTGTATAA
This sequence comes from Mohoua ochrocephala, assembly GCA_013398855.1. Classification (NCBI taxonomy): domain Eukaryota; kingdom Metazoa; phylum Chordata; class Aves; order Passeriformes; family Acanthizidae; genus Mohoua; species Mohoua ochrocephala. The sequence goes on along the minus strand of VZTA01025941.1, from coordinate 955,553 downwards.
GACTGTCGTGAGGGCTTTGGCAAGCACGGCACCCCCTTACGATACTATCAGCGCTCACAGCTGTACTGTGAATCTGAAATATCTACTGCCATTTCTTAAAGTCCCTTAAAAATCCTTATGTGAGAATCCAAACTTTGTGTTTGGTTAAGGTTTTTAAACCTGTCACAATGTCCAGTGACAAGCTAGAAACAAAGCACAAAATGAGAGTGTGACACTGTTTATCCAATATTCATGTATCTGTATTTTACTATTTTTAATCAAATTCTTTCCCAGCCAGAGACAGAATCTTGTCAAGTTTGGTGCATCCAGTAACTCATCAAGTTAAACTCTTGCCAAAGGAAAAGCTGCCTCAAAAGTAAGGGCCAGACAGGGGTGAGGGTCATTTTTCTAACTGTTGACTAGTTCCTGACTAGTTGAGTTGTATCTTTAAGCTCAGTAAAGATTTTGTTTAAAAATTCAACAGCTGGGAGAGAAGTGAAAAGTTAAATTTAGCATCTGCTGCAACATAGTAGCAAAATATAAAGCAGGCTGCTTGCTGCTGGGATGGATTTGCTGAGCTTGACACACTGGCCCAGAAGATTCCCATCTGATTGCACTCACCAGGACCGCACCACTGGCACTGGTTGTGCCAGCAGAGAAAATTGAGGAGTAAGAAAACTCTTCATGTGTCTTCCCCGTTTAAGAAGTGACACTTTTCTACCTGGTTACAAATTGCACCTACCAAGCTTAAAGCAAGGACTTTTTTCCAAACCTTTGGGAAGGAGGTAGGTCTAGAACACCTCTTCCCTACTGTGAGCATGTTTATGCTTACTTGGCAATAGATAAACTTTACTGGGGTAACAACTAAGGCTTGGCAGAAAGGAAACAACAACCGAAAAAGCCTCACAAACAAACCCACAATGCAACTGTTTATGAAAGTCTTCCAAAATTTAAACCAAATTCACAATCAGTAAGAGGAGGTTGCTGTCCACAGCCTGCTCTACCACAAAATAAGTCTGCAGGATGGCTGCAGGAATTGGATCTATTTGAATGTGCTGTAAAATCAGCACTGGAAAAGGGCAACTTGCAGGGACTGCAGTGGTTTCAGAAGGGATTGAGGGTCTGCTCCTAGAGTAAGAGTGGAGTTCAGAAAAGCTGTTTGTAGGTGTTGTCTGGCACAGCTCCCCTCTGAGCAAGGAGTTTATATTGCAATTATCTAGTGTTAAAATCTAATAAAAATGATTAGTGGTCTTAAGTAATTTTTTAAATAGTGGTCTTAAGTAATTTTTTAAATAGTAAAATAAAACAGCCCTTCCTGAAGGGGATTCTTTTGTCACAGGGAAAAAACCAAAACCCAACCCACAAGTAAACATTGTGTTGGGTGTTTGCAGGGGAGCTCGAGCAGACACCTGCAGCTGCACATAGGCTCTGGGCTGTTTCTCACTGCTGTGGAGGCAGAGAAGAGTAATCGGCTCAGGTCCACTGCCGAACCCTGCCTGGGTCCAGGGGTGTGTGCGGCACCCAGGTCTGGTGATTAACTCCTCTGCAGCATGGAGAAGGACAAGACAGACCAACACTCTCACTGTCTGGTTCCACCTCAGCCCCAGGATGCAATGGCACCTCAGCTGGCCCTCTGCAGCCAGCTAAGGTCATCAAAGTGGTTCTGCCCTGTACTTTGCCAAAGGCTGTGCTAGACAGCTGCTGGCCCTGAGAGAGGGTGTTTGTTGAGTGTGAGTGTAGCTGGCTTCTGGCATGGTGAGGAAATAGAGAAATCTGTCTCAGGATACCTTAGATTTTTCTCCTATGGGACTCCGGCCCCCACTAAATTAAACTCAATAGCCAGCATTAAGCTATTAGTTCAAGTGCAGAAAATCAAACAAAACGTCATGTAATCACCCTTATCAACAGGTATAGATGTGCATCTTAAGGCAACAGGTTTAAAAGTAGTCATTATAAAGGTTTCTCTACATGTATGTTGGATCCTGACTCATCCATTCTGAGCAGCAGCTTCTAGAATTAAACTGGGATTAGTTAATCTGACTTCTCAGAGGCATTTTTAAGATCACAGAGCATCTCTGCTTTTATTCAGGCACACTACGAACTCTGTGCATCAGTGTTTCCATGTGGAAAGGATCTGCACCACTTCTGGCCCTTTCATGTAGTTTGCAATAAATCGCCAAGACCGGACAAAGTCTATTTCAAATTTCTGGAATAAGTAAAGAGAGAAGTCTGCTGAACTCCTACCAAAATATGCAGGGAACATTATTCAAGATAGCTGCTCTGTAAGAGCGACACAGGAAATCTGTCACTGCACCCACCTTTTTAAAAGACACAGGAAGCAATTGCAATGGCTCTACATATCAGGGTCACTAATTACAAAATCTAACCATCGGTGGACCAGCTGGGCAAAAAGTGCCAGAGACCCAGTCAGAGGGAGGGACAGAGAAGAGGAAGGGTAATGGGATGATATGGGAAAAAAAGATGGTGATGAGGGCAGCTAGGAAGGCAATCCAAAGAGCTACTGAAGTAGAGGTAACAAATACAGCAGCAGACAGACATTGCACGAGGTGAATCGCAGTGGACAGGGTCTGTGACAGAAAAAGGGCTCTTACTTTTGGTTTCAGAGGGATGACATGAGCACTGGTGTCGTGCTCCAGCTTTCCCTGCCCTCCAAAGTTAGTTTTACAGGGCCCAGTAATTCTCACACCCCAGGAGCTGGCTTTCTCCCAAACCCACAGCTTTGCTGAGCTTTTCCAGCCACACCTACACAAGGTCTTTCCACTCCACACCCCCTCCCCGCCAAGATGCTGAGATTATTTTGGCCTGCCCACACTCTGTGCTCACCCCTTCCCAAGCACACCAGCATTCCCGGGTTGCTGGTACTACTGGGGTGCCTGTAATGGTGGCTGAAAGTGAGGAAATGTCCTAAGAATGGAGTGCAGGCTACAGAGAAAGATGGTTTCTCACCTCCCTTTCACCCTGGTAATTTTTGAGATACACACACACACACAAACAGAGAAAAATACATATTTGGAGGGGGGAAAAGAAAAGGATAGTATCCTGCAAATGAGTTAACTGTAATTCCTGCAACTTTCAACCTGCTGGGCCTGCGAGCCCTCGCTTAGTCTACTCACCTACGTGGAATAATAATTTCTGTTTATGTGTGCTATGACCCATACCCAGGCTAACAGGGATTGCATGAGAGCAATGTATCATTCCAGTCAACCTCAGACTCCCATAATAATTTACATATCAATAGTGAATGTGGCACACGTTAGAAGTACAGGCAATTCTTTCTGTAAAAGCAATACAAAAATCTTGTTTTAGTGAAGCAGAACGGCACACGTAAATAAACAAGTCAAACACTGACTAGCAAGCAGAATGAAGCCAGATTATGTTTACTTGCACATACACATAGTCTGTGGATTTAACTGCTGCATTAGGAATAATGTAACATACCAAAATTGTTGCTCAAATAACTTTGAACCATGATATTCCCTCGGTTCTTCTCTTTTCTGGTCTGTTCCCCTCATTCACACACCATGCTTTGTCAGCTACCCCTTTACAGCAGCACTGACAGAGATAACACCTCATTCTACAGTCCTCCTTTCCTTTCAAGAAAAACATATGCTATTCACTCTGCCTTCTCCATAAATGGGGCTGTGAAATAGCTTGACTCCTTAGCCAGTTTGCTCTATTTTACTGTTTCGGTTTTTCTTTAACCTTCTCCAGTTTCAGTTTTTCTTTAACCTTCTCCAATTCAACACTGGTGGGATACTGAGGAACTCCATTAACTACTCTGATTCGAACTAGTTCATATTCACTGGCTCTTCAAACTATTCAGTCTAAGTTACCTTGTCATAAAGCTGCTGAGGAGGAGAGGAACACCTGAGATTTATTTCCCAATTCCATCTCTACAAGGTTTTTCAAACTTTACCAAAAGCAGTTGAAAAAAACCCAAACCCCCAGTCTTCCAAGTAAACAAAAATGTTCTCCTCCTTCAAGGGAATGTGTTACTACACTGCCTCTTGCTCCTCTTGCTCTTTGGTCTGAAACCCCTCCCAGATCTGAAAATTAATGGACAGGGCTTTCTAAAGCATGGGAGGCACAACACCACAAAGCATCTGTTTATAAAATGAAATGAGAGAAAGAAGCCTAACTTCATTTTAAAAGCACCACATGTGCTGTACTGGAAACAACTCAAATGGAAAAAATGTTGACCATTTGATCATAGAAGAGCAAATCCATACATGCAAGACATTTTGTGTTCCTTTTAGACAGTGACTGAATGACTCTTTTTGCTCTGTGGGTTAGTATCTGGCATCCAACCAGTAGTCCATTACCAAAGGCGTGAACTAGAAATTCTATATCTTAAGAAAGATGCAGCAAACAAATCCCAAACCTTAAACCTGGGGAATGCTTCCCATTGAATTTTGATGTACCAACTGGGATTCTGGATTGTATTTCAGATTTTGGCGAAATTAACCTGCTCATTACAGAGACACAAGGCTCCTTTTCTCAGTAGTTGTGGGGTGGTGGTACTGGTTGTGAGGCGGCTGTCGTGTCCCACAGATCGCTGCTGCCACACACGGTGTTTAACGCAGTTTTGAAGACTTACAAGAGCTTTCTGCAGAAAAGCATGAAACAGTAAAATACTGTTAAATACTGATAATATATCCATTTACACAAGATGAAGTAAGTGTCAAATGACAGCAACAGACTTTCATCCCTTGTGTTCTCTAAAGTTAGTTACTTTTTTTTTCTTTTGGAAAGCATTAATTTAATGTGCTTTTTTTAAAAAAAATCATGTTTCTGAAGATAAATACAGCTTCTTAAAATCTATTGATGGCATGACTTGATTGTATAAAAGAGGTGTTCTCCAAACAGAAAACTATTTTTAACCCTTTTTTTTTCTCCATTCAAATACTTGAATAAATCAGAAACTTTCAAGTGGACAGGTTGGGTCCAACATTCACTTTTATTCACCAAAAAAAAAAAAAACAATCCTTTGTTTTACTTTAGCTTTGTGTTTTATATGCAAGAAAAAACCAGAACTGGAATGTGAGAGAACTTTAAGATATGAGCCTCTATTGGGTTTATATATACATTTCTGTGAACACAGAACACGTGCTCATCTAATTAACAAAATCCTGTTATAAAATACTACAACTGTAAAGCCAGTACTGGACATAAACACAGTTAACACGTCCTATTATGTTCAACCAACTCCCACTAACGTTTACACACTTTATAAAAGATACTCTCCCTTAAATGTCTGATCCCACTGAGGGCAAACTATAGTTCAATAAGCTTTAAGTGAATTAACACTAATTAGTTATGAACTGAGCATGAAAATGCCATTCTCTTTGCCCTCTCTTCCCACACTCCCATTTCTAAATGCCTCATAATAGGTCTCATCTACCCTGTATGCTCCTTTTTTTTTTTTCCCCTGGAAGTATGGTTTGTGTTATCCAATAGGACAAAATAACTAAAGATTTTTATGTTAACGGAATTAATTTACAAATGAATCCTAGTAAGAGGGATCAAAAGTTAACATCTTCCTCAACAAATAGAATGTACCCATCAAAATTATCCAGAAACATATGAAATCCTGCTGTCACTTGCCTAACTGTATTTTGTCCTTGACTTTTCTGATTTTTGTATGATTTGGTTACTCTAAAAATACAAGGGTGGGTTTTATTCTTTTAAATTATTTCGCTTTCAGGTCCATTGTCTGGACCTGAAATGAGCTTTCTGTTGTGTTCTTGCATTGTCCACTCTTGTATTCATCTGTTTCTCTCTGGCTAGTAACAACATCTCAACAGACAATGAAACTTAGAGGTTCCGAACAACCATGAAAACTCTGCTCTTCCTTCTTACAGATATGGAGCATCAACAGAACAGTTAAATTCTTATTTAAGAATGAACTTAGGAATCACTTTGTTGCAGGCAGTCTCTTCCAATAGGCCAGTGCCACACCCTCTGTGACAATGATGGCCACTATTACACTGCTGAAATGCCACAACTGGCAATCTGGGATTGCCTCTTCCTGGAGTTTTCTTCTTAGTTGATTCATGGACAAAAGGAAGGCCTTTTTTTTGCCTCATCAAATCCATATCCCTTGATTAGAGGGTAATCAATAAACTCTGTTTTCACTCTTGATATGCAACAGAGATGTGCACCATTTTTGATGATGAGGCATGTGCTCACTGAGGAAAACTGCCAACATACTTGCTGCAGCTCTTCCTGTGCAGATATTAAGCGGTCCACTTTAAATTCAAATTTTCTATTTTATTAAGCATTTTGTTTTTCCTATCAGGAGTTCCAGAAAATGAGGCAAGAAGAAGTGGAAAACTCTGTGGCTTCCTAGTCCTTTGAATATGAGAAAGGGATACCTACAACTAATCATAAGCACGTCAGTCTGGAAGAAAGAATAAAAATTTTATCTGGTTGTCTGCTCACTATTACTGCCTAAATAAATGCCATCTGACTAATGCTGCTCTTCTGCACATAGTTTTGGGATGAAGAATGTTAAGCTTTAAAACAGCTGCTGTTACTGAAAATAGTCTCTGAATAAGAAAAGCCTAGTGCCTGTGAATGCAGTTGACCTGCCTCTCTAGAGAGACCTCTTTCATTTGGCACACACAGAGTTAAACTATAGGTGAAAGAGGAGGTGAGAAATTCCACTGACCTCCCAGCAACACAGGTTTTCATTAGCAGCATTTCTAAAAGTGTTAGCACTCCACCGGAGCATCTCTCAACCACTTCTGGTACCCCTTCAGAGCTTGAATTCACAGCCCAATCTTCTGCCAATCTGGAGCTTCAGCGTGCAGCCAGACAGACACTGACTCGGTCTGAGCCTAAAGCCGGTTTGCTTCCAGTCCAACCACTTCGAGCGGCCGAACCTGCACTGTTTATTCACTTGAGAAGGAAGTTCATGCACCCAAGCAAGGAGCTGTGAGATTTAGGCTACTGATACACTTAAAATCAGGCATATGTTTAGCTCCTGCTGAACCAGGAGCTCAGGTCTGAGCCTGTGCACCCACCTCTCCCCCTTCCAAATAACTGGTTAAAGGGTAATAGGATACAGATTTATTAGCATTAAAAGTTTCTTTTTCCTGTTGTAAGGATCGCAGACCCCAATGGCAAGGAGTATAAGAGGAGCTTGACAGGAAAGGTTGTAAATAGCAACGGAAATTTGAAAATGTTGTCACTGACTGAAGCAAAGAAAACGTCCCTGCATCACTCCTCTTACACTTATGGCAAGGTCAAATGATCTTTGCCAAAATCTAAACAAATAAAGCATGCTAATTCATCACTCATGTTTCTCATGCTCTTCAGTTATTTTTGAGGAAATGCAGTTGATGTTGTTGAGTAACAGTGACCTAGCTCAAACTGTATTGGACTGCCTCTGTAACAAAGTACCAGATGTCTTTTGCACACGAAGTTCTTTACTAGGCCAAGAGAAGTGTAACCAACTAGAATAGAAAGCTCTTCTCTCAATTTCACTGACAGTGTAACAGGTGACATTAAAACCCCACAGTTACTTTCAGAGCAACATTTTGAGCACTTCAGCCTAAAAGTGTTGTAAATGCTTCTCTGTGTTAAATCCAGCTTTAAATAAAATGCTTTCTAATGTTAACTAGAAAATGTGGAAACAGAAGTTTTTGCATATTAGCAGCAGTTACTTGTTGTTTTGAATACCCATGTGCAGGAAAAAATATGCTGAGATATTTCCCCTATTTCTTCTTTACTTGCTAAAGTCAAAAGTTTGTCATAAAAGGCAAAACACAAACTGTTTTCAATGACCTTGTAAGCAGACACATTTCCTGAGGAATTTGTGACCACTGAGGCTATGTGCAAGTGGCCAAAAATCCTGAGGAAGTGCCGTCATAACTAAACTTTTATATTTAATTTCAGAGCTTCAAAAAGTTACTGAAAAAAAAATTTCAGTAGCATAATATTGGACAAAGAAAAGTATATTTTGTTTGTTTCTACAGTGTATCACCAAAGCTTTTTCTAGAGCCCCAGACTGCAAAGTTCACTTAACAGTACATAAAGACAGAGAAGCGATACAACAGGGACATTCACCCATCCTATGCCCCGAAGTCCAGGATAAGGGGTTCGCACAGCTATTCCAGACAGAGAGCAGACAGCTAAGCCAAACACTCCTTGCTCTATCCAGTTCTTCTAAACTCTGTTTTGCAACATCCCTGTTGTTCCTCTTCAGATGGTCTTCAGGCAAACAAACAATGCCACCTGCTAGGATCAGCATGCAGGACTCTTTATCAGGGAGGCAGTTATCTGCACCCTGGAAACATCTATTACCATAAGGACCTAGGAGCAGGAGTCATTATAATGCATAGCAATGCTTCAAAGGTAAACAAGGGCCTAGGAAGGAGAAGGGATTGAAATTCAAACCAAATGGAGTGACTTTGAAAAAGACAAGTGTTCAGAAATTACAGGGAGGTGATTTCTACAGCTGAGGCAACAGCTGAATGCTTAAAAAAACTGTATAAACACAGTGTGGACATTGTCTTCAACGCAATTTATGCCTACAGGTGAGTTAAGAGGAGCTGAACTTGATTTAGCAGCTGAAGGCGGCATCCTCCTGCCATGGAGGCTGTCCCTAACATACCACTGCTGCAATTTTGTTTGAACTGCATTTCACATAGTTCCACAGTCAGCAACCACCAGATCCTAAGGATTCCTCCCCTTCTGATACAGAGGGAAAAGGATTTCCCTGCCCCTATGAAGACAGGAGCTGGAAGAGGAGTTGGAAAGAGAAAAGGTAAGCAAAGGAACACTGCTGCAGACAAGGGAGATTCCATCCTCCAAAGTACTGCCACTATTCTGTGCATGCCGAACAGGAGAGAGAGCCCACCGACCTGTTGCTTCTCTCAGCTGAAGTCTGCAGGGGCAGCAGCAGATCACCTCCCACTTTTTAGCTGTGGGAAAATTCAGAAAGCATGCAAAGTATCTGTGACTGCTCAAAGGCAGAACGAGTGGTAAAGAACCAAAGATGGGTGAAGAGGGGCAAAGAAGCTAGGATAATGAAATTGTCAAGGCAGGAGATTAAAAGGAAACCTCCACAGAGAAAGGAGGATGAAATGAAAAATTGCTGAGGAGGTGATGAGGGTGCACGGCCTGGGTGAAAACAAGTGCTGTGCAAGAGGGAATGAGTTCACTTGAGGGACTCCTCAAATGACCGCAGGAATTAATGTCTCCATGACACTCACATCCATAAGGTCCTGAGCAAGACAGCTCAACACCAAATGTCAGATAAAAGGTGATCTGTCAATCTCAACACTTTCCCTTAAAAATGGACTTCCATGCATTGAAACACAGACAGTTTGGTTAGATGAAAAGATCTTATCAAAAGAACACCTTTGCACACATCCGCAATGCATCAAGGAAGGTTCCTAGATGAGCCCTAAATTTGGATGTCGTTCTTTGTGAAGGAGGTTTGTAAAATGAATGGTTTCATTCACTGCTACTCTTCACCAATTTCTGATTGTTGCTTTCTCAGGCTTGTGTTTCTAACACAAAGTCTAATTAACTGATTTACTGCTTTTTGAGTGGATGTTTTGCAACAGATTAGAACAGACTCAACCAGAGAGCCACCTATGAAGCAATGCATTCTCATCCACACTGCTAAAGGTTTCCACTTTCATCTGAGTTTTCCTCTCACATACTTATCCCCTCATAGTAATTTGAGGTGCTAAAAAAATACTATCTCAGGTGCACCAATCCTTTCTTCAGTATTTTACCCAACAAATCTGACAGTAAACTTTTTCTTAACAATCCTAAATTGTGTGTTCTTGGAATTTGCAGTGAAAAGAACTAATGACAAAAATTACTAAGGAGTTACAAACACAGGCAATAGAGAGGGACACACCCGTGTCCTGCCAGGGAGAGTTTGCTCTCATGATAGAGTTTAAAGGGGACTGTGAAGAACTATTCCTCAAAGGCAAACACACACACACACACACACACACACGCAAAAAGGAGTGGGGTTTTTTGCTGCTATTTTTAAACACATAAGTGTGTGATCCAGGGCAGCTTTTTAAAGTAATGTGATACAACTCTCTTGGGAAGCAGAGATTAAGCGATACTTTAAGTATTTCATCTCAAATGAGCACTTTTCTCCAGGGAAAGAGTGAAAGATGTCAAAGACATAAACTGGTTCTTGGTCTGCCATTCACACTGGGTAGCTGTTAGAAAGGCATCCCTTTTCTGTTTAAAACGGAGCATGGTTAATCTATGTTCTTACATCCTCTAAAACTCCCAAATGTTGAGCTTTGTGCTGTCTCGCTTTTTTCATCCTGGTCACTTAATTTCTACAGTTTCTGGGTGATTTCTTTTGCTTTGCCCAGTACTTTTAATCTCACCCTACATACTATAATCAAAGTTTAGGATCGGGAGGAAAAAAGCCCTATGCAAACACCAATCCCACTTTCCATACCAGAGCCTTTCAAAATGCTTTTGTGAGGAGGTACCAGAAACAAACGTAAAAATCAATCTCCTTTCCGAATTACTGTTGGTTATAAAATAAACAAACCAGATGTGCCTGATAGACAGTACCTGCTTTTCAGTTTGTTCCCATCACGTTCAAAGAAGGCAGGGACTGTGACATTCCACCTGGCAGCACAGCCCAGCCATGCCTGACGTTCTCAGCGTAAATGTGAGACAACAATACCAGATGGTAGTTTGGGTATTTTGAATTTCGCAGTTTTCTCTACGTATAAACTTGTTATAATTCGTAATGTTAAAAAATTAGAATTCTACCTGTTTTGCCCGTGTATGAATAGGACTACGTTTTCTGCTGGAATTACACCGAGTTTTCCTCTCATCCGAACACACTGGCGTACCTGCGCCTACCTCCTCAATCCACTTCTTATGGGCGAACTCCGGAAAAACACCAGCACTCACC